>JARFJB010001840.1:185000-670000 GCA_036346205.1 Vesta saturnalis
TTTATTACCATTGCTTCGTGGGTTGTTTTTTAGTTTTGTTTAGTTAATTTATAGTTATAATTAATCAATAAGTGTATCTATGGAAAGACGAGATTTTACAAACGAAGAAAAGTTTGATATCTTGACATGCTACATCTTGTCCCACGGAAATTGTGTAGTTACTGAGCTGATACATCCATTTTTAGACGTTTGGAATCTAATTTAAAAGAATTTGGTTCATTTACAAAACCTGTTCTATCCCATCAAAAACAAACTGATGAAAAAGCTAATACCGTTTCACAAGCCGTTGTTGAAAACCCTGAAATATCGACAAGACAAATTTGAACATCGTACTGGTATAGCTAATTCTACAGCACAATTCATTTTAGATAAGAATAAGTTTCATCCATATAAATTTTCGGGTTTGTCAGGGTCTTAGACCAACTGATTAGGAGCGGCGAGTAGGATTATGCGAATGGTATACTAGAAAATGTGACGAAGATCTAAATATTCCTTTTAAAATAATTTGGTCTGATAAAAGCATGCTAATCTACAATGGAATGTTCAACCGACGTAAGAAACATTGGGCAAAACAAAACCCTTATTTAAAAAAAGAATCAAGACATTAACATATATTTGGATTTAATATGTGGATGGGCATTTTGGGACGAAGAATAATATGACCTTTTATTAAACACAACACTTTAAATGCCGAATGATATCTGAACTTGATTTGGAAAATGCATTGGATGAATTACCTCTAGCACTTGTTAACACCTGTTGGTTTCAACTGGATGGTGCCCCAACACATAACTCTCTCCTTGCGGATTACAGGAAAATGGATTGGAACTTACAGTGCAGTAGCTTGGTCATCCCGATCACACGATTTAAGTCCGTTGTATTTTTTTCTGTGGGGTTACCTGAAAAACCAAGTGTATGATGGAAGTTTTGAAAATGAGAAGTTGTTTGTATCGGTTATGGCAGCAGTTAATACGATTTCGTCAGAAATGCTATTCAATTCTTCACTAAAGAGAGCTTACCTGTATTTAGAAAATAACGGCGACCTATGTGAACAGTTATTGTAATTATTTAACTTTAATTAAATAGATTTAAAAGATTGGAGTTGTTAAATTTGTATATAAAAAAATATTATTAAATACAAATTTTAATACGAATGTTTCTTAAAAATTAGTTTCAAAACCATAATGTGTAATGCATGGTTAAATTCGTAATACAAAAATACTATCGAATACAGGCTGTTTGGTTGCGGCGATATAATAAAATAAAGATGATAATGGTTTCGCGGAGACGAAACGTCGAATAAAAAATTTGAAAACGCCATATAATAGAATTCAAAAAGTGACAAAAACCTTTGGTTTTAAACATCTGTTAAACTAAATGTCGAAATCTCGGAAACGATAAACAATAATCAACTTTTGCAAACTACATAAGGACATTAAGTTATTATATTATATTATATATAATATAATAAATATAAATAAAAATACACACGCGGTACTCTAGCAAAGTACAGGTCGTAGGTTCAAATCCTACTCGAGGTAAACTTTTCATTTATGTATTTAATAAAATTAATAATAATTTTTAATTACATAAGGACATGACCTACATTATACAACTTTTCTCTAATTTAACCGCCTTCCTATCTCTTACTGTTTTCAAGATCCCCCATCCTTATCTTGGGCACGTTGTATGTACGCCTGTACGCATGCACGTATGCACGTATGCTCGTATGCACGTATGCACGTATGTCCGTATGCACGTATGCACGTATGTACGTATGCACGTATGTCCGTATGTGCGTATGTGCGTATGTGCGTATGTACGTATGTACGTAAGTACGTAGTACGTATGTACGTATGTACGTATGTACGTATGTACGTAAGTGCGTAAGTGCGTAAGTGCGTATGTACGTATGCACGTATGCACGTATGCACGTATGTACGTATGCACGTATGTACGTATGTACGTATGTACGTATGTACGTATGTACGTATGTACGTATGTACGTATGTACGTATGTACGTATGTACGTATGTACGTATGTACGTATGTACGTATGTACGTATGTACGTATGTACGTATGTACGTATGTACGTATGTACGTATGTACGTATGTACGTATGTACGTATGTACGTATGTACGTATGTACGTATGTGCGTATGTGCGTAAGTGCGTAAGTGCGTAAGTGCGTAAGTGCGTATGTGACGTATGTACGTATGTACGTATGTACGTATGTGCGTATGTACGATGTACGTATGTACGTATGTCGTACGCATGACGTACGTACGTCAGCGTACGTGACGTAGACGTACGTACGTAGTAGCGTATGTACGTACGTAGCGTATGTACGTATGTACGTATGTACGTACGTACGTACGTACGTACGTACGTACGTACGTACGTAAGTACGTATGTACGTATGTACGTATGTACGTATGTACGTATGTACGTATGTACGTATGTACGTATGTACGTATGTACGTATGTACGTATGTACGTATGTACGTATGTACGTATGTACGTATGTACGTATGTACGTATGTACGTATGTACGTATGTACGTATGTACGTATGTACGTATAACCTTTATTATAAGTTTTTGTTATGAACGAATACGTTCAAAGGTACATATGTAATTAAAAATTATTATTAATTTTATTAAATACATAAATAAAAAGTTTACCTCGAGTAGGATTTGAACCTACGACCTGTACTTTGCTAGAGTACCGCGCTAACCAACTGCGCCGTCAAGGTTCAAGCCCCAATCGATGTAAACGTTGTCTTTATGTATGTAAAACATGTAAATTCTAAATATAATGAGTATAACCTTTCATTTACTTTTATTGTTAAAGACTATTAATATCACAAGCTTACACAATTATTGAATATATAAATGCAGAAAGAAGTCCACTCAATAGGAATCCAGATAAATAAATAAATCGAAATGGTCATAATTTTGGGCAATGATAACAGAAATCGTTTCTTTATATTAACTTTGAGCTAGCCGTTGCAAACAATTAAGAAAGGAGTTAGTAAACATAAAGTTTAGAAATTAATTAGAAAGCAAAGTAAAAATTAACTAGTAAACGATATCTTTATAAGTTGAACCCATTCAGTTTTAATAAAACGTAATAAAAAATAATCATCTCAGGTATTTTCTTCAATAAGGTTGATATTATAAAAAAGTTTAAAAGAACTCAAATCTTATTCTTTGGAACGGGTTAAATAAACAAAAGTAGTATCTAAGGGTACTACGCCCGTTGCAAGTCACGTGAGTGAGGTGTATGCCAATCGATGGATTGGTCGAAGAGGACCTGTAAACTGGCCAGCCCGCTCCCTTGACCTCAATCCTTTGGATTTTTGCATATGGAAATATCTGAAATCCTTGGTCTATTCAAGCCGAGTTGGAAATATCGATGATTTGCGAAATCCTATTATAGCAGGTTGTGAAACGATAAGAAATTCACCAGAAATAGTTCAAAACATACGCATTTCTAAGAGAAATATAGTGTAAATAGATGCTTGTATTAGAACTGAATGCATACATTTTCAACATTAAATTATTCATTCATTTTATTTATGTTCACTGCTGTTCTTAGTTTCAAACATCTTAGCCTAGTAGAATCACAGTTTAACTATTTGGTTGACTGTTGTTTAATAAAATGTATAATAAAATATCAATTAAGCCTAATGTGTACCAACTTCTCCCGTCATTTGTCTCTTCAAGTTAATTTGAAATTAACTAACCCAACTTGAACTAACCTAACCAAGTAATAAATCGAATGTTAAATAATTGCAAAACAATAAATTTAACTTTATTTAACTTTAACTTTATTTAATCACTTCTTAAACAACATTTGAACCTTTGCGTTAAACAGCTCGTCATTGTAATACATTTACTTTGTTTTCTCATTAATCTCTAACTTATTCCAAAAAACTTGAAGAGATCAAAAAGTTAGTAAATGAATGGGACTTTTTAAATGTAAAAAACTTTGTCGAACAAAAAGTTATAAGAAATAACATTTTAGTGGTTGATTATTTCAATCCCTTAGAAAAATACTACAGGGGTGAAAAAATTTCAGAAAGTGCAGTTTTATTAACAGATACTGTTCACCAAGTTTTGTTTCTTTAGCCTAATAATATACAGGGAAGATAAAAAAGAAAAACAATTTTTTTAGAATTCTTGGAGGGGCGTGTATACCGAAAACCCCCCTTAATTTTCGCCGCTTAAATTTTTTGGGTGTTATTTACACACACCCTATATATATATATATATATATATATATATATATATATATATATATATATATATACAAATTTAATAACTCCAATCTTTTAAATCTACTTAATTAAAGTTAAATAATTACAATAACTGTTCACATAGGTCGCCGTTATTTTCTAGATACAGGTAAGCTCTCTTTAGTGAAGAATTGAATAGCATTTCTGACGAAATCGTATTAACTGCTGCCATAACCGATACAAACAACTTCTCATTTTCAAAACTTCCATCATACACTTGGTTTTTCAGGTAACCCCACAGAAAAAAAATACAACGGACTTAAATCGTGTGATCGGGATGACCAAGCTACTGCACTGTAAGTTCCAATCCATTTTCCTGTAATCCGCAAGGAGAGAGTTATGTGTTGGGGCACCATCCAGTTGAAACCAACAGGTGTTAACAAGTGCTAGAGGTAATTCATCCAATGCATTTTCCAAATCAAGTTCAGATATCATTCGGCATTTAAAGTGTTGTGTTTAATAAAAGGTCATATTATTCTTCGTCCCAAAATGCCCATCCACATATTAAATCCAAATATATGTTAATGTCTTGATTCTTTTTTTTAAATAAGGGTTTTGTTTTGCCCAATGTTTCTTACGTCGGTTGAACATTCCATTGTAGATTAGCATGCTTTTATCAGACCAAATTATTTTAAAAGGAATATTTAGATCTTCGTCACTTTTTCTAGTATACCATTCGCATAATCCTACTCGCCGCTCCTAATCAGTTGGTCTAAGACCCTGACAAACCCGAAAATTTATATGGATGAAACTTATTCTTATCTAAAATGAATTGTGCTGTAGAATTAGCTATACCAGTACGATGTTCAAATTTGTCTTGTCGATATTTCAGGGTTTTCAACAACGGCTTGTGAAACGGTATTAGCTAATATACAGGGAAGATAAAAAAGAAAAACAATTTTTTTAGAATTCTTGGAGGGGCGTGTATACCGAAAACCCCCCTTAATTTTCGCCGCTTAAATTTTTGTGTGTTATTTACACACACCTATATATATATATATATATATATATATATATATATATATATATATATATATATATATATATATATATATATATATATATATATATATATATATATATATATATATATATATATATAGACACAGATAAAGTCCGCATCACATGGCAAAATTTTAGGTGAAATTTGAGTTTGACGGCAGTTGGTGCTCGGAATTTGATCCAAAATTACATAGAAAATTTCAACCTGTTGTTGCTCTTGGGTATCTGTTAAATTTGACATTTAAAAAAATAAATGGCCAAAAAATGCGTTTTTTGGCAGAATTTTGAAAAACTTTATTTAAAAAAGTTGTTTCTTGATTCTATGTATACCAATTTTCAGACACCTAGGTTAAATTTGATTTTTTGGGAATTTTTGACCTGTAGCAGGCTCTTGTTAAAATAAGAGCAAAAAAACAGATGCTAGTCCATTTGTTAATGAAATATGATGGTAATAAATTCATTTAAATTTATCGATACAATTTTTAAGGAAAAAAAAATTTGGTTGTGTCTCTGTACGATTTGTGGCCAAATTTAATGTTTTGCATTAAAAGAGTGGATTTTTATATAATTAACTATCATAGTGATTATTTTAAACTTTAAGAAAGTGTTTAGAATTTAAAATAATATAGGGATGATGTCACTTGGAGAAAATGGGGGAATTATTCAAACTTTGCATCACTGAAGTCAATTTTTTTACAACCAAATTTTTTTTAGGATGTCCCAACGTTCCGAAAAACTTGTTTATGATTAGAGTTATTGGCTTTTTCTCTTTTTAGATTATAGCTGCGTTTTTTGCTGCACATTAAAAAAATATTGCAGTTTATACACAGGGTGTCCCAATATTAAGAAAACACTAACGTTATGTTTTTTTAAATGGAATTTACCCAGTTTGATTTTATTTTTGGATTTTGGATATACTAAATTACCAATTAGTTTTATATAGGACGTTTTTACCTATCTGTCATCAATTTTGATTTGTTGCGCTTTTTCTGCCAGCATTTCTAAATGCAGAGGTCTGTTCAAATATTCGTACCTTCCAAATCCTTGCAGATAACTCAAAGTAATTAACGCCGTTGGATTGCTGAATGTTTCCCGCGTCTTTAAAGTGTTTACTCAACAACCTGGCCAATCGCATGTGGCTACTGTGATTTTCTAAACATGAAAAATTAAACATATCAATAACTCATTTTTTTCAAATGACATCCCCTATTTATTATTGTACTGGTCAAAAGCTTTCTGGACAAGCTTTCCATCAATATAACGATAGTATAGTTCAATGTAAAAATCCAGGTTGCTATCCTAAAATAACTCAATTTCGAGACTTTTCTGCTTAAAATAATGAAAAGAGTAAAGTTGTAAGGTTTATAAGTCTCAAGATGAATTTTACTCGTCAAGTACTAATTAATATGGTATACAGTCTTGGTGAAGCAGAATATTTTATTGGTTCAAAGAATCTACAATCAAAACTACCCAAATGAAAGATGCCGCAAAGAGCAGCATTTGAAAAATTGAATAGATTTGAAGCTACAGTGAGCATTATGTATGAAAAAAAAGAAGTATTAGCACGAAAAATAAGACGAAAACCTGGAGTTGGAAGTTACTTGTACGTTACAAGAAATTCCAACATTGAGTTCCAGGGAAAGCGAGACAGAAACTTACATATGGCGAACCAGTATTAATGAATTCTTGGGGACCAAGTAATCGGTCCGTTCTTTTTTGATGTTTTTTGAATGGGGTGAGATATTGAGAATTTCTTCAGAATGACCTCCCATTTCTGATCGAAAATGTGGTTTTGTATAGGCGAAGGATCATGTGGCTGCAGCAGTATGGAACCCCAGTACATTATCATCGAGTAGTTCGACAATTTTTAAATGAAACCTTTCCAAATCGTTGGATAGGCCTGCTCGTTCCCTCGACCTTACTTCGATTGATTTCTTCCTTTGGGGATTTGTTAAAGAAAAGGTGTATAAACTCAAACCAACAACTGCGGAGGACATGAAACAAATAATACGCGATACATTCCGTTTAATAAATGCAGATGTGTCGTGTTAGACTTAATTTTTGTTCGTTGTTTTGTTTTTGTTATTTGTTAATGTTATTAAATTGTTCTACTTAATTTGGTTATTACTGCTTTGCGATGTTAGTTTATGTTTCAATTTCTCTGTAACTCAATTGTACATTTTCTTGAAACATTAAAAGAAATTTCAATTCCATACTTTTGTTTATTGTCTGTGGTAAAAAAAATTTGTACGTACGGCCCACTCGATTTTTATGGTTTTAAACAGAAAAGTTTGTCGAAATTTAGTTATTTTAGCATAGCAACCTGGATTTTTACATTTGAATAAACAACCCTTATATTAATGGAAAGCTTGTCAAAAAAACTTTTGGCCAGTACAATAATAAATAGGGGATGTCATTTGAAAAAAATGAGTTATTGATATGTTTAATTTTTCATGTTTAGAAAATCACAGTAGCCACATGCGATTGGCCAGGCTGTTGAGTGAACACTTTAAAGACGCGGGAAACATTCAGGAATCAAACGGCGTTAATTACTTTGAGTTATCTACAAGGATTTAGAAGGTACGAATATTTGAACAGACCTCTGCATTTAGAAATTCTGGCAGAAAAAACGCCATAAATCAAAATTGATGACAGATAGGTAAAAACGTCCTATATCACACTGATTGGTAATTTAGCATAAAATCCAAAAATAAAATCAAACAGGGTAAATTCCATTTAAAAAACAACGTTAGTGTTTTTTTAACATTGGGACACCCTGTGTATAAACAGCAATATTTTTTAAATGTGCAGCAAAAAACGCAGCTATAATCTAAAAAAAGAAAAAGCCAATAAGTCTAATAATAAACAAGTTTTTCGGAACGTTGGGACATCCTAAAAAAAATTTGGTTGTAAAAAAATTGACTTCAGTGATGCAAAGGTTGAATAATTCCCCCATTTTCTCCAAGTGACACCATCCCTATATTATTTTAAATGGATGGTTCACTTAGTTGCCTACGTAAAGACGTGCCGGTTTCCTACGAATAGCCGTTCGTATTATACACTCTATAAAAGCCGAAATACAGGAATTCCGCCATTTTGACTGGACAGACTTGGCTCAAAGTTCATCATTCCGTCTACTCATGGATCCGACCCCGTGTAATTTCATGACGATCTGATTATCTTTGTGGACGCTATCGCGCTGGAACACATACAGACAGACAGACATACATTTTGAAACTTTCACGTTTGAACCTATTTTTTCCCAACTTACGGCAGAGTAATTTTTAAGAGTGGTAGCTCATTTTAAAGGAAATTTAATCCTTTTTAATAATACGCTGGGATCTACTTTCTATCTATTTTCTATTTTGCGATAATTCACAAAAACTAAAGTGCTGCACGCGAAATTTCGCCGACCGATTACAATACCTCCGTATACTTTTGTATTGTGAGGGAAAAAAATATTATTAAACTTATTTCATTTTAATTTCTACCTTGTAGGTCAGAAGGTCGTATGTTAGATATTTTCTTTTACAAATTGTGTTCAGGCTTGCACAACTCGTGCATCTTGAATATTAGGGTTAGGTGGAAGATTGAATAATAGTAGAGAGGCACTTGTCGCCGATTGTATATTATCCTTTGTTTTTAAAATGTAACCATCATCGAGTAAGTATTATTATTATAATGTGTTCTCCTGTTTATGAGCCAATATCAGTGGACATTAGAGATTTTATTGACATGTTAATAAACTATTACAATATAACCGTTCAAGATGATGAAAGCGATGAAGCGGATGATGTTAATGTATCTCAAATCCATGATGATGGTGATGATGATTGACAGAAGAAGAGCGATGGGGTAGAGAAGAATGATTCATCTCAAAACCATGATGATGATGATAGCGACGAATCACGGTCGAAGAAGAAGAAAAAATTGATAAAAATGTAATTAAACGATGTACTGTTTTTAAACAGTATATTAAAGTATAAGTGGATAAAAAGGTCTTTAAAATACGCGCGATTTTTCGAGCACGACGGCGCAGCTGGAGTGCTCGAAATAGAATAAGTGTTTTAAAGACCAATTATCCACGAATATTTTACGCTATTTTTGTTGTACCTTGAAACCATAAATACTAGTATTATTACTACAAAAAATGGAAATTAGAACTAATAATGTAAAATATGTAAATAAAAATTAATATATCTAACAATACTAACTGTACTTTCTATTTTCATTTATAAAATTGAAAGTGTTAAATAATGTTTAAATAAAGATTTTGAATTTGTTAGTAATATTTTATTTGACGTTACAAGGTGCTCCTGTCAGATCAATAATCAAACTAGATGAATGCTAGTGCATTACAGGACTTTCTTGCAAAATACTAAAAAATGTATGGGGTATTTTTATATCTTTGAAATATTTAATCAAAACCAAAAACTGACCCTAATAACCCCCCCCCCCTCTCTCCAAGATATCCAGAAAAAATAGCCGATCTTGACGAAACTTGGCCAAAAGTTGTAAAATGAGCTAATAAGTCGATTAAGCGATAATGAAAAAAAAGTCGCTTGCATAACCTTCTATACCTACATATGATGTAGGTTGAAAGTTAAAAATAGACATCTCGCTTTATTTTTCAAGACAACTATCGACTGTTCATATCATTTTAAAGCAAATTTCGCTGCCTTTCAAATAAAGTAAGAATATGTATATGTTATACCAGCAATACGAGGAATGTTTTCAATTTCCGGAAAAACCGGAAGTAGTGTTTTCATCAGGATAATATCATTTCATTAGCGCAAATGAACAAAGTTTATTTCCAAAATCCCAAGTTTGTGACCAAAATAGTTACAAAGTTATAACAATATCAATATTAAATATTTGAAATTCATATCTCTTATACTAGTAGCTTTAGAAGAAGCAAGTTAGTTGGATTCATAAGAGTGGCTGGTTGCCTACAAAATATATAAAAAAAAAAAAAATGCTTGGAGAGATTTTTGAATAAATCAATTTCGAATAATTCCTTAAGTTTGGCCTCTTAAATATAGGCAAATTTATATCATAATTTATTACGTAAAGAAATCTCTTTAAAGAACCTTTATTTAACTACGCATATCTTTTTCCCAATCTTTCATATCTTGAACGGTATCGGAAATATAAATGTCTACAAAAGAAATGTATATGTAACTGTAACTGCGGCCATATTCAATTTTGAAAGTTTTAAAAAATTGCATTTCATGCGAGTTATTGATGACCTGAATTTCAATCTTTTATGTTAAAATTTGAAAATTTGTCCCCAAAATAACACCCTTATTTTCACCCCCTGTATACCAATTGCGTTTAAAAACTCGTTTTGTCGACATATTATCTCGTAGGCCTTCATTTCAAATTTCATCAAAATCATCCGTGTAGTTGCGGCTGCCGAGTGACAACAGACACACAGACCGACATTTTGAAAAATTTTCTAAAATTTATTTTTTCGGGTGCAGGGAGTCGTCAAACATCAAAATAACGCAACTTATTTTTTTCGATTTTTTTCGACCGCAATACTTTCTTGTTTAGTAAGAAAGTAAAAATTATCATTTAGACTTCACGTTTCTTAAGTTGCTGATGTTCCCATGGTAACTTTAAAAAACGCGTGTTTTTGAAACTTCGATTTAAACACGCTAAGGCATGCTTTAAATAGGTAAAATGGGGCACCAATAAAAAAAAATATATTTTCAATCGCTAGGTTTTCATTCAATTTTTTTATTAATAATCTTGTTTCCCGAATGGACGTTCGGACCTGTTCTATAAATCTAAAACTCTTTTTTGACAGAGGTATTTCTTATAAGACACCTTGTATGTAAAATAGAAGTCTAATTTCATGTTTAGTAGTAATAGGGACACTCTTGTCACCATCCTAGCTTAAATATCAGATGAAAATCTGCGATCACCAGTACATTTTACTTTTTATCGTGCTTATCTTTTTAATATCAAACCCGATATTTGTTTTCTAGCGTGTAAACATAGAAAATTGACAATGAGCGTCGCTTTGTTTACCTTTTTAATATCAAAAAATGACTCTATTGTTTTCTTCTTAAAAATATCTACTAAACTTAGCAATTATACATTTTGATGTATATGATAATACTTAATTAGGTACTTAATTACTCATTTTATTTTAAAGCAATTTTTGTATGTGTACTCTTGAAGGCTAACCTTTATAATCTCAAGGTAGAATTTTGTGTGTGTATGCCCAATATAAAATACTGTTGATTGAATGTTGACTTTTATAATGACAAGGAGAAATAATAATAATAATAATAATAATAATAATAATAATTAATTATGTGTAAATAAATAAAAATTCATATAAACAAACAACCACGGTCGCGGTAACAATGCTACAGTTAATGCGAAAGGACGGTATTAAAGAGTCAGCGAGGTAATTAGTTTTTTGAATTGAGAACTGGTTTTGCGATGTAAGTTAAATCAATTGGTATTTTTTAATTGTGGTTAGTTTTAGCAACCAAGTTGTAAGTTAAACCAAATCAGTACTGTTAAGCTGGTTTTCGCAAGCTGTAAGTTATGATTTGATTGATTGTGATTGATTTGGCTGATTGATTGAGAATGATCTGATTGTTTGATTTGATCGAGTGTGATTTGTGTGTTTGAGATTGCTTAATTGATTCGATTAATTTGATTTGATTAATCGATGTGTTTGTTCGAGAATGAGCCGAGGGATACGAGGTAGAGGAGAGAGACGAGAGTGCACGATCAACTTTCATTACAGAAAACAATCGCTAGTTAAAAAAACACCACATCAATGGCGTCACAAACAGACAAATTCATATTTCGCGCCAAGGGGGGCACAAAAGGAGGGCACAAACCCTAACACAGGTTCTTATAACTTTCCTCCAAGTTAGCATTAGGGCTCCCTTATTAGAATACTACTTCCAGCGAAGGTGGCCACAACAAGAGGGCGCAGACCCTAACACTAGTTTGCATACCTGTCTTACAAGTTAGCATTAGGGCCCGCTTATTAGAATACAATTTCCAGTCAAGGGGGGCACGACAAGAGGGCGCAGACCCTAGCACACATTCCTATACCTGCCATACAAGTTAGCATTAGGGCCCCTTATTATAATTCAAATTTCCCGCTGAACAGATTTTTGGTTCTAACCTTGGCTAGCCCAAGGCCAATTCCAATACTAGGCTCCATGGTCAACCTCAAGGTCAAACGCGGGGACAGCCACGTGGGCGGCGTTGGGAATTACTAATGTCAAATGACGTCACAAACACGAAATGGCGGCGACAAGTGCCTCTCTACTATTTTAGATTGTACTTTGTGACAATCTGAACCTTGTCTTTTAGCAAAAAAAATAGAAAAAGTAAAAGTTAACTCATAGTTAATTATTTTTATGCAAGGGTATACTTTTTTATGGTATGCAAAAAAAAATACAAAAAGTAAAAGTTGACTGATAGTTGATTATTTTTATGTGTTTACTTTTTTATGGTTAATAAACATATTATTATTAGTATTACTTTTGTAGTTAATTTATGCATTATTATATAACTGTTTACTTTTTTATGATTAATAAACATATTATTATTACTATTATTTTTTTACTGGAGTGGACTTGAACAGTCACGCAGTATTCCCGACTTTCGTGCATAGCTATATATCCTTCTCCTTCGTTATAAGGTATATTTAACAGTAATTATATCATCGAAACATATATAAATAATTGGATGGATACCAATTTTTACCTTTTGCGGTAACTTATAACATAACCAATATACAAGCAGCGCCAAAATTGAAAAAAAAAACAATTTTCCTCTGGATTTCAAAAAAGAATTAATCAATGACAGTATGAAAACTGTATTTTTCGTTTGACGAAATTTTAAAGTAAAAAGTTTAATTGCGTTTATCTTAATTATAAAACCTTACGTTTTTACATTTGTCGGGGCCCTCGAATGTCGGGCACTGTGTTACGCCACTGGCAGTTGCCCTTGGAAAATTTTCTTAGAACAGTGTGTCTTTGTGTTTTCTAACAAATGCAGGCATCAAATATAAATTGATACTTTAGGGCTTTAAATAAATAAGTATAATGGTATGAATTTACTAAGTACATAGTGTTTTCTTCACAAACTTGATCTTAACACCGGATCCTGCATGTACTTACTGTTCCAAACTTAATTGATTTGCTAGTAAATTCAACGCAGTTCATAAAGCCGTAGTCGGTTCCGTGATCCAAGCTACCCTGGTTATTGAAGGTCAATGGTTACTGCCCACGTTACTTTTGCCTCAAAACTACTGCCAATTTAACGTTGTTATTAAAATTTTGGCCACATGCGAATTTTTTTAAGGAAGCACAAGTAATCCGCGGCGCTAGGATTAATGAAACACAAAGGAGAGAGGGGCTTTGCCAGCCAAAAAATAGTACCTATTTCTGTTTAAAAGTTTTAAATCACTAAAATCAAATGCCAAACTTTGAATTTTAATTAAAGACATTCACAAATACCGACTATACAATTTACAATGTCAAAGTTATATAATGATATAATTTAGTTTTGTCACTTGAGAAGTTGTCAATACAGTGAATAATTTTTATTACAAGGGCACTTGGATCAATTTCAAACAACAAATTTTAGTACGTTAAATCGTTTGGTTACCTGTATTGTTGTAATATAATCACTAGATTTTTCTGTTTTCATTTTTGTATAAAAACATACATTTACATAATTTTTTTGAGCCAAAAGAAACTCTAGGGTCCGAATATCACAAATAATTTATTTGATATTTTTTCAGGAGCTAATTATGCAAATTGTCGCTTTTAATTATAGCTTAATGAAACTTATACCTTTTCTCATTTCGTTTATTTCAAATTATTAAATAAAATTATGTAATAAGAACGGCTAAATTAACAATGACCTTCAATATTTAAAAGCGCCAAACGATATAAATTCAACATTTTAATTGCATAACAAAATTGACAAATTGCTTAATATATTATTTCAACAGGTAAGTACTTTGATAAGATTATAATGAAACATTTTTGAACATATGGAATTTATAAATATAATGACTAATAGTATAGCGAATTAGCCTTTTTGTTAGCTTTAAAGCATTTCCAGAAACTGACATTTCCCAAATAAACAGGATGAGATAAAAACGCACGCCGTCGTTGTAGTGTTAACTCATCAAACAAATCGATACTGCTTCGGTTTAAATAGTTTTAAAACCATACTAAAAACGTAATAATGTTATTTAAAGCTTAAAAATAATGAATAAAAAAATATTGATTTCGGGTATTCAGGGATACTTAGGTTACTGCAATTTAGGGCAATTCTATAAATATTACAATGGGAGGTGTTGTAATATAAACTACAACGGTATTATATTTATATTATAAATAAGAAGTGATATTAAGTAGTCAGTATTACTTACAGAAGAAATACAGGTACTGTAGTAAACATTTTGTGACTGCCCGACAGCTGATTCATATTCCCTTTCACGCCACGAAAATACTTGCGACTGCGCCAATTTCGATATTCGCTGGGTAGGTATGGGTATCTTACACGGAATGGATTTGAACTGAATAAACGCCAAAATTTTAAAATGTTTTTTTAAAAATTATTCTTGGTTTTTTGACATTATCTTTAATTGTCATTGTGACAATAAAATGAACTTATTTTTATAACCAATCAAACTGCGTGTTTCCTTCTATTGTTTAAACTATGGATAAGAGAAACGTCCGCTTTGAAAAGAACCTTGCCTAGAATTTATCTTTAGCAACGCTACACAGTGGCGTAACATAAGGTTTTGTAGCGGCGGTCCACTGGATTTTACATAATATTCTAATTTACTTAAATGTTGTATTGTTGTCTTAGAGAACAGTATGTATGAGGGCATATTATAATTTATATTTTTATAAAGTGGTACAAAAAGATATAAAACCATAATTTGGTAATAAATCATAAGATATTTGACTTTATGAAACCAAACATTTATTTTTTATGCTGGTATACAAACTAAGAAGTACTTTATTAATGTGAACATAAATGTAACACCTACTCTTATCTAAAATGTGTATATAATTAATAGTATCGATGCTCTTTACATGGATTTGCGTACAATGTGAATGCTTATTAAACTAATAGAAATAGTTTTATGCTGGTATTAAATTTTGAAAATTGGCACGATTATCAGAGAATTTTGTTCTAAACCAAGATTTGCTACTTTAATGTTATACTTGAGGTAAGATCTGTACATGAACGTTTAACTGTGTTGAATATATTAATGGTTTATTACAGTAACCACCTGAGTATTTTATTCTTCGTGATTAATGTAATATAATGGATACGGTACTAAAAATCGAATATAGACGATTTTTCCTTTTTATGATGTGTTTCACGGTAAGGTGTTAATATGTTCTCAGATTATGTCGTGCACATCTTTTTGTGTAACACAACTTTCAGTTCTGTGTATTTGTTGACTTAACTTGAGTTAAAATAAAGAGAGTATATTTAATGCCGTTTGTAATGCTTTAGTTGCAAATAAAAGCTATGATTACCTATATTTGATCAGTAACTCAAACTGACACATACCACTGCATTCAAAATTATGAAATTTAACATTTAAAATTTTCAACATAAATACGCAAACTAGAAAATAGTATAAGAAACTCGTTTCTTAACACGTTTTATTGCACTCGTCCGTTAGAAAATTCGCCGTTACTCGGCTCTTTTTCTAAACCTGGGCTCGTGCGATAAAAACGCAACTTATGAAACTAGTTTCTTAATATACGTTATTGACATTCGGAATGATACATTGTTTTACCTTCATTTTTTTACAAGCTTGTTGCACTTCGTTAGATTGTTTTCAAAGTATCACCAAGGCAAGTTAAACGAAAACACTAACATGCAACAAAAAGTACGTTTTTTGCACCACATTTAACATTTCGCATAAGGCTCCTGAAATGGGAAATCTTAATTCATATAAAAAATAAGAAACAGATATTCTAGGAAATTTGACAACGTGACTTTGATTCTTTATTAATATGTAGTGAAATAATATGATAATAAATAAATTCGCAACAAAGCACAATTTCCTGCCTAGCAGCCTAAGACCTAGCAACGTTTTCATAATATATTAGCATGGCACATTCTTTCACAGCGGAACATTGCGTTTACCTGTGCATATCGCAACTACTTGATTAAAAATAACACAATGATATACAGGTTGTTTCGCAAAAACGCTCAACGCTATAACTCTGTTATTTTTTGTACGATTTTAATAATCCGAAAAGTTGCTTAATTAACTCTGAAAATACTACAAACAAGCCTAAATTTGTTTTTTTTTTTTTTAATATCAGCTTCAATTCCAATACCTTCTTATTTTTAAATATCAAGTTAATTTTTTGTTAATATTTATTACCCAAAATAAGAAAAATCAATATCGACATTAAGTTGGGTTTTTTACGAAATTTTCGAGAGTACCATGAAAACAATCGTAATATCGTAATAAAAAAATTGTTCTGAAACTATTATTAGATTTAATGTCAATTATATCAACTTTTTATCTTAAATGACTACTATGTATTTTTATTTTTTCTAGTAGAGATTTTTTTAGTTTCACAATATATATTAAGTTAATTTTGGTTTAACATTTAGTTTCAAAAATAATAAAAATAGTAAAATTTTTATAAAATGCTCGAGGGTACTATGAAAAATAATCGTAATATTTATACAACGCGTTAACTTTCATTTAATGGTTGGATAAAAGCCTAATGTATTGTAAAAATTTATTGAATAAATTTGTTTATAATTATAAGTATTGTTCAAATTGACCGCCAACGTGTTGAATGCACAAGTGGCACCTTCTTAATACTCCACAGGTTGCATTCAATATAAAATTAGGGGGTATTTCACGACACGCGTTGCTAATCCTTTCTCTCAAAATTTCTTTATTTTCTGGAAATGTTAAATAAATATGAGCTTTAAGATATCCCCAAAACCAACAATCAAGTCTTGTAAAATCTGGTTAACGTGCAGGCATCGAACGGGTCCATTTGTTGCTACCCATCTTATATCAAATTTGGTACTTACTAAATCAATATTTATTCTGGTATTATGTGGGGGAGCCCCCATCTTCTTTCTTCATTTAATCTTCCATCTATGAAAAGTGGTCCAACTAATCGATCACCCCCGCTCCATTCGTTTACATTGCATTTTCGTTGGGAGTTATTTTCAACTATAATTTTAGGATTGTCCTGGCTCCAATAGGGGCCAGTGTTTCTATTTAAAATGCCGTTGTTACTATACGTGGATTCGCCTGACCAAATTATTTTCCTATAGAAATCCAGGTTTTGTTGAATCTTACTTAAATAAAAATTACAAAATTGCAACCTTCGATCTTTATCGAATATTTCCAATGCTTGCACTTTCTGAGATACGTGTGGTTTAAATTTATGTTTTTTTAATATTTTATGTACAGGGTGGCCAACTAAGAATGTGAGGTACTGTATCTGGGAAACTCTACATCGTAGAGGCTTGCACAAAAAAAAAGTTATTACTAAAACGGCCAATTCAAAAACCTGTTTCTGAAATGGCCGTTAGGGGCCGTAACTGCAATCTTGATCTAAAAAAGTGATGTTTCTGTGAATTCTGCTATATTAACCTAATAAAAAAATAACTGATCTTTGAAGTCGAGGATAATCTGAACTTTTTTTTGTTTGGCACTTTTTTAACATATCTATAAAAATAAAGTGGTGGGAGGTATTCAAAGGTTTCCTTAAATCACCCCCCGTATCTTCGAAACGACTAATCCAATTTTAAGAAACTTGGGCGCGTTGAAAAGAGCGTTTCTTGGGCTACAAATGTTAAAATAATTGAAGTTTTGTTAGTTTCACATGTCGTCGCTAGAGGGCTTTGTTCGACATTCCGACAGAAACGGTTAATTTTCGCAAAAAAATCAAATATCGGCCAAAGAAAACTTTATACGAAAATCCCTTAAATTTGTTTTTTTTTTAACTACATTGTTCTGGAATTGTTTCTATTATGTAAGTTGTGGCCCTAAAAAGGACCGATTTAAAGGAGGAAGGTTTTTAATGCCCCCGTAAATGTTCGAAATGCTGACAATCACTCTGTGCATTGCTGAGGCCTCTTATGGGTAGACAAAACGCAGCTTCAATTTCGGCTCTAAATAGGTTACCTAGAAATTGCGATTTTAAATGTTTGTAAACTTATTCACCAAAACAAAATCACCCTTTTTTAAATTACTACGGGCAAGTAAGTAATGCCAATAATTATACGAAAGGCCTATTTTTTGTTTGTTTAAATGCATATTCACTATGGATATACAGGGTGTTTCTGAAATAGGGTTCCGAATTTCTACTGCATGTAGAACTCATTAAAATAAGACAAAATGTTTATATAAATATATGCCCTAAAACGCACCCTTAAAAAGTTACAGGCCCTTGAAAGGGTTCGAATGAAACTGATTTTATTCAATTATTTCAAAAACGATAAAAGATAAAGAGATGAAATTAAGGGAACATACATAAATTTTCACGCCGAGTAACATGAGCTAGGCCATTTTTCGTTATTCGAATCATAGGCGTCCTTTTCAGGGGGATGGAAAGCGTATCAAGTCCCTAAAAAATTTTGTACGACCTTTTTGCAATTTTTTTAACAAATTCATAAATTTTGGACAGTTTTATGTAAAAAATGTCGTCTTTAGTAAGTCGATATCGGCAACGGTTTTTGTGTAAAATGAGTTTGAAAATTATCATTATTTGATAAAATTACTGTTATTCACTTCGTAATCAATTCATTAACGTTCCTATTATTTAACCAAATTGCATTTAGAAATAATCAGAATCATTTAGTACATAAACTAAGATTATTTTAATGTCGAGTTTTCCTTATTATTTACTTCACAAAACTATCCAGTTAAATTGCAATTAATAATTTCAGATAAAATAAATAAGCTTAATTATGATCAGCATAATGCACCACCGTCCATTTCAATGCATAATCTAGCGCGACGTTTCAAAGACTTGCAAACCCTTTGAAAAATTCTTGGCGTTTGTCGTATTTCCATGCAGGCGATTTCAATTTTCTCCCGTAATTGTTCAATGGTTTCGATTGATGTTTTATATACTTTGAGGTGGCCCCACAGAAAATAATCGAGTGGGTTTAGGTCGGGGGACCGGGGGGACCAGGAAACAGGACCTCCTCGACCTATCCACTTTTCTCCATAAACTTCATTTAAGTGTTGTCTTACGTTCAAGAGGTAATAGGGCGGCGCTCCATCCTGCATAAACCACATGTGTTGACGTTCAATTACAGTACATCTTCTAAAAGTTCCAACAAATCGTTTACTAAGAAATTATAATAATCCTGACCATTCAGCCGATTAGGCAATATGAAAGGCCCGATTAGCCGATCACCTAAAATGCCGGCCCAAACATTGATGGAAAACCGAATTTGATGTCTTGCCTGAAATACACTATGGGGATTTTCTTCCGCCCATTCGTGTTCGTTATAAAAATTATCGTATCCATCTTTACTGAAACTTGCCTCGTCGGTAAACAAGATACGTGAAGAAAAATTTGGGAACCGTCTCAACTTTTGTAATAGCCATTGGCAGAATTCTCGGCGGGGTCCGTAATCATTAGGATTTAAAGCTTGAACTCGTTGGATGTGAAAAGGATGAAGGAGCTACTCGCAAAGAATTCGCCAAACTACAGAATACTTCGATACTTCTTACACTAACTCTTGGATTTTCTTGAACTATTCTCAAAACACGTTCTTCAGTCGCCGGGATTCTTACAAATCTGGCTCTGCCACGATCGTTTACCCTTGCCTGGAATGAACCACTTTCTCTTAAACGTTGATGGATCCTCTGAAATACTTGTCGAGATGGAAGTCTTCTATTTGGGTATGCCACCGCATACAAACGCCTTGCTTCTGTTGCATTACCATTTACACGGCCATACATAAAATGCATATCCGTAAATTCCGCATTTGAATAGTCTGGCATTTTAAAATAATAATGATTGTAACAGCTACTAAATTAATTTTGATTAACTTTTGCAAAAGTTAGGTGACAAGTTATCAATAAATAATTATTTATTCTGACAGGATATCGTAGCCAACGCTATTTTTTTTTTCTATGGTAACTTTATTTTCGGCCTAATAATTTCTAGAACATTTATGACAATTTTCAAACTCATTTTACACAAAAACCGTTGCCGATATCGACTTACGCAAAGACGACATTTTTTACGTAAAACTGTCCAAAATTTATGAATTTGTTAAAAAAAATTGGACGGTGGTCATTTCGAACAGTTACTGTAATTTATCCCTTCTATTAGTAATTAGTGTTAGTTACCTTCTTATTAAATTGTGTTATTAATTATTTCATTATTACAGTGCATTATGCTGATCATAATTAAGCGTATTTATTTTATCTGAAATTATTAATTGCAATTTAACTGAATAGTTTTGTGAAGTAAATAATAAGGAAAACTCGACATTAAAATAATCTTAGTTTATGTACTAAATGATTCTGATTATTTCTAAATGCAATTTGGCTAAATAATAGGAACGTTTCTGAATTGATTCCGAAGTGAATAACAGTAATTTTATCAAATAATGATAATTTTCAAACTCATTTTACACAAAACCGTTGCCGATATCGACTTACGCAAAGACGACATTTTTTACATAAAACTGTCCAAAATTTATGAATTTGTTAAAAAAAATTGCAAAAAGGTCGTACAAAATTTTTTAGGGACTTGATACCCTTTCCATCCCCCTGAAAAGGACGCCTATGATTCGAATAACGAAAAATGGCCTAGCTCATGTTACTCGGCGTGAAAAGTTATGTATGTTCCCTTTATTTCGTCTCTTTATCTTTTATCGTTTTTGAAATAACTGGATAAAATCAGTTTAATTCGAACCCTTTCAATGGCCTGTAACTTTTTAAGGGTGCGTTTTAGGACACATATTTATATGAACATTTTGTCTTATTTTAATGAGTTCTACATGCAGTAGAAATTCGGAACCCTATTTCAGAAACACCCTGTATACGAAAAATACAATTAATAGAAGCAGGCAATGGAAACAGATACCTAAACAAAATATACATAATCCTCAAATTGTCAATAGTTGTCAATACTTTCGCGTTACTTTGAGCAATTTTTTTCCTTTCAAAATGCGTTTTACGAATAATGAAGCTGTTGATATGATTGCGGTTTATTTTGAATGTCTTCAGAATGCCGCATTAGCTAAAAGAGTTTACGTGGATCGATATCCAAATCGGCATCCTTGTGATATAAGAGTTTTTCCCGATTAGCGGCAAGCTTACGAGCCAATGTTAGCTTTCGGCCTACGTTTCAACGGCAAAGAATTGGAAGAACACAAGAAAATATTAACCGTGTACTGGGCTATATTGAAGGAAATCCTCATGTTAGCACAAGAGCATTACCCACTGAGTTGGGCATATCACGGACAACCGTTCAAAATATTTTGAAGGACCATAGGTAAGTTCTAATGGCCATTCAAATATATAGGTATTTTTTTAATTATATTAAGAATGCACCCATATCATGTCGTTTTGCATCAGGCCTTGAAAGAGTAAGATTTTGATCGAAGGTTAGACTATTGACATTGGATGTTAGGCATGATACGCGAAAATAGAGAATTTTTATCTCAAATTCTTTGGACCGATGAAGCCACCTTCAGTAGTGACGGGAGAGTCAATCTGCACAATATGCATTATTGGTCCGCAGAAAATCCCCATTGGTTGCGTGAAGTTCAGTGCCAAGGACGTTGGAGTTTAAATGTATGGTGTGGCATACTGGGAGGCAGAATTATTGGGCCATATTTTTTCGAGCAACCTCTAAATGGCAATGTATTTCTTGACTTTTTGGCCAATCAATTACCGTTGTTGTTGTAAGATGTGCCTCTGGAAACAAGGCAAAAATTGTTTTTGCAGTTGGATGGTTACCCAGCATATTAATGCAGTATTTCAACAGCAG
Organism: Vesta saturnalis; assembly: GCA_036346205.1. NCBI lineage: Eukaryota > Metazoa > Arthropoda > Insecta > Coleoptera > Lampyridae > Vesta > Vesta saturnalis. Next base: position 207,330 of record JARFJB010001840.1, read on the forward strand.
TGGATTGGAAGAGGAAGTCTGTTTCCATGGCCTCCGCGATCGCCAGACTTAACTTGCCTCGATTTTTATTTATGGGGGCGCTTAAAGGACACCGTGTTTCGGACTCAACCTACTACTAGAGAAGATATGAAAAACCGGATTCGTAACGCAATACGTAACATACCGAGAGCCGAAATTGAAGCTGCAGTTTTGTCTTGTCATGAGAGGCTTCATCAATGCATGGAGCGTGATGGTCAGCATTTCGAGCATTTACGGGGGCATTAAAAACCTTCCTCCTTTAAATCAGTCCTTTTTAGGGCCACAACTTACATAATAGAAACAATTCCAGAAAAATAGAGTTAAAAAAAATAAAAATTTAAGGGATTTTCGTACAATGTTTTCTTTGGCCGATATTTTAGGTTAGGAACAAGATATCGTAATTCGGTTTTCACGAGCTTGTTTAGGCATCATTTAGCTACTTGTTCATGGAAAAAGTCATACCAATGCATTTAATTTTTTTGCGAAAATTAACCGTTTCTGTCGGAATGTCGAACAAGCCCTCTAGCGACGATATGTGAAACTAACAAAACTTCAATTATTTTAACATTTGTAGCCCAAGAAAAGCTCTTTTCAACGCGCCCAAGTTTGTTAAAGATTAGCCGTTTCGAAGATACGGGGGGTGATTTAAGGAAACCTTTGAATACCCCCCACCACTTTACAGATACGTCAAAAAGTGCCAAACAAAAAATGGTCAGATTATCCTCGACTTCAAAGATCAGTTATTTTTTTATTAGGTTAATATAGCGAAATTCACAGAAACATCACTTTTTTAGATTCAAGATTGCAGTTACGCCCCCTAGCGGCCATTTCAGAAATATGAAAATATTTTCCAGGTTTTTGTATTGGCCGTTTTAGTAATAACTTTTTTTTGCGCAAGCCTCTACGATGGATTGTTTACCAGCTACAGTACCTTGCATTCTTAGTTGGCCACCCTGTACAACTACATTTGATGTGTCCATGTTAGCAGCAATTTTCGTCGAGAACCTTGTAGGTTTTCTTGTACATTAAGAACTTTTAATTCAACATTTTCAGGAAAGCAACGTTGTTAGGTTTTTTAAATGCACCATACTTTCTTAAATTACTATCAAGTCCTCTAAATTGACATGATTCTGGAACTCCTCTATTTGGAAAGCGGTTCCTGTAAAGACACACTGCTTGTTTACAATTTTTATTGCACTCGTAAAAAACTTGCAACATATCAGTAACCTCGCTGTTATTCGTAATTTGAGCTAATTCACAAAACATAAAAAAATTAGAAAAACAAATTGTACAGTAATTAAGTACTTAGGTAGATATAATTTGTGATAGTAATATTTAAATGACGATTGTTTTATGACATCTCGAAAATTACATAAACAAACTTAATGTCGATATTGGTTTTTCTTATTTTGGGTAATAAATATTAAGAAACGATTAACTTGATACACATCGTTGAAATCAAAAGAAAATTCTCTATCAGAAAAAATATTAAAAATAATATTTAGCTATTTAAAATTAAAGCTAATATAAAAAAAAATTAGGCTGGATTGAAGTATTTTCAGAGTTAATTAAACAACTTTTTTGATTATTAAGAGTTACAGCTTTGTGCGTTTTTTTGCCGGCCTGTATACGACGTACCCAAGATAAAGGTGAATGGCATGGGGATCTTGAAAACGGTAAGAGATACGAAGGCGGTTACATTAGAGAAAAGTTGTATAATTTAGGGCATGTTCACATGTAGTTTGCAAAAGTTCATTATTGTTTATCGTTTCCGAGATTTGGGTTTTTCTTTTATTTTCATTTATTTTAAAAGATTTTTAAATTGTCACTTTTTGAATTCTATTAGATGGCGTTTTCAAATTTTTTATTCGATGTTTCGTCTCCGAGAAACCATCACCAATATTATTTTTTTATATAGCCGCAACCAACGATACACCCTGTATTCGATAGCATTTTTTATTATGAATTTAACCATTATGGATTTGAAGCTGAAAAATTGGGATTTTCATGTTTACATTTTTCATATATCAGTTAATATTAGAAGGCTTTGATAAAATAACACATGTTTAACATTTTGTTGAAAACTGTTTAACTTAGTTTAATTGCGTTTAGATCATTGTTGTTATTTGAATTGTATGTATTTTAAGTTGTTTTATTACCATTACTTCGTGGGTTATTTTTTTGGTTTTGTTTAGTTAATTTATAATTATAATTAATCAATAAGTGTATCTATGAAAAGACGAAATTTTACAAACGAAGAAAAGTTCGATATGTTGACATGCTACATCTTGTCCCATAGAACTTGCGTAGTTATAATACCGAGCAAATGTATTTGGATAAATATCCTGAACGAAGGTAACCTGGTAAATCCATTTTTTGATGTTTGGAATCTAATTTAAAAGGATTTGGTTCATTTACAAAACCTGTTCTATCCGGTCAAAAACAATCTGATGACGAAAAAGCTAGTACCGTTTTACAAGCCGTTGTGGAAAACGCTGTAATATCGACAAGACAAATTGAACATCGTACTGGTATAGCTAATTCTACAGCACAGTTCATTGTAAATAAGAATAATTTTCATCCATATAAATTTCGAGTTTCTCAGGGTCTTAGATCAGCTGATCAGTAGCAGGTTTTACTAGAAAATGTGACGAAGATATACATTTTTCTTTTAAAATAATTTAGTCTGATGAAAGCATGATAACCAACAATGAAATTTTCAATCAACGTAACAAACATTATCGGGTAAAACAAAATCCTTCTTTAAAATAAGAATAAAGACATCAACATAGATTTGGATTTAATATGTGGATGGGCACTTTGGGACGAAAAATAATAGGACCTTTTATTTACCACAACAATTTAAATGCCAAACGATATCTGAACTTGCCAATGACTGATTTGGAAAATGGCTTGGATGAAAAAAATATTATCAAATACTAATATTAATCCGAATTTTTCTTAACAATTAGCGTCAAAACCAAAAAATTTCGTAATAAAAAATACTATCGGATATAGGGTGTTTCTTTATTTGGGGCAGTATAAAAAAGTAAAATTGATGATGGTTTCTCGGAGACGAAACGTCGAATAAAAAATTTGAAAACGCCATCTAATAGAATTCAAAAAGTGATTGTGAAGAAGGTTCTTTGGTTTTTAAAAATCTTTTAAAATAAATGAAGCAATTACGAAAAAAGAAAAACCCAAAAATCGCATTTTGTTTTAAATCTCGGAAACGATAAACAGTAACTTTTGCAGACTACATGTGAACATGCCCCAAATTATACGACTTTGCTCTAATTTAACCGCCTTCGTATCTCTTACCGTTTTCAAGATCACCATGCTGTTCATCCTTATCTTGGGCACGTTGTATACATCATCAATCTTTGTGCTGTATGAGGAATGCCATTTTTTAATTGGAACATTGTTTCATCCTTATTAACACCGAGCCAAGCTGTAAATTATAATTAAATAAAGATATTTGGTGTGGAACATCGCATTACCTTTCAATTTGTGTCTACGCCTACGTCTGGGCCTGGATCTGTGTATGTACCCGAGTCAGTGTGTGTCCCTGCCCGTGTCCGTGTTAGTAGCTATGTTTATGACAATGTCTGTCTATGTCTGTCCTGGTGTCTATGTCCCTGACTGTGCCCGTATTCATGCCATTGTACGTGTGTGTGTCTGTGTGTGTGTGTGTGTGTGTGTGTGTGTGTGCGTGTGTGTGCGTGCGCGCGTGTGTGTTTGGTGCGTGCGAGTACGTGTGTGGGTGAGTGTGCACTTGCGTGTGCGTGTGCGTGAGTGTGTGTATACAGGGTGATTCTAAATAGAGTAGCACAAATGGTACCTGTGCATCTAGATGAAAAAATAAGGCTAATGAACTAAATACACCTTAGACCAAAGTTGCACCCATGAGGAGTAACAGGGTCTTCAATGTTGTAGAGCCAACCCATATTTCCTTCAATTTATCTAGAACGATGTGGTGTAAAGCATTCATATTTGGTAAAGACATTTGTCCAGTGATGATACCTACTTTTTGTTAATACTGTTTAAATGTATCCACCAGAGGCGGTGATGTTGACTACATGCAACAGATTATTCTAAACAAATTTTTACTCTGTATAAAAATAGAGATCTTATTCACATTTTCAGACGCAACAACTAAAAACAAAATTTTTTTCTCTCTTGCATTTTTTCGATAAAAGCAATAGTTTTTTAGATAATTTACAAAAACAAACTGCGAAAATGATGTAGTAACATAAAAATAACACACCACTCTTTAATAGCAAAAGGAAAACGCTTTTCTCGTTAAGTAATTTTAATAAATGTATTTTGAAGGAACAGCGTCTAATTTAAGTGATAATATCTTAATTTAAAACTATCTACTGTAATTTCGGATGTAATACTAAGGAACATACGTTATTTTAAAGTAAAAAGTTTCCAAAGAATATTTTCAAAGTAGTTCCAATTTTCCTGTAAACACAATCTAACGCGACGATTAAAATTATTACGTACTCTTGTAAATATTTCTGTTACGAATCTCATCAGCTGGGCGAACGATTTTTTGACCTTGAATAACGTTGGAATGGGAAAAGATAGCAAGGTGTGGATTTCACACAAGGGTTTGGATTTACGGAAAGTTATTTTTGACATTATTGCGATTTGTTACTATTTTTTGTTATACCGAAGATATAATGGCCGGTTTTCGGTTACAGGACAACTTTGATAAATTAAATAGAACACTCTGCAATATTTTGAGAGTTCAATCTTTCCCCTTTCAGAAAATTTAACAGAAATTATGGTTATTACAAAAAGAACCGAATTTATGGGTCTCCCAAATAATTGACTGCATGTGGATCAGGAATATTATTTAAAAGCTATTTTTTGAAAAGTCGCTTGTGGGAAGGGAGTTGTTATGTTCGGTAACTCCCTTTGACGTAGGAAATTTTAGAGTACAGGATCCTTAACACTTCAAAAGAGACTAATATTAAACAATGAGAATTTGCTAAATACAAACAAATGTTACAGGAAAATACATATTTTACAAAAACAAAGCTGCAGTTTATTCATGAAACAAAAGTTACAATGCTACAATAATTTTTAAAAAGCTACTGTAAATGTTGAAAATGAATTCCATCGAGTTCAATACACGTATTTAAATTGATAAACTTATATTAAATTAAAAAACTACTTAAAACTATTAGCTAAAAATTCTTCAGGAATGTTTTCTATTGTTTCGGATATTAATTTTTAATTGCTCTAAATTTTGAGATAGTGGATGATAGCAACGTTCTTGTGCACTTCCACATAGGAAGAAATTTTCCAATCCACCGGTTTCCGAAAACGTTGTTCCGTGAATCTCTCATAATGAGAGCATAGTGACGTATAGCTCCATCGCGTTGAAAATAAACGGAATTTAATAGATTTTCTTGTTGTAACTGAAGTTAAAAATTTCCAGCATATTAACAGTCATGAAAGAGGTTACAATCGGTGTTTCGAAAAAACGGTCCATATATTTTTTCTTCGACCAGACTATGACTTTCGGTGAATCTCTATAACATGTTCATCAAAGTGGAGGAGTTTCTGTTGACTAAAACCCTTGTTTAAGTATATAAACAAGGCTAAAACCTACAGTTATCCTTATTTATTTTTTCATTTAGATGAAAAGTGGCTTTGTCTGACATTATTAATTTTAGGTACTTAATATAAAAGTAAAATGTTTCTAAATTCAATTAAAGTGGACTTACATAACCATTTATTCATATATTATTTTAACCATTAATTTAATTACCTGCATATATAAAATATATAAAATCAAAGCAAACATTAATTAAAATAGTGTTTTTATTCCATATTTCTCATTCCTTCAAATTTTACTCCCAAAAGTGGCAGTGTTAAAACAATAAATATTTAATGGTGTAAAGTAACTAGTAAGAATAACTGCATACTTCACAAGTTGGTTCCCATGATTTCGGAGACCAGTTCTCTAGATTAGTATTTTCAGTCCAGCTTTTTGATTGATTAGAATCAGTTGGAAATTTTGTTAAAATGCACATTTTAGATAAGTGGATATATTTTGTTAGCACATCAAGGTCAGAAGTCAATATAATAATACACATGATGATACAATCTAAGTGGGCTTGAGATATGACAGCGCACCGCACAGGCCCCCAAGTGGCCGTGACATGTACAACTATTTGCTGGCCTGTAAGGTAGACACTTCTAAATAGAGAAGCTGGCTTGTATGGAATTACGTTGCGCACAACAGGAAAGGTGGCCGCGTTTGTGGTAAGTAACCTAGCTTATGCCAATGTTGACCGGTAGAAGGACGAAACCGTTAGAAGATAATACTACATCGTCTAGAGCACCATTTACTTGTTAATCGGTTTACCTGCTATTTCAGGTACTTACGAAACCAGTAAGATTGACTCGGCCCTCTCTGGTTACGAGGGGGGGCCAGACGATCATACAGGCTCCGTTAATGATAACGGATAATGATAAATGATAAATGCAGATTGGCAGAGGTATTTGTGGGAAGGAGTATGAAATTGGGACTGAAGTAAATGAAAGACAGTTTGACATTCTGCCTGTATCAAACAAAGCGCAACGGAAAGGTTATGAAGGTGGATGATGGTGGTCTGGCGCTATGGTCAGGGGTTGAAATGGAAATACATGGTGGCAAAGGAGTTGCAAGGATTGTAAGCGACACACCGAAAAGGTGTATTAAACAGTAAGTATGAATTGGTACCCTCCGGGTAATGTGGGTGGATGGTTGGGTGGTTACGTGCGCGTGCGTGCATGCGCGCGTGTGTACGCGCCCGCGCGTGTGTGTGTGTGTGTGATAACTCCAGAGCGAAAATATCTACGTATTAAAATTTTTTAGTTAACCTTGTTTTCATTTGGCTTAGAGCTGGTTAGACTTTTGGAGAAATACAGAGTCGAGGAGGGGGGTGTATTAGGGTCATTTATTGGATTTTATCAAAAGTAAAACAGCATCATATTTCATAGATTTTTATAAGAAAAAGCGCAGACGTATTTTTTAAAGAAAATCTAATTTTACGTAAAATTTCTGTATAAGGTTTTTTAGTGTAAAACGAAATAAATATAAAAATTAAATAAATATGATTGTAAATGCTGAAGCTGTATTATCGATATTTCTAGCGGGCGGCTTTGGATTTTTTTACCTTACATGTATTTATGTCTATGAATCTCTATCTGACATGAAGTTTTAAACGTCATTCTGACATTGATTATTGTTTTTGTTTTAACAATGTTGTCTGTTTTCGTTATGAACGTATAAAGAAGAGATTGCGTAGCTATTTAAAGAATAATAAAAATAAAATTATTTCATTTGTTTTAATTTCCATTACGAAGGTTGGAAGGTCGTGTGATGTTCCACACCAGATATTTTACTTTATTCATGAAGATAGCTTTGTAATTAATATGTATTTTCATTCCTTATGTAATCAAGAGAAGCTTCATAGATTGTGCGGTGAAGCAGTTTCCTAGGTTATGTCTTTCCGTTTTATAAGTAAGGTACAGTGTGTTTATTCTCAACAACGTTTGCTTTAGATAATCCGACAGATAAAACGGGCACATGGTTATATAGACCTGATTTCTGTAGGAAGATGGCATCTGCTAATCCATTTTTTGCAAGACGCCACGCCACTTCTCCGTCCTTGCTTAACGTTAGTTTGTTAAAAATCGAATTCCAATGTACATCTTTGTCGATCCACTTTCCTTGCTGCTTCTCTTTATGTAACATTTTTAACCACATCCCTTTTGTTGACCAAATTTGTAAAATGTAGTTGTAGAGGTTCTTCTCTTGGTTTATAATTTTGCATTTTTTGCTCTCCCTCTCCCTCTCCCTCTCCCTCTCCTCTCTCTCCCTCTCTCCCTCTCCTCTCTCCCTCTCCCTCTCCCTCTCTCCCTCTCCCTCTCCTCTCCCTCTCCCTCTCCTCTCCCTCTCCCTCCCTCTCCTCTCCCTCTCCCTCTCCCTCTCCCTCTCCCTCTCCCTCTCCCTCTCCCTCTCCCTCCTCCTCTCCCTCTCCCTCTCCCTCTCCCTCTCCCTCTCCCTCTCCCTCTCCTCTCCCTCTCCCCTCTCCTCTCCCTCTCCCTCTCCCTCTCCTCTCCCTCCCCTCCCTCTCCCTCTCCCTCCCTCTCCCTCTCCCTCTCCTCTCCCTCCCTCTCCCTCTCCCTCCCCTCCTCCCTCTCCTCTCCTCTCCCTCTCCCTCTCCCTCTCCCTCTCCTCTCCCTCTCCTCTCCCTCTCCTCTCCCTCTCCCTCTCCTCTCCCTCTCCCTCTCCCTCTCCCTCTCCCTCTCCCTCTCCCTCTCCCTCTTACTCTCTCTTTCCCGTTTCTCTCTGTTTTCTGGGAATCGGATGAATTAATACACATATGAGGGCCCTCCTAGGGGGCCGATAATTTATGCCAAAGCCTTCGCGTGAGTGTACTCAACAACTTCCCAATTTTTTTGGCGATCGGAAGACTATTGTAGTATGCATATGAGGGGCTCTCTGGGGGCCAATATTTAAATTTTATCCTTCCCGCAAATGGAAGCAATAATTTGTCAACGTTTTATCGCAATCGGTAGGGCAGCGTACAGAATACGAACACACAAAAACTCATTTTTGTATATATCTTTGGTACAAATAGTTTTTGTTTTTTATTTCTTCCTACGCCCTTTAACGTCGTTTAACATGATCTCAGCTATAGTAAGTGTAATTTTTTTACATGACATTGTTGAGAAAGTGACAAGTCATTGGAAAGAGTATAAAGTTGCAAATTTGATGTGCTGCAATCTCCATTGAAACATTGACTAAAGTAGTTGCAGCGACCTCTCGTCGTTCCGTTATGTGTCTAGCTGCTAACGGCCAACATTTTGAACATTTAAAGTGACAATGTGCTGAATTAAAGGCAGTACAACATGTGTGATCAGTATTTAAATAAACACATAAGTAATACTTTTCGTTCCTTAAAGTGTGTATACATTTTATGACGGACTCTATATTTCAAGTACGTAAGGACTTAAATCATTTTTTGTACTCGCAGTAAGTATGTATTTGGTTTTAGGTTTCACAACGAACTATCCAAGACATCATAACGGCAAAACCTAAAAATGTGTAGTCGGATTTGGAGAAATTGTATCACGTTAAAACAGATTGCATGTAAAATGAAACACCCCCTTGTAGCCAAAATTAAGTTTTTGAGAAAATTTCTGCAGTTGCAAAGTTCAAGCCAAGATGTCAGGTTTGTGTATCTAGACGAAACGTGGATTTATCAAAATGGTTCTAATATCAATCGTAGGGTGCACGATTATAACATTACAAGTAATATGCCCGAAATTAAAAGTGAATGTAAAAGGTATAGCATTTCACACGAGGGCTGTATTTTAGGGTTTTTGGAAAACTACTACTACTATTTACTCGATTCGGGGAACGAGGATCGGGATTGTCATAGAACGATGAATGGGGACCGGATTCAAAATTGGATGATTAAACAGCTGTCCAAACTACACGGAAATTGTGTGGTGGTTATGGATAATGTACCGTCTCATTCGGTACAGCTAGACAGGCCAACCTCACTTTCTAGTAAGAAAGATCAGCTGGAGAAAGGTTGGTTACGCACGGGATCGTAATTGAGGTCAAAATTACAAAGAAGAAACTTTGGAACAAAATTCAACCATTTAGATCCAGAGGAAAGAATTAAGTATAAATTTTGATTAAGCATGGGTATTAAAGTTTTAGAACTGCCTCCTTACCATTGTCAATGTAACTCTACTGAAATGGCAGGGGTTTTTTAAAAAAATTATTACGATATGCAAATAAGTTCTGTTGTCGCACGGAAAAGATTGTTTCAAATGATTGGGAAAAACATATGACATTTTTCGATTGTAAATATCCCACCTGCTATTGTAGCACTAGGAGAATCCGGTTCAGATTCATATAGTGATATGGATTCAGATTCCTCTTTTGATATAATGCGGTTGGAATAAGACCCTGCCATTTGGCATCAAAAACCTAGTAAAAATACATTTAAATATTTGGTTTTTGTTAAGTCTTATACGAAAGTAGCAATCTTGTGGTCAATTCCATGTAGCTATGACTTAAATGGATACGTTTCTAGTTATTTACTTTTTTTGACTGCTACCTACGTAGGTAGCAGTCAAAAAAAAAAGAAAAAAATTTGTAGGTATATTTTATCAGGAAATAAAATCTTTACATTGGATTACTTATGTAATTGCGCTCTGGATTTCCTGCATATTTCTCCCGTTTTTCATTTTGGAAGAGTGAAAGTCTAAATAGCGTGAAACACTATGTTACAATGCTGCATTTACTTCATTTTAAAAATATAACCGACAATTTTCAAAACTCAAGCTACGGTAGTAACTTGTTGTTCTTAGGACAGTACTACCCTAGATTTCCATTGCCTGCTTTAATGCAAAATAAGATGGAACAGAGTATAATAATTATCCCCTTCTACAGTCTAGATTTGATGATGATGAGATGAGATTAGGTAATCTGGCAACCCTGCTTGTTATGTTATTGTTTTTTGATGTATAACCTAAAAATGCAATTATATTGAAAGCATTGAATTTAAATCCAATGCTGAAAGTGATTTTTATACAAATTTCTTATATTAAAAACGTAAAAATTAGGTAAGTAAATAGGTTATGCTTGCATCTATTCAAATGTGGGTAGGTTATCTATTGTAATTTCTTTTCTTTAAAGTATGCAGTTTTTTTAAATACTAAAGTATCAATGTTTTAAAAGTGTTTTGACTTCAGATTAAAAGGCTATAATTAAGTAAAACTGAATTTAGTAGATATGAAAAAATGTATTTAGAAAGCAAATACTTCTGGTAGAAATCACATATGTGGTATCTTTAATATCTTCATTATACATATTTTTCTTAAACTGTATTTTAATATCATATAATTATTGTACAATTATACATTATACATTTCATGATTGTCACACATAATTAAAATAATCGTGAAAGTTAGGTTTATTTTAATATCTCTTCTTAATGCTATTACCACAATTACTGAGAACGATAACTGTAATTGTTATCAAAACGTTTAAATTTTTATAAAAGATAAATAAAAAATATACAATTTAATACCCAAAATTTAATTATTTTAATTATGTGTGATAATCTGTAAAGTTTACATTTTGTTAGTTAAAACCATGATTTGTTTGTAAGAAGTGATACTTGCATACCATTCAATAAAACGCCACCAATCTACCACTCTATGGTCTGTACAACTAAAGTAATATATTTTTAATTGATTATGGTATTTACTATATTTTTTTATATTTGGAAAATGTATTCTGACTCTAGCATTGTCAAATTACTTACATGTGACATACTGAACTACTAAATCGCAAGCAATTGTAAATGAAGTTCTTGTGCCACATTTTTTAAAAACAATAGAAAAGAAATAAGTTATGCATTATGTATTGGAATTTCTACAGATGTCGGTAATTGTAACTCTATTAAGACGTTTGCTGTACTATTACTATATTTTAATTATAAAAAGGGGAGCATACAAATTAAACTTGTGGATTTACGAAGCACCACGAATGAAACATCAGAAACTGTGTCAGAACTTCAATTTAGTATACCTACTTGAGAAGCTGCAGCTTAGTCAGAAATGTACTTCAAAACGAAGTGGTTATTTTATTTCCAAACCTGGAAGACTTCTGAACATGTTTGAATATTTCAAGTCATATTTTTTCCTAGCCAAATCCACACTTTTTATTAAAATCATTCTTAGATTATTTTTTATTTTCAAATAATTCTAACCTTATAACAAAGGCACAAAAGATATACAGGATCATGTAAATACGAAAAACATAAAAATACTTGAAAAGTCAAGCTGATACGTCTAAGCTAGGAACTATTTTTAAGACAGCGAGCGAGGAGTGTAGAGATTAAGGATGCAGAAGTGATACTTGCATACCATTCAATAAAACGCCACCAATCGTACAACTCTACGGTCTGTACAACTAAAGTAATATATTTTTCATTGATTATGATATTTACTATATTTTTTTATATTTGGAAAATGTATTCTGACTCTAGCATTGTCAAATTACTTACATGTGACGTACTGAACTACTAAATCGCAAGCAATTGTAAATGATGTTCTTGTGCCACATTTTTTAAAACCAATAGAAAAGAAATAAGTTATGCATTATGTATTGGAATTTCTACAGATGTCGGTAATTGCAACTCTATTAAGACGTTTGCTGTACTATTACTATATTTTAATTATAAAAAGGGGGGCATACAAATTAACCCATTAGCGCCCGAATTAATTTTTTTCTTTAAATTAAGTTTATATTACGACATTGTTCATCTAAATGATGTTTTTGACAAAAAAGTCTTAACAAAGAATGCTCATGCAGTTACCGCTTATGAGATAATGACCGTTGCCATATGGCAACGCTAAGCGCTTTCACTGCTATGCGGTTACCAAGTGTTTGAACAAAAATAAAAATCATTTATTTCAAAAGTCAAAATATAACTGCAAATATTTATTAAAAGTAGCATAATCAACAAAATCAAACTATTACATCGAGTTTTTTTTTAAAATAAACTTACAATTATTTTGTGTGAAAGCTTTGGAAACAGTCTAAACAAAGCCCGACGGAACACTTGGAACACATTGTTCTGACTATGGACTTGCACGTATTTTTTGCACATCTTCATTTTGCATGATTTGCAATTTTTCTAACAAAATGATCCATTCTGTCAAATCTAATTGCATCTGACACGCGACTGTCTGACGCATCAGAAGACGTAGCTGGTTTACCAGGCCCCTTACTAGCAGTTCCATATCGTTTCAAATACGTCATCGCAATTTCTTGTTTATAAAACCAAATTGTGGTATTTTCCCATTTTTACTTTTGTTATATAAGATCCAACTGTTTTGTAGAGCTACGTCAAGCATCCAAGTGAAAATGGGTCAATACCATTTTTTTGAGCGCATGCTGATTCGATATGTATTGACGTTCTGGTCCATCTGGTCAGTTCCTCCCATATAATTATTAAACAAACCAATTGCTTTTGGTCTGGAGACATACACATGTCTTTTCTCATGTTGGGAATATCGTTTGACTTGAGAAGCTTCTTTAACACCAAATGACGTTGATAACATCGTGACATCAGCATTATCCATCCAACGTATATATAAAAGCCCATCATTTTTTTCAATTGCATGTTCATAGTACCCTCTTTTTTTTTTAATTCAGTTCTGGTAAGCAAAGGACATGGTTTAAGAATTCGATTATCTCGAATTGTCCCAATACAGAAATAACCGCTAAATCTCATCAACGAAAATAAAACTGACCCAGAAAATAGATTATCCATATAAAAATGGTATCTCAGATTTCGATTTTCATCTGAGAGTTCATCTAATAGAACAAGAAGAGGACTGCTGGCCTTTCCAAATAATTTTTCGTAATCATCTTTAGAATTAGGGCTTTTTCCTTGATAAAGATCAAAATTGACCAAATATCCATCTTTTGTATTTATACACCACATCTTAAACCCGAACCTTATAAGGCTTAGCACGAATGAATTGCTTGCACCCATGTTTGCCAAAGTACTTGATCATACTTTCGTCATATGCAAGATTTTCTTCAGGTTGAAAATTTTTAATACAACGATCTTTTAACAGTTTTATTATTGGGCGTAATTTCGATGCCTTGTCTTGTTGGTCTGGTTTGGTATTATCCGTAAAATGTAAAAAGCGGGAAATCTGCATAAATCTACCTCGGCGCATAGAATCAGAGACAGCCACATTTTTTAAATCTTCTCCAGAACTCCAGTAATGTCGTTTTGACGGCAAGTCATTGTACCCACTAACAAATAAAATTGCCATAAAGCACTTGATTTCATCGGTTGTTATGTTCGGATTAGGGCAGTTTAGAAACAAAGCATAACGACGAGTTTCTTTCACTATATGCTCAATAAACTCAACATCAATAAATTGTTCAGATATTTCAACCATCGTTAATTGTTCATATTTGGAGTAGTCAGAGCTAGGGAATGATAATGGTGTTGTAACTTCCAAATCTGCATTTATTATCCATTTCGGTACTGATTTTTTTGTTGACTTTCTCTCACAAATCCACCTTTTTGTTGCCTCAGACATAAGTTGATCAGTGGAAATCTCTTCGATAGCTTCTACTGCATCATAATTTACACCAACTCGACTATTATCATTCAGTTTTATTTCTGCACCGGCTGTCAATTGGCGACGTGTAAGATTATCAACGTGACTGTAAGTAGAGGAAATTCGTTTATTTACATACCTGATTACATTTTTAACATTGCTTACCCACTCTCTTCATCGCCAGAATCTTCATCTGTCTCAATATTTACTTCTGGAGGCTCTAGAAAAATGTCTCCCTCGATCGCGTCATTTTCTATTATATCCAATGCCCCGTAAGCGCTTAGTGTTGCCATATGGCAACAACTACATTTCCAAGGTCGTTGTAAATGAACCATAGACGCAAATTTTTAAATAGATTCAAATACTCTTTCGTTTAGGTGTGTATTACACGGATAAACTCACAAAATAGTGAATTTTGTAGGTTTGTAAGAGATATAATACTTACTCAAAGCGAATGTCCATTTTTTTTACTCCTCGTGAATACACCAAATTTCAACACAACCGTATAACTGAGGTATTTACCAGAAACTGCAGAACGTTTATTTTCTAGCACTGCTGGTGTCTCGACCACCGCTCCTTACCCTCTCTACACTTATCTGATCGCTACCTGACTCTCAATAGAATTTAATTTAGTACTACGTTCGCTGTTGCCATATGTTAATGCTAAGCGCTAATGGGTTAAACTTGTGGATATACGATGCACCACGAATGAAACATCAGAAACTGTGTCAGAACTTCAATTTAGTAGACCTACTTGAAAAGCTGCAGCTTAGTCAGAAATGTACTTCAAAATGAAGTGGTTATTTTATTTCCAAACCTGGAAGACTTCTGAACATGTTTGAGTATTTCAAGTTACATTTTTTCCTAGTCAAATCCTCACTTTATTAAAATCATTCTTAGATTATTTTTTGACGTTTCTAAGAACCAATAGAAACATTCAATTTAAGTCATGTGCGCGTTTTAGCCAATCAAAACATTATTATAGTGGGAATAGTCTACCTACATTATTAGGTACCGCAAGATTCATTTTAAATATTTTGTTTTTATAAATGACAACATATTCTTTGATTTGACTTCTGTGATCAATTTGAAAGTTCAGAAACCTTAATTTTTTAAAATAAAAATTAATATTGAAAACTTGTTTTTTATTATAATGTAAAAAACAATCCAACGAATACCACACGAAAGTTCGATAAATTAGAAAATAATTCTCCATATCTTCCCTACCCTGTTGCCATTCGGCAATATCCACTCGAGCCCTACAGGCTCTCGTGTGTATTGCCTGGCAACAGGTTTTCGAAAATCTGTCAAATTATTTACAATTTATTCTCACTCCCTTGTGATATTATTGCTGAAAATAGATTTTTTGAAGTTATATGCACTAATTTGTATCAATTTCTCATATTAACCCATAAATGTAACACCAAACATTCCTCGTTATAAAAATTATTTAAGGCACAGTGGTTAGTCCGTTTTCAAATGCGTCACCGTTCCTCGAATCTACAGCGTGATGTTAGTCAGTAGTTAGTTACCCATTTGAATAAAGGCATTGTAGATTAGTAATGACAGGCGGTTGAATTGAGACAACCTATTTTTTTTTTTTGATTAGTGCTGCGCAATGCGGAACGAAAAGTAAGTGTAACCATAAACTATTCAAGGCAATGAGTGACATAAGCTAATTTTACGTTTACAATTAGCAAACAAACACATATCAGTTTGACTGGTTTGTTGCTTTTCTCGCAGCCGCTGAACGTGTTCAAAGTGCGGCATTACATAAAAGAAACTCTAGGCACTAATGAGAGCAGACTTTTTTTTAATGTGGACCTGAACAGGCTAAATTTGCCCTATCGTGCTAAAGCACTCAGGAACACTTAGGAAGATGGATAGAAGGACATTGAATTGTCAAGAGATGCCTATTGAGAGCGTATTGGGGAGCACTAACCCAGAGGTGAGAATTATACTCCAGATGAGGCGGAATTTGGGCCTTATACAGCAGAAAGAGTTGTCGGGAGGTAAATTACTGCTTAGATCTGTACAAAAAGCCAATTTTACGAGCATCTGTTTTGGTAGCTGACAGAAGTTGGTCAACCCATGATAGATTTGAAGATACAGTCATTTCCAACAGAGTAATAGAGTCTGAAAACTTAAGATCTGAGCCATTCATACTTACAACAAGAAATGGTCGATCTTATTTTGGCGGACTCAAGGCAACACTGAGATTTGTTAGCATTAAATTTAACTAGATTATTCCTTCCCCATTCGAGAATACATTGAATATCTTTGTTGATTGAATTTGCCATTTCAACTTTAATGTCTTGAGACATAGAAGGTAGATTACCATTATGAGTAGACTGAGAGGAACTAGAATGAAGAGTGCTGTCGTCAGCAAAGTAATGGATCGGAATAGTTGTTGAAGAAATAAGGTCATTTATGTATAGCAGGAAAAGTGTAGATTCTATAACTGATCCCTGTGGCACGTCCGCGTTAATGCTAACTTCTTTTGAAAAACAGCTATCAATTAGGACACGTATTCGTCTTTTATCAAGGAAACTAGAAACCCAGTTGATGAGCGTATCATTTAACCCAGACGAGGTGAGTTTGCCAAACTTAGTCAACTGCCTTTGAGATATCTTAAGAATACCGTAAAATCCAAATCTGTAATCCAATCATAATTTTTGGCAACTAGACGGTAAGGTTTTATTCAAATTTATTATTTTCTGTGCAGGTTAGCCTCTCATAATTAGAATTAACGATAAAATAGTGATACTTCCTAATACACAAAACATAGTCTCTAACCAATTAGAAACTGAATCAAGTAGATCTGAAGTTCCGTCAAGTTCAATTCCTAAAAAATTGTATCCACAATATTGTAAAAACGTGAAGTGATTGAATGGAAACTTTGAGACAAATTACAAAGATTCTGATAGTTCTTAAACTTTCGAATATAATTGAGTCCTTGGAACTTTTTTTTTGTTGACGAAACATTCAACTAAAGAAAGTAATAGTTACGTATACAAAATTGTCCCAATCCACACATCACTTCTGGCGAAATTCGATGCTTTATTGCTACCTTGATTCTAAGCGGATACAATGAATTACCTTCGAAAAGGCAAATAGTTTAGGTATCTAACAAATTTTTAGATTTGTTCCTTTTTCTAATAACGATAACTTTGATCCTACGAATAAATGCAAATTATGGAAACTTTCTCCCACTTGTCAACCGTTTGAAGGCAAAGTTTTCAACATACTTTATTCCTGAGAGTAACTTAGCTTATGATGAAAGCATGGTTAGGTACTAGGGCTTGAAGCAGTATATAAGAGGAAAACCAGTCCGAGTTGGTTATAAAGTTTGGTCTATGAATACTTCCGACAGTTATTCTGTAGATTTTGATATTTATCAGGGGAGATCTGTTACAAATACAGAAGCTGAAAAAGTGTTTGGCAAGGCGACAGCTGGTAAATTTGAAAACTTACCTGTCGAAATGCAATCACTACCCTTTCATTTTTATTTTGATAATCTTATTTACCACCATTAACTTTTTAATATTTTTGAGAGAAAATGGCTATGGAGGTACAGGTACGATAAGGAAAAATCGTATCCCTAAAACTTGCTCCTTGCCTCAAGGAAGCTGATGGAGAAAGATGAAAGAGGACCTTTTACTGCCATTATTAATCAAAGCCATGGTATTTTTCTGTGTAAATGGCAGATATTTCTATTGTTTGTGCAGCATCAATTGTGCATGGTGTTAGTCCTATAACTAATGTAAGAACCTATTTGCTGTAAACTAGAAAATATATCCAAGTTCCACGACCATTACTCCTTACGGAATACAATAAATATATAGGCGCACAGATCGCATGGACCAAAATGTGAACTAGTACCGAATAAATATTAGAAATAGGAAATTGTACTGAGCATTGTTCTCGTGGTTATTAGATTTCGCAGTTCATAATGCTTGGTTATTGTACCGGAAAAATGTAGGCCCAATACCTTGTTTAAGTTTTCACAGGGAAATTGTACAGATATACTTCAAAAGATAAGCAATACCACTAAAAGGACCTGGTTGAGCGTCGATTACAAAAGCGTTAAGGGAATTGCAAGTGGACAGGATCGACCATTTTATAGTGAAAATCTGCTAGGAGCACTTCAACCCTGTGTGAGTTTTTGCTTGCGCATCAATGTTTTTCCACTCATTTCTGTCTTTACACTTCACTTGCCAGTTTTTCACGGTCATAATCCGTAGGTCTACTTCAATTTCCTCTAACCATCGTTTGTTGGATGTTCCTCTTACCCTTTTTTTTTTGTTGGATTTCCAGAATATTATTTCACATACTGCTGTTGTTTCATCTGGTACCATAACATGCTTTCTTGCCTTCTTGTATTCTTGGTTTAATTTCTTCTTTAGAATTATTCTTAATATCAATTTATGTACCAAGGTACAGTAGTGAGCGAATTAATGTGAACATCTAATAAATTCTCATATTTTTTATGTTGGTAGCACTAAATTGTTTTATCGGTCACCCAGTGTTCGCCATTATGTGACAAATTTCTTAACTATTCAGTGTAATTACACCACGTAAACACATTATAACCTATAAAATTAACCAATTTACAAATTTTGAAAAGTTGTGTAAATTTTTTAGTTTTTTTTTTACCGTTACTGAAAATTGATATCACTCCCAGAAAGCGAAAAACAATTTTAACCTTAAGTGAGCACACTTCTATGACGAAAGAAATTTCAACTAAATATTCTGTAGGTTTAGGGACTGTAAACAAAATTTTGAGACAAAAAAAGGGAAACTGGTTCTGTCGTAGTGTGAAGAAAAGGCCGGTATGGAAAAAAAAGGAAAACAACGTCAAGACATAAGACTTTTTTGGTACGAAATAGTGAAATTAATCCAAGGAAGACTAGTTTCAACTTGCAGCGAGACTTAGAAAGGACTAGGGTAAAAATACATGACTCCACTGTTCGAAAAAGGTGAATAGAGCATGACAAAAAGGCTATTTGTCCTGAAAAAAAGCAACTTCTTACCAAAGTTATGATGAAAAAAAGGCTGGTATGGGCGAAAAAATACATTAGTTGGACTAAAGAATAATGGCGGGTTTTGTTCTCTGACGAGTCTCACTTGGTAGTTCAAGCGCAACGATCAAGATACGTTAGAAAAAGTGAAAATGAAATCTTGACTGCAACTCGTATTGACCAAATTGTAAAACATCCTCAAAAAAAAAAACTCACTGCAAAACTAAAAAAAAAGTGCATCCCAATGGGGTAGCAACTTTTCAGCAGGATTCATCTCCTTGCCATAAATTGAAAGTGATGATGAAATTGTTTAAAGACAATAACATTCCATCAGGCAAAAACCCGATTGAAAACTAATGGGCGATTTGTAAAGCCAGACTTCGTAAATTAGATTGTACTACGAAACAAAAGCTGATAAAATCATTAATTACAAGGATGAACAAATTATTGAAAATTGTAAAAAATTGGTTGATTCAATGCCCACAAGACTGCAGAAAGTTATAGAAACTAAAGGATGATATACATCATACTAAAAATATCAATTGTAATAATTAGGTAACCCTGATTTATCTTCTTTTGCTTAAATAGTAAAGTTCTATAACTAATTATGTTCACATTAATTCGCACACTACTGTAGTTCGTTTTTGTTACACTTTCAAGCATGTCCTTTCCGATTTTTATTATTTGTTGTTCTAGTTGATGTTTGGAGATTTTCATGTATTTGGCCTTGTTTTCGTTTATATGAAGTCCTATTTTTCTGCTTCCTGGTTTAAGATGTTGAAGGTTGTTTCCAGTAGTTTTAGATTTCGACTTATTATCGTTACATCATCAGCATAGGCTACTATTTGTATTGGGTTTGTTTTTTATACATTTTAAGTAATTATATTTAATGCTATGTTCAAGGGTTGTGGTTATAGTGAGAATAGCGAATCAAAAAGAAGACGGTGTGTTGGAAAAGTTGCAAAACCACTGCATGTAAAAATATAATGTTGGGTTGTGTATAAATTGTTTCAAACCCTACCATACTAAATAAATGTAAAAAGTTGTATTTTGTAAGAAATTTTAATATAGTGACGTTTTCACACCATTATATATTTTGCTATCATTACTGGCCGATTTTCTTTTCTTAATTTTTTTGTATTGGTTTAACGTACTGTCATCAAGAAAAAGTAAAAACCCAAAAAAATTAATAAAATTAATATGGACGCTAATGGGTAAATCTAGAATACCATATTAATTCAATAATAGAAGTAATGGTTATTCTTGCAAAGGTTACCAATAATTTAAATAATAGGTTAAATAGTAAGTTTATGCTGCTAAAGGTGTGAGGTATTAAAAAATGTTATTTTTTATGAAAAAGCAGTTGAATGAGGGGTGTCGTACAGTACTGGTACAAAATGGTATACAATACTACACATTATTCTACAGTACATATGCAATAAAATACAGTACAATCATTTCTTATGAAGTACTATTATAGTACATATATAATATAAACGATAAAGCACCAAAACGTCTGTGTGTTTTGTGTTTAATGAAATCAAACAATCCGTCTAAAACACATGATTTAGTGTGATTTCTGTATGTTTACTGACCTATTTTGATTTCTACTAAACGTTGAGATGCCTTTTAGTTATAATTTTTATACGAAAATGGATACAGCTTTTAAGATATGAGTTTTCCAACATAATTTTGGAGCAATTGTTACTGGCGTGATTCTCACAAGAACATCACATCGCACTTTTAAAGTACATGTTGCCCACCTGCATCTGCAGTGCAAGATTTCAATTCCCAGTGTATTTGTGTTATGAAATATTATAGAAAAACGGTGATTGGTCACAATAGGACGGCACAAATACAGACAAAATATTTAACCTACAAAAACTGATTTTCATATGCATGTTTGTAGTGTGTTCAACAATTACCAATTAATTTTGGCTCGTAAAAATTTCGCTGGTCTTATGTGTTAATAGTTTCTTTTGGAGTAACATATAATAATAATTTATTATTCCATTGGGAGTATGCTATGGGATAAATGAATAGATACATCCAGTCAATATACAATTTTTATGTAAATCACTGTCGCATATGATTTAAAAATTAAACTTTTAACATGTATTGTACACCAATTAATATGAATAAACAAATTATATAACAGAAGATAAACATAGATAGCACATTAGGATGATGATCTCTTAAAAACTAATGTTAGTGATTCTTAATTAACTGCCTTAAACTATAATGTGAATTAATTAACAATATGAAATACCTGGAGTTATTTATTTTACATTTTGGGTGTCACTGGAACTTCAGCAGGTAAGGAAATGCTGTTGACTCATCACTTTAAATTTTATTGCGCAATTTTAATGGAAGTTGAAGTAAACATCAGATTGATATGCTGGTAATTCCAACTATATACCAATTTCTTTATAAACCTCCAAACTGAATTGATTTTGCATGGTTCAAAGTAAAATTTGGTAATTGAATTCCCACTTCGTAGTAGTAAATGCTATTGCATCATCTTGCAAAGTTAACGTTAAAATAAAATTAAACCCAAAGTAAAAATAAGTGGTAAGAGTATAAGTAAAGTTGCCTGAAATGTAAATGTCTCAAATTTCAGTGTAATAATTTTAATAACTCACCATATAAATGTGACACTCTTAATAAAAAATTTAAACAAAGCGAAAATGGCTTCTACTTAAACACGTAGTTCAAGCAATGAATGAAGGACACTCAAAGTAACCCTGCGCAATGACCGAAAATGACTCGAAGCGCGGAAAAAGATGTGCAGACCTATAATATTTGAAATAACTTATTTAGCAACTAACGCTACACGAAATGCACTTAAGTTGTCAATATGAACGTAAGTTTTAAACATACATAAAAAGGCTTGTTACAAGTTGTATTTAACTAACATAGCAGTCATCATGTTAAAAACACATTGACAACTATTATTTTAAGCAAATTTTAATAGTGATTACTTTTTATTGTTGTTGGCAATCTAATCTCATATGTAACTTTATAGATATGATGTTAGAATTTCTTGTAGACACAGTTCATGAACAAACAACTGTATCCACGGTTTGTAACTATAAAGCAAAATATTTTCACTTTTGAAAACGCACTGAAATATATCAATGGAAGGAATTGTAAATGTGTGTAATTAAAAAAAAAACCTTTTGGAATAACTTACGTTGGAACCAATCAAAGAATTGTATGTTTTTTGAGTAAACAACACTTTTTTATGTAAAATTTACATGTGAACATGGTGATGTCTTATAACACATTGTTTTATTTCTGCTGTAGCCTATATTCACTATGCAGTTCAACTGTTAAATGTGAAATTTAGTAATACTGTGGTAAAGTTCAAAAATTTGTAATAGGTCATTTAAACGAGTTAAATCTATTGTAAAATTTCATCATAGTCATATGGTCCTATTATTATAGTTATTTATTGCATATGTATTATAATTACAAATATTTTCATATATTATTTATTCACCTAACGAAATATTTTCATTATCATAATATGAAATAGTGTGAGGTGCAGCATGCTTCTTTAAGACAGGTAATTCAGATGGATTTGACCTTTTAACAGGAACCTCTTTACAGGTCGACCATTAGCAATTGCAATCATCCCACTAAGTTTCACCTTTCTTTGGGAAACTGCCTTGTAGATAAACCAGAAATGAAGGAAGATTTGCTTTTTAAACTAGAAAACGTGTCTATAAATTTTAAAATGGAGTGGAGTCATGGAATATGTTGGGTCTTGAATCAATTTTTTACATCAAAACATAACTTATTTTTTGTAGATAAAATCTCTTTCTCAGTTATTTTCTTTTTGTCTACTATAATAGTGCTTTTAGTATTTTCTGTCTTAGAAGTACTTGGCTCCATGTTTGGTAAATCTGCACTGACGTAATCAGTGTTAATGGCATTGCAAATTATCAAACCACCCACTCAAAGGCACTTTATTGTCGTATAACACTTTAAGTAATTCAGCTTTTAAGTGAGGATCAGATTTTGGAAAGAATTGGAATATGCTCAAGTGAAAACACTTATTTACTTCAAGTTGATGCTTGCTCCATCTTAACCAACAAAGCATGCACATGTGTCAATTTCTTTGTTAACTAAATACATTCCCTCCTGAAGAAACACTATATAGATTATTATACAGGGTTTCCAAGTAAGTTCTTCCCCAATGGACTTTTTTTTTATAAACTGTGTATTGGAAAATATTTTTCTTGGGAAGAGTTCTACTTGGCCCGAAAGCCATAAATCACGAAAAAAAATATTTACTCTTAGCATGTACAGGGGAAAATCAAAAACTTTTATTTTTTCTTAAGGTTATATTATAGGTAGGAATGTAAAAAATCAACAAAATAATTCGAACCAAATTAAAATTATTTTGTTAAGGGGGGGGTCTCTATAGATAGTTAGGTAACACATCAAACCCCCACAAGAGCAATGTTAAAAACGTTCTAATTTTTTTTTATTATTATGAAGTTATCTGAAACTTTAGAGAACCGTGTAAGACGTCAAAATAGCCTCGAAACCTTCCTAAATGTTTGAATATAGGTTTTTTTAAATTTTAATTTCTATAATTTTTTATTGAATTTTTTTTCCCAGTAGTGATTAAATTGGAATATTTTTATAACTGATAATATGTTTAACAAATTTTAAATTCAGAGATAGGTTTTTCGAAATACGAACTGTTAAAATTTTGAAAAAATTGTAGATTTATAATTTACTATTTAAAACATTATAAAAACGATAGATGTTCTGATATCAATAAGGTAGAAATTCCATTAGGAAATATAGCAGCATGGCCTGCTCATTAAATTACCGGGGGCACAAAGATCTTCAGGTATTCCTTAGCAAGTACCTATTTCTATTGAAACACAAACGTAATCGGATTAACTTTGAATCCTTCAAACTATTATTTAAATTAAAATAACGAAAATGGTATGTACTTTATGTATGTACCTTATTAAATTATAATGTATTCCTATCACTAAAAACTAAAATAAAACAATGATTCTATTTATTTATTTTGTATCAAAGAAAAAAACAAAGTTTTCTAAAATATTGTAAACAAATTATAGAGGTGAACAAACAAAACAATTAAAAATTTAATTGGTCATATGTACAGTCTGAAGATTTAAATTACATCTGCGTGGATCTACTAATTCCGGTAATAAAGACTTCTAATTTTTTTACCATATTATAATAATGTGTAATGGTGCCAGGTATAAATGGTGTAAAATAATATAATAAATAAGTTGTAAATAAATGAGTGTAAAAATGTTCTCCAAAACAAATCGTTAAACTAACTAGAGATACCCCATTCACCAAAAATAATGCCTTTGACTCAGTCGGAAGATTAAAGTGGGCCGATTCAATCTTTTGATTTGCTTAATTAAGTCAAATTCTGCTCGATTATTTCCACTTAACTTAAATAATAAAAATGCAATGTAACACTAATAAAATGATCTCGGACGCCAAGTTATTTTTTAATTATGCTCGGAATAACTAAACCGAGGTTGTTTACAATAAAAATTTACCAAAATGTAAAAATAAAAAATATACAAACTATGTTTATTAAACATGTAAAATTTAGGTTATATAAAATATATCTTAAAAATAGCCTTAAATTACTAAAAAATTGTTATAAATATAAAGACCTGTACAAAATATAATAAATCTTCTTGAGAACCCCTGGTATTATAAAAAATAAATGCGGAAATGCAAACCAAGGTGATGTAATCCTTGTGTCAATGTTGCGCAATATATTGCAATAATAATGCTTTACGTAGTAAACCACACCCAAAATGGAATTTTATTTCTTATAAATTTGTCTTCTTGAAATTGAATAAACCAATATTTATTGCATTCTTTTGAAGGTTCAAAATAAATAATGGAATCCACATTCAGATCTGCATTAAAATCAAAACGCCATCATAAAATGAAAGCGTACGTAACAGTAGAATTAATTGTGCAATCAAACGCGGTAAAATTAAAAGTGTAAAAGTAATAAAAAGAAAGTGCATGAAAAGAGCAAATGTTTTAATTTTTAGTATTACGAGTTAATTTATCTTACCATTCAATCAATGGCACTTTTCACAAAATTTAGGTGGAGGCCCAAAAATTGCTTCCTAAACAACACATCATTCATCAAGAAATAAAAATGGACGCTTAGAATATCAGATGATGTAGCGGAGCACGAAAAAGTTGCGCAAAGAATTAAGTCAACGATGACGCGTTGCGCGAAAATATTGAGCAAAAAAAAAAATTTAAAGAAATGGGAGTATAAACCCTTAAGAAAATATGCAACTTAAGTTACATCAAAATGCAAATTAAGTTGCCTACCTCATTCTTACAAATCATTAATAAATAAAATTTTTCTTATATTTACAACTAAATGAACGAAGAACCTAAATTACGGTATATTTTAATACAACTCAAAATAGGTTGTTACAATATGATCCTTTCAAAATATACCATCCCTATAAAAAACAAAACATATTGTTTCATTTAATGTTCAAAACATTTATTGTTACTACGTACCTTTCAATATCTTCAATATGGATTCCTGTTGCATTGTAGACAATAAAGTAGCATTTGACTCGCTTGGTAATATGTAAAAATCCTTGCACCTGATAATAATAATTATGGTTCCTCTTTAATTTAATTTTTTGTTTTTGGAATCTACAACACAATAATTAATTAAATTTACCTTACCACAGGATCAATGTCGCCGCTTTTTAAAGAGCTTTCTATTTCCACCACTGCATCTTCTTCTACTAGTCCGCCAGGCGAACATGCTAAAAATGGTTTTTCTTCGTCTATAAGGAGTCCGCATGTAGTGGCTATTAACTTGAATAATTGTTGAAATAGTTTAATTTTATTTGATTCACTGTTGAGGCCAAAGGCGTTGTACGTATTACCTTTAAAAACGTAGAGTAAGGAGGAAACAGTTTTGGAAGTGCACGTTGTTTTACACAGTTTGCATATTTTCCCAAAATTGCATGCCGTTAAACGTTTCTTACGTTCTACTCTCTAAATCAGTTTTTGATTGGGTCAAGGTACCTTCTTCAATCTTTTTTTTGTCGACATTTTCCAAACAAGTCAAACATTGACTAACGCGCAATTCGTACTCATCTTTTGAAAGATCGGGTGGTGTGATGGATTCATTTGCCAATCCATAATCATTATCCGCGGGTGCAAATGTCCTGTTTTTAGAGTGATCTGAAATCAAAACAATAATCGACTACTACTGTAATGAAGAATTTCCATAGAAGAAAACGTTATTAAAATAATACATACATTTTGTTACCTTCTTCCTACAACGATTAATTTCGGAGCGCCGGTGGTCTGTCACAAAGGTGCTCATGCAAAAGCGATAATAAATTTCCCTCGCTAATAAAATAGATCACGGCCATTTCGCATCTCAATTGGTACGAATTTTTTAAAGAAAAATTGTCTCTTTTGCCTCCTACAAATTTCGCAACTACCGATTTATATGTTTCTGCTGGATTTGTATCGGTATCGTAGAGCAAACTAGATGCTTGGTCTGCTAGTCGCTCTACAATAGTGTTTATTACTGGCAACATGCCGCATTCTAAATATACATCTATCAAATCCTCCTAAATTAAAAGAAATAGTTTAATAACAAACTAATATTATTACCTCGTTCTTCTTAGTGCCATTACAAAAATATTCTTGATTGGCCGTGTCTGCCCAGAATATGCAAAGGGCAAATTAAAATATCTTTCTTCAAATTTTCAATTTTGCTATCAATAGGTCTATTTTCAACTTTGCGGTACGCTAATGCTTTCACAACTGCATTACGGAAACGGCCTAAAGTTGAAGGATTGCATATATGATCTCTTCGTCTTTTTGGATATCGACAGTCTTTACTAAGATCTCTGAGTTTATTGATGTAATTACGAAGCAAATGTGAAATTCATTCTGCAAATCCTTCGCAAATAATATCGGATTCCATTGCAGTGGAAGTCTTAGTCCAGTTCCGGAAACATTCATGATCATCCACATCATGGCCTGTGGCACGCAAACAGCAATGTTTGTTTTTTACACCAATGTACAACATCTTTTTTTATTTTCCTCCGATTACGGATGCCTGAAAAAATCCTTTGTAATAAAAAAAAAAGATTTCATCATAACTTACTACTCCAGAAAGTGCAGAATAGTTTCTACGGTAAGATCTTTTCCCCCAAGCTCCGTCTGCTATCCCTGATATAATTGGAATGTTACTCTCATTTTTTTCTTCTGCGGATTCGGCTTCTTCGTTTGCAGCTTTGCTCGTTAATTGTTGGTTTAAACTATGGACCGAGGGTAAAATGTTGTGGTATTTTAAGTATGTGTCGTTAGACATCTGTGATCCATTGCTGCAAGAAACTCAGCTAATTGGATATATCCAATCCCAATTGATACAGCACCAATAACGGCAGCATGGTTTATTGAACCAAAAGAAGCATCAGTGCTACCAGTCCTTACCACATCTGTTTTTCCGCACATATTACATTTAAATGTAAGCGTACTTTCTAATGACCCGTCTCTGACTTTTGACCTACAGCCTCTTGAGCATAGAAGAATAGTTTTGTGTCTTTCCTTGTTCTATCGCTATTGCCATGGCAAGTGTGCCTCCGAAATACACTCCTTAATAACACTTTCGCAGGCGATCTTCGCTAGGAACACTCGGTTTGTCCATTCACACCATAATTACGCACTCAAAATTCCATCTTGTCACACTAAACGGGTTCAATGTACATTTTTCCACACGGCGACCAAATTGTGGAATGCACTACCCAGTACCTGTTTTCCTCCAAACTTTGACTTAAGTTAATTTAAGGTAGCCATTCATAAACATTTCTCTTGTAATATAAATTGTAGCACGATATATTTGTCGGACACTGTGATTCATCAGCTACAACTTGAAAATAATCATCTTGGAATCTTTCTTAATAATTCTGTTTTAAATAATTGTAAAGCGCTTGATGGTGAATAACCCTTGGAAAGTAAATTTGAAATGTTTTCTATAACTTCCGGACCAGGCTTTTTCTGAAGTAATTCCTTTGGGCTTATAATATTATAGTTGTGCGACAATCTTATAATAATAACACTGGAGTAACTTTGAAACTTTACTTCCGAAATAAACAGATGAAATTAGAATAATTTAAACACTGAGTATATACAATCATTATTAATTAAACTTTTAAGGTTATAGCAGTGAGGTCTGTCATTGTGTACTCACCTTTTCATACCGGACTGCTTAATGTTAAGTGTAATGTTTACTTCGCAGTTTATATGTCTGAGGTTTTTTGGAGCCATGAATTGTTGGTCTACTTGATATGTGGTAGATGTTCTCTTTTGAAAATGATCAAACCACTACACTGCATCAACCTTGATGCTACTCAAAGTTCACAGGAAACCCCCGCAATTCACTTGAGTACGTATCCCCAAACAAAAAAGTCGTTCGGCGCGATATCAGGTGAGCGAGGAGGATATTTAATAGTACCTTTTCCACTAATAATACGGTAAGGGAAACGTAGTTTCCAAAAACTGTTGAACTCTTATTGCGGTATGAGCAGGGCAGCCATTTTTGATACCAAATGTCATCAAAATTTATATTCAGGCGTTGAACAGCTGGAACTATCTGGTTTTTCAACAGTTCTAAATATTTGGCCGCATTCAAGTTTCCGTTGTTAAAAAATGGACCAATTATGGAATTGCCTAAAGTTCCTGCCCGCACACTAACTTTTTAGGGTTATTGTATCCAGTAAGGAATACTAATGTGTTTGTTTTCCCGAGAGTAACCAACAGCGACAGACGGATTGTGATGGCGATGTAAGTTAAAAGAACACTCGTCGGCAAACAAAATATTTTCAATAAATCTTTCGTTTTCATTAACCCGATTCATCATATCTTCACAAAATTCCATACGCTTTTGATGATCTGCTGGAAAAATTTCTTGTGTAGTTTGCAACTTATAGCAACGATATTTATTCCGTTTCAAAATATTTCGAACTGTTCTTGGTTCAATATTCATTTCTTCAGCAATTTTTGTACTATTACATGGGAAATTAGTTTCTGCTAAAGTACACCCTGCAATTTCTTGGAGTTCGCGCTCTTCGTGTAAGTTACGACCAGGATGCTCACCATCATTACCATCAATGCTACTGCACTTTCTACAATTGTTTAAACATCCACATCTTTCAAATTTACAAACAGTACGCATAATCGTACTTTCTGATATAATTGACATGTTTTCAAAGGAAAAAACAAATCTGCCCATTATTTCTTGTGTGGTGCTTCCTAAATAATACCACTTAATAATCTGTATTTTTTCTTCAGTGGAATACATGAGTATTGTGTCGGAATTGCAAAAACACTGATTTTCAGTTCTCGTTGACAGTAGCATTTAAATGTGTCATTGATACTGGCCTACTCAAAAGACGCATGTATGGCATAAGTGCTTTTAGTTTGTTGTGTATTCTATCTCACTTAGCACGTGAACTGATTGTACTGTCTTTGTTTTACTTATTATAAGTCAGACCCGCGATAATATGTTTCCATACCTTTATATATAATGTATAATAACCGAACATGTCTTGTAATTTAAGACACACAGTGTTATACCTTAGTATTGTATATGAAAAGACAATTTGTCGCGCATGCGCAAATAATTTTACTAGTATCTAACTGTATAAAATAGTTGAAATTCTCTTTGGCAAAAAATTTGTCAATTTTTCAATTTCACACATATATTTTAAATACTATTTTATTTTCTGTATTTCACACCCAAAATATTACTTTCTAATGGGCAGAAATATATCTATGGTTTATAAAATATTGTCATTATCTTCCAGCCTATTATTACAGTATGCCATACTATTATGCAACTGCATTCGTAATACATTCATAATGAAGATTGGCAACATTTTAAAAACAACAATAATAATTTGTCAGATTCACATTTAAACCTTTATGTCAGGTGGAGATTAATAGACATTTAGATGTTAACTTTTAAAAGAATTTCAGTCACCCACTTCTATAAAAATATGGATAATTCAGTGTAGTATTTTACATCTTATTGTTTAATTTTTAAAGCTCATTTGGCTTTATATTCAGATACTATAACTAAGACTTCTAAAAAATTATTTATTTTAAAGGAAATATTTGCACATGTGCTTATAAAGTTATTTACTTAGTTGTTAAAAAAATTTAAACGAATACTTAAATTCCACTTCAGGAATTTTGTGCGGTCAAATTACGTGTCGTATAAAAGTTCTGTGGAACATAATTAATTTATGGCTTTAAAATTCATATGCTGGTACTTTTATAGCGTTGTAATATGAACCGGTTTCAGAAATATTTCATAAAAACCAGAACTGCTCCTAATAACCCTCTGCTCTGTCTCTGGAACTTTTAAATACGTATGTGTTGTTCAGGAATTATCGTGAATATTAACATACATACATACATACGCGCACATATGCACGCACGCACCCCTCCCAGAGACAGGCTGGCAGACACACACATACAGCACACATGTGTTGCATGTTGTTACCGCTAGTTCTTCATCTTCAAGTGGATGATCTAATAATGATGCCGCCTCTATTCCTAGTTAATCAACCCTCCATAAGGAAGCTGTGATCCAACCTGTTACACAGAACCTCTCAAATTTACAAACAACCGGTCTTATATCAATAGAGATCTTGCTAAAATCCGAAGTGGCAAAATGAGTAAAGCTGACAACTGCACAAACCGGCAAGACATATTACGAGACACTATGTAGTACTCTAAAGGTTTAAATGATCTATTTCAAGCTGATTTAGTGGAAATGATACCTTATACTCCCCTAATTAAAGGATTTAGATACATTTTAGTGACAATAAACCCATTTTCGAAATACGTCTCATCAAACGCAGGAATGGTAAACTAATCGCGGATGTAATGGATAAACTTCTGTTTAGTTTGCAAAGGCCACCAACCGTGTACAAACTTATGTTATGACGTAGTTTTATAATGCTAAATTTAACAAAAGTAATAAAAAAATTTAATATCTATCGTAACAGTAGTTTTCAAACTTAAAATGTAACATAGTTGAACGTGTAAACTTCATCCTTAAAGCAATAATGTGGAAGAATGCGCGGTTTCTGATCAATATTACCTCAAATCGTTGCTGATTGTAATTCAAGAAAGCATAGAACAAGCGGATACAAACTAATAGATGTAACTCCACGGAATGCTGCAGTTATTGTGAAACGTTTCAAATGTCATAAAGTTGTTGACCGCAAAATACCTATATTTAAAACAGTAAATTAGATACCTAGTAGTATCTAAGGATTACACGACTAATTAGAGTTAGGAAGTCTTTCAACTATTAGCAATGCGCCGTTCAAACCCTGCACATTGCATGGTATTTGAGGTCAAGAGATTCAAGTTTCACGAGGCAGAGTTTCAAAGTATTAAATATCCTTACATCCTTTTAGTTGAACGCGTATACGAACGTTAAGGAAATAAATCTTTTGTTAAGTGGTTAGGTTCACATACTAGATTCTATAAAGCGTTTTACAAATACACGATGCTGATTTTTAGAGGATTGGTGAAATTATGCTACTACAGTCTTCTATTTTTTTTATAAAACGTGCAGTCTCTTGCTAATTGTTCCCATTCTCCCTTTCGCGCTCGCCTATACGCTAACTCTCATTCTCCTATGTAGTAAACTAGGTTTTTGGATTCATTAATCTGCACTTCCTTCACCTGGTGAATTATAATTGAGTAGATGTCGTTCTATTTCGTGTACAAATTGTTCCAATGATATTTCTTTAAGGTTTTCCATTAATCGTTTCAAACCCCAAATGCACTGTACATAATCTTTATGTGATTAAAAGTATTTCTCACGAACACGTATTCCTTCACCATACTTTTATACCAGATTATCCAAATACTCATCACTAAATCTACCCTTCTATATACTTTTTCATGTTCAGCATCAAATTCTAATGATTGAAATGGACATATTAGCGTTAGCACTGCTTTAACGCAATTTACAGCTATAGGCCACGACTCTGCACTGTAACACAACCACATATTGTCCATTCTTTATACCTACTCCTATTGTCTGCACCCTATCCCCACTTTTTCTACTTTACAGCTTTCGCAAATACATCAATATTTATTTTCTCATTGGTAAATTCTACAGCTTCCATAACACATGCCTCATTAAAATCATATAAATCTTGCTATTAATTTATATAGGTGATCGCCAGGCACTATTTTACTGTACAATGTAGGAAATTACATACCGCCGGATAGTAAAATCAATCGGTAACTTATGTTAATAAGTTTCCATAATTGTTATATAGACTACCATCCTGAATAGATTTCTGATTCTTCACAATCATAGATACGAATTATTTTCTTCTTGTTAATAGTTTTCGAACCCATCTTTGTGGGTAGCCACGGCCCGTCAGGTGAGTAGAAGTGGTTTGTAATCACTCCTTGATTATCCACAAGTATATGTCTCTTTTCTCATTCAAGGTTAATAACACGACCTTGGTGTCCACACCGCTTCAAGGTGGAATCGTTCCGCTCTTCGTTTCACTACACACATCAAAATTATTTCACCTTTTGTTCCACTTCACTACACACTTAACTAATTCGACGCAACAAGGTTATCATTCCATACCTCTGGAGGTCATACCTACTTTAAAAGGAGGGAGAACTGCACACAACGCGTCATTTCCAACAGTATCGGTATGTCAAACATCGCTTTACATGGCGATTGGGAGTCTAGTGAGTGCTCTCAGCATCGTCTCTGTTTAATCTTAGTGCGCGGCGAATAAGAGAACTAATACCTACATGGATTCAGTTTGAAAAAAGGGTTACTACCTTCTACCACAAAAGACACGCCACGTAATACATATGGTGTGCAGTGGTATTTGGAATGGTTCACCAACTTGGATAAACAAATTCGATACTTCCACCATCACATCTTCATGGGTAATTTAGGTTATTATTCACTGACATTTGCCCTTAACACTCGTTATCATCTTGTTGGTCATATGTATCTATGCTATGAATACTATAAAGCATCGCAATAAAGTGACTACCGAATTATTGATCACCATACACATATGGAACAATAGGTTCCACTGTACAAAATGTCACATCCAGAGTCATGGTGTAGAACAGCGTTACAGAAGTTTATGAGGATGATTCTTTGTGGTAAAGTATACTATTTGATGATTAACATTTTTATGTTGAGTATATTACATACAATAAATAATTTTATGTTAGTAGATTAATGTGTTTTACCGGGACAACATGTGTGACGTCCCACTAAACTTTTATTACCCTCAATATTACAATTGTTTCGATAAAAGTTTACTAAAGTATCGTACCTGGTATGGAGTTCAGTCACATTCTTGCTTGGAGCAGCAGGATTCATTTCCATATCTACCGACGACATAGTTGAATGTTTCATGTGTAGATAAACATCTGATAATCCACTACAGGACTTTTTGTACTTCTACTACATGAAAATGTTTGGTTCCTAAAGCAAACCATATAAATGATTAAATACACTTACATGTACAACTTGTACAAAATCACCGGAAATGACGCAAAAGCTGAAAATGTAAATAGAACACCCTGTATATTTTTACTAATTTGGATTCTACGGCTTCAAATACATACAGTTCATCTGTCAAATGGCAACTCAAACACCATTTTAATTTAAAAATTATTATTAATTTTATCAAATACATGAATAAAAAGTTTACCTTTAATTTTTTTTAATATCTTTTTAACTGGATAAGAACTTTCCTTTAAACTTGATTAAAATAATAAAATGGAAAACGAAATTTAAAATCATTTTAACGTTTCGGTATTTACTTATACCATTTTCAAAAGGTACATCATGCTATAAAGCTAATTACATTTTATAATGTACTTATATTAATTACATGACATTACAAATTTAAAGTTTACTTCAACGTCAAAGTTGTTAAAGTAACCTTAAATTTGGCATGTCATGTTGTACATTTAAGGGTGGTTTGTATTTATATATACAGAGACTCCTTTATGTCCAGATCTGATAAATTACTGGCTCTGTCCAAGATTGTAAAGTCATCATGTGTGATGTTGTGGTTTTCTTCAATTTTATTTTTAAAGATAGCGGAATCAGGTATTGTTAGAGAACGCTTACCAAGTCGAGGAGTAATACCCAAGTGTTCACATCTATGAACAGCAAAGTGACGACGGGTTTTACCAACGTAAGTAGCATTACAGCTACTACATTGAAATTTATAAATGATGTTCGAAGATATGTCATTTGGTAGTGCGTCTTTGACTCGAAAAGAGAACCAATGCGTTCAATGGTTGTAAAGGCAATACGTAATTCAACTTTCGGAAGATATTTTTTAATGTGTTGTTTGAGGTTTGAGAATACGACGTATTTGTAGGCTATGAAGACCTGTATAAGGGAGCTTTGTATATATAATATGTTTTTTCTCTGGGCTTAGTTGATGGATTAAGTTGTTTATTAAGAAATCGTCCAATGTATCTATCCATGAACCCTAGAGGAAAACCATTCTTCATGAAAATCGACTTGATCTTGTAAAATTCTTCATGGAGAAAATGGTAATTGGAACATAACATGTATGCACGGTGTAGTAATATATTTAAGAGACTAATTTTGTATTTATTAGGGACGAAACTGTCTATGTTTTGATACAGTCCTGTGAATATAGGTTTTCTGTAGATGGACGTAGAAAAGCCAGAATTCGTACGAATTATGTTTATTCCCAAAAATGGTAAGACGTGATCTTTTTCAATTTCATTTGTAAATTTGATGTTGGGGTGTTGTTGATTTAAACAATTTAGAAAATCCGTAATATGTTCTTGATGTTTAAATAATAAAAATGTGTCATCAATGTATCTTCTGTATAGAAGGGGCTTGAATCTAGGAGGACAATTGGATAACCATTGTTTTTCATGGAAATTTAGAAAAGCGTTCGCAAATGTTGGACCTAGAGGATTTCCCATTGCTACTCCGTCAATCTGTTGGTATAGATTTTGTTTAAATAGGAAATAACTTTCTTTTGTGGCAAGAGTGAGTAGATCCTTAAATTTGTTCGTTCCAAGATTTAAAATTTGACTAGTTGGATCAAGAAAAAGGGAATCAACTATGATTTCGATTGTTTCATCTAATGGAACATTAGTAAATAGGCTTTCAATGTCGAAACTAACCATGATTGTGTCCTTGTGCAAATTGGATGAAACTATTTCTTTAGCAAAAGAGAAGTTGTCTTTAACAGAAAATTAATTTTCAGTAACTGTCTTCAAATGAGGAACAAGATGTTGGGCTAAAAGGAAGTTTGGGGTACCAATTGCATTGAGGATGGGTCGAAGCGGGAAGTTGTTTTTGTGAATTTTAGGTAAGCCATAAATTCTACCTGGATAGGAACCTGTAGGAGAAGTTTCATTATATATGGTTTTTGAAATTGTTTTCAGTTTCTTTTTAAAAGAATCTTCAATTGATAAAGTTGTTTTAAAGATATCATTGTATTTTATATGGCAAAATTTAGATGTGTCCGAGATTATCCCAAGTAATTTTTGTTTATAATTTGTACGGTCTAGTAGTATTACACCATTACCTTTGTCTGGTCGGGTTATGACTAGGTCCTGTTTTCTTTGGAGATTTCGAAGGGTCTAAAGTATAAGTATAAGTAAATACCCAAACGTTAAAATGATTTTAAATTTCGTTTTCCATTTTATTATTTTAATCAAGTTTAAAGGCAAGTTCTTATCCAGTTATTTATGTGAAAAATATGACCGATTAGTTTTAAAACATTCAAGAAAAACTGAAACAAATCTTTTTAAATACCGGCGATCTTGTTTAGATATAACATTTTTGAATTCATGCTTGGAACTTAACATCATACCAAAATTTTTAAACTTCAAACTTTCAAATCAATTTCTTCAGAATTCGTCTATAAGAAGAAACACCCAACGAGAGCTAATCCGCCAATAAATAAACAGACATGAACGTCGTTCAAAATTTTTTCAGAAGAAAGCCCAAGAAGACATTCAAGCTTTTAAAGAAAGTGTTTCTTTTTTAGATTTTATTTGGATCACATCGCAATGGGATAAATACAACAACAAACGCCTAAGTAAAATATCTTATATACATAAAAAGAAATTAAATCAACTATGTAAGTTTCAACATTGTTCATCCACCATAACACCAAATGAAGTCATTTTTAACTACTCTTCATACCTGTTATCAAACATAGAAAAATCAATTTTATGCAAAGGTTTGAATTATGCAATATCCCCACGTAAAATAAATTTTATGCACTTCGCTCTACCAATGGAGAACATCGCTCGAAAACTTTTTAATTTATACTTTAAGAATTCAGAAAATGATAATTTTACATGGGATTGTGTTACCACTAAACTTAAAGATATTGCTTTAAATTCTACAAGCTTTTTTCGACCACCTACTCCTAATCTGACAAATGAAGAACTTCAGACCCTTCGAAATCTCCAAAGAAAACAAGACCTAGTCATAACCCGACCAGACAAAGGTAATGGTGTAGTACTACTAGACCGTACAAATTATGAACAAAAATTACTTGGGATAATCTCGGACACCTCTAAATTTTGCCATATAAAATACAATGATATCTTTAAAACAACTTTATCAATTGAAGATTCTTTTAAAAAGAAACTGAAAACAATTTCAAAAACCATATATAATGAAACTTCTCCTACAGGTTCCTATCCAGGTAGAATTTATGGCTTACGTAAAATTCATAAAAACAACTTCCCGCTTCGATCCATCCTCAATGCAATTAGTACCCCAAACTTCCTTTTAGCCCAATATCTTGTTCCTCATTTGAAGACACTTACTGAAAATGAATTTTCAGTTAAAAACAACTTCTATTTTGCTAAAGAAATAGTTTCATCCAATTTACACAAGGACACAATCATGGTTAGTTTCGACATTGAAAGCCTATTTACTAATGTTCCATTAGATGAAACAATCGAAATCATAGTTGATTCCCTTTTTCTTGATCCAACTAGTCAAATTTTAAATCTTGGAAAGAACAAATTTAAGGATCTACTCACTCTTGCCACAAAAGAAAGTTATTTCCTATTTAAACAAAATCTATACCAACAGACTGACGGAGTAGCAATGGGAAATCCTCTAGGTCCAACATTTGCGAACGCTTTTCTAAATTTCCATGAAAAACAATGGTTATCCAATTGTCCTCCTAGATTCAAGCCCCTTCTATACAGAAGATACATTGATGACACATTTTTATTATTTAAACATCAAGAACATATTACGGATTTTCTAAATTATTTAAATCAACAACACCCCAACATCAAATTTACGAATGAAATTGAAAAAGATCACGTCTTACCATTTTTGGGAATAAACATAAATCGCACGAATTCTGGCTTTTCTACGTCCATCTACAGAAAACCTACATTCACAGGACTGTATCAAAACATAGACAGTTTCATTCCTAATAAATACAAAATTAGTCTCTTAAATATATTACTACACCGTGCAAACATGTTATGTTCCAATTACCATCTTCTCCATGAAGAATTTTACAAGATCAAGTCGATTTTCATGAAGAATGGTTTTCCTCTAGGGTTCATGGATAGATACATTGGACGATTTCTTAATAAACAACTTAATCCATCAACTAAGCCCCGAGAAGAAAAACATATTATATATACAAAGCTCCCTTATACAGGTCTTCATAGCCTACAAATACGTCGTATCCTCAAACAACACATTAAAAAATATCTTCCGAAAGTTGAATTACGTATTGCCTTTACAACCATTGAACGCATCGGTTCTCTTTTTCGAGTCAAAGACGCACTCCCAAATGACATATCTTCGAACATCATTTATAAATTTCAATGTAGTAGCTGTAATGCTACTTACGTCGGTAAAACCCGTCGTCACTTTGGTGTTCGTAGATGTGAACACTTGGGTATTACTCCTCGACTTGGTAAGCGTTCTCTAACAATACCTGATTCCGCTATCTTTAAACATAAAATTGAAGAAAACCACAACATCACACATGCTGACTTTACAATCTTGGACAGAGCCAGTAATTTATCAGATCTGGACATAAAGGAGTCTCTGTATATATATATATATATATATATATATATATATATATATATATAAATAAATACAAACCACCCTTAAATGTACAACATGACATGCCAAATTTAAGGTTACTTTAACAACTTTGACGTTGAAGTAAACTTTAAATTTGTAATGTCATGTTAATATAAGTACATTATAAAATGTAATTAGCTTTATAGCATGATGTACTTTTTGAAAATGGTATAAGTAAATACCGAAACGTTAAAATGATTTTAAATTTCGTTTTCCATATCTTTTTAATTTTAGATCGTAATGACGTCATCTAAATTATAGATAATTGACGTAGAGTTAACCCTTCAATATTATTTTTCTTGATAATTAATTTTTGTGAGGTTTTTTAACGATTAAATTTAATAATTAAGGTTTTTTAACTGAAACTCACTTTTCCCAATAGAAACATACATGGGCCACTATGTATAATAAATTGCTTTTTCAAGTACCAGTAAAACGATATACATAGTAATTTACTTAGTTCCTAAATAAAGCAGTATTTTTTTATTTTTTTGTAATGTAAAAGATTTTTGCCCAATGAGTTCAAAATGGCCACCATCCTCGTCCAAACTACATTGCAATCTTCTAATAAAATTTTGATATACATTTGGAACATTTCTGGTGTTATACTGTTAAATGCTTCTCTACCCTATATTTTAAAGTTGACATTTGACAGATGACCTATATGTATTTGAATCCGTAGAATCCAAATATGTAAAAATATACAGGGTATTCCATTTAAATTTTCAGCTTTTGCGTCATCTTCGGTGAAACCGTAAGTCGGCCATATTGTTTTTTTATGTAATAAATTTCAAACTGGCACTAATATAATCCACCAAAATTTGAACAAAATCTAACGACTCGTTCAAAAGTTACAGCGGTGGCCCCTATTTGATTTACACCCGGTATACTCTGCTAACGCAGCATGCACACAATATTTTAAAAAGTATACTTAAACCTAAAATGCGTTTTTTTGAAACATTATTTTTATACATCACTGGAATATAACCAGGTATAATTATGATTAAAGAAATCAAATAAGGTTTATAAAATACGTTACTTTTTGAATTATATCATGATAATTATTTTGTTTTCTTTAGGGAATTTAACTGCTGAATATATTCACTAAAAAAACAGGATCTAGATGCAAAACTAATTTATTTTATACTAATGTTTTGGTAGTTCTATGATTTTATATTCTATAGATTCACCTTAGCATGTTATTTCTTCATTTAGAAAATATAACAGGTTTTACCCTGGAAACATGGACTGCCGTCAAACGGTAGCCCTAGTCGTTTCCACGCTAAATTTAAAAAGACTCGTATATAAGGCCTCAATTCAGCTTCATTCTATATTCTATAATTACATTTACATACTACTACCTAGATTTCATGACAAAATCAAAAATTTAGTATCTTCTTTTGTTTTCGACTTATAGTCAAACATCGATATTTCTACACTATTTTCAAGGTCTTATACATTGCGAAGTGCGAATTCAGTGGTGTGCTTCTAATTTTTGTAATGGGTGCGGTTTTTGAGTTGAGTTGAGTTATATTCACGTACTACTGTGTTCACCTAGATTTCATGCATTTTTTAAATGGGAATTATAGTTAGCTTGGCAACCATCAGCTGCAGTTGTTTCTTAGCTTTTCAATAATATAAATATTTAATTTCTGAAAAACATGTTCCAAACATTTTTTTTTTCAACAAGACGGTGCCCCTGCCCATAATGATTTGGATTATGTTTTTCAGGAATGTCTATATTTATATTTTTGAAAAGCAAAGAAAGAACTGCAGCTGTTAGTTGCAAAGTCAACTATGGTTCCCATTTAACAAATGCAAGTTATATTATTACTTAATGACGAAATATATCAGTGTAGTAGTATTTGATTCAAATAAAGTTAGGTATGACTATGGTTCTTAAAATTACACGAACTAAGATTTAGGCGACGTAAGTCGTCATTAAATCAGAAAAGTATGTTTTAGTTAATATATTTATCGGCAGATGTCTCTACATAAATTTCCATAAAATGTCAAAGAAAGTTGAAAATTGTTGATTTTTTTTAATATTTTAAACTAGAAAAATTGTCCATTATATCCACTTATTTTAATGATAGAGTCAAAAATATTTTGCTGCGACAGAAATTGTGATAATTTGGTACATGGTTTGCTTATACATAATTACATACCGTCATAATACATAACTTATACATTTGTAAGTAAACAAAAAGTTTTTTTGTTTATTATAAATTAAATCATTTCAGGTGGAAAAATTGATAAAAGTTGCAAATAGTTTGTTATTCTTAAGATTTATAACAACACTTCTAGAAGCATAATTATTGCTTTGTAATCGACGTAATTCTTGTGGATACTTTACGATAACATAAATATCGATAGATCTGTGATTATTTCACACTTGTACAAGAAAGTGTAATGTAGTTCGAATTGCAACGAAATTATAGATGTTTAATATTTTAATTTAGCACATAGTTTAAATAGATTTCATATTGCTCCAAATTAAATGAAAAGCAATTTACATAAATTAGTGCATGTATTCAGTCCACCTATTGTAGAGTTATCAATATGTTATGTAAAAATTAGAATATGTATAGTACATTGGAATTAAAACATTTAAATTAAAACAAATCATTCTCCTTCAGTGTCACTCTCAGAAGTGGAATCGTTAACATATATAATTAATGGTTGCACAACCTCAAAATGTTTCTCAATTTCCCACCACTCTAACATAGACACTTCAGCATGTTTATTGAATTTCTGCCAATATGTCCCATCGATTCGTTGCAAGGATTCCATCCATGTTTCTTTTACATGGTCATCATTTAATTTGGAATTGCCTTCTTATATTGTTGTAGTGTTCTTTGCACTTTACCCACACCAGTTCAATTGGATTAAATTAACAGTGATATGGTGGTAACCGTAATACTCTATGTCCACACTTGTGTGCTATTTCATCTATTTCGTACACCTTTGGTATCGCATTATCTGCAACTAATTGCAATAATTCTTTTTTAAATATGCTAGGTTCATAAGCTATCTTGTGCTTTAATAGAAAATTACGTATTTCTTCCTTCTTAGATGAATTATTTGGAATTTTTCTAGAAGTTTGCAATGATAACTAGCATTGTCTATTACAATTAAAGATGATTCTTTTAAGTTTGCTTATTACGGAGCATATTTAAAATTTTATAAATTTTATATAAATTATGTAAAAAATGTTAACAAATTACTGATAATTCACTGTACAAGTTGTAGATAGTTTTGAAAAAAACTGTTTCTTATAAAAAGTAAAGCAAAAACGCATAAACAATAATTTCAAAAAATGACAGAAGTGACAGATGCCGCTTCTTAATCACGACACACGTTTTAGTGCGCTAATATGAATTGTACAGCCGATTTATGTTTTTATGGCAATCCTTCTCTAATACATGTAGTTGAGAGAGAGAGAGAAATAAAAATATGTAATTGTATTATAGAGTTTTACATCGAACAGCCATACCAAACTCTATTTGAATCAAACTTTATTAAGCGAGGTATAAGACCTTGAAAAAAGTATAGAAATTTTGACGTTTGGCTATAAGTCGAAAACAAAAGAAGATACAAAATTTTCGATTTTGCCATGAAACCTAGGTCAACAAAGTAGTACGTGAATGTAAAAACTGCAAACTTCCATCTTTGATAATGGCAAAGATATCTTTAAAAACAACTAATATAATGAAATCGAGATACACTGTACAATTCAAAATAAAATAAATGCATTTTTCATTACATGTTTAAATTTACAATTCCTTTCAACTTGGTGCATGACCATGATAGGATAACGCATTCTGTTAAATACTTCTGTAAATTTTATAATATTTATAATCATTGACAATTTTAATTTATAGTATTATATTAATTTAGGTTTTTCACTTGTAGGAACTATCATGTCCGACGTTGAAGAAAATACTGAAGAGAAATCATTCGTAATTGACCGTGCCAAACAGGGACGAGCAGCAGTCTGTAAAAAATGTAAATCCAAATGTCCCGTTGCGGAATTACGAATTGGCAAGGTTGTTCCAAACCCATTCGTATCTGGAAAAATGAAAATTTGGTACCATATAGAATGTATGTTTGAACACTTTCTAAAGCAAAGGGTAACAACTATAAGAATACAATCAACAGATGATATTGACGGGTTTAATGATTTAGTTGATGCCGATAAAGAAGATATAACTAACAGAATCAAAGAAAGCGAAAAGAGAATTAAACAAAAATGTGGAATGAAAGCATCACCTGCAAAACCTAATACACTGAAGACAAGTTCAAAAAAAAATAACCAACCTACAAGGAGAAATAGTAGCAATGTTAAAGTAGATGAAGTGAAAGAGAAAAATCATGACCAAAAATCTGAAGGAGCTGACTGTTTATTTCGTGATTTTAGAAGAGTCGTGGTCGATGTATCCAATGTTAGTAGCTATACCGATAAAACAAATATTATAAAGGAAATGTTTATGAAAGGTAGTGATGGCACAGGATTTAAAGGGAATATTACTCAATGGTGTCGTTTGTTGTTACCTGGTGATTGCAAACGTATTTACAATTTACAAAGTAAACAATTAATCAAGCTTTTCAGTAAAATATTTAACACAGATCAAGGTAGTATGATGATAAATTTGAAAGAAGGTGATGTAGGTGATGCAATACTTCATTCTTTTCAACAGAGTAAAAAATTTAAACCGGCTTCTAAAAGTTCATTATCCATACATGAGGTTGATGAGTTTTTGGAGAAATTATCAAAGTTAAGTAAAGAAGAGGAACAAATTAATCATCTTAAGAGGATTATACCAAAATGTACAGGGAACGATCTAAAAATTATTGTTCGTCTTATAAAACATGACTTGAGAATGAATGCAGGAGCTAAACATATTTTACATGCAATTCATGCTGATGCCTATAAAGTTTATCAATCTTCAAAAGATTTGGATTTTGTTATAAAGCAATGTTGGACAAGAAGTATTAAAATGAATACAGTTATTCAACAAAAAGTAGAGCCTTCTATAAATGTGATGACTCCTATTCAACCTATGTTGGCAGATGCATGTAAATCTATTGAACAAGCGATGAAGAAATGTCCTAATGGAATGTATGCAGAAATTAAATATGATGGGGAGAGAGTGCAACTTCATAAATTGGGATCAGAGTTTAAATATTTTTCGAGAAATTTGAAACCTGTTCTTTCTCATAAAGTGAGTCATTTTAAAGATTATATTC
The DNA here is from genome assembly GCA_036346205.1 of Vesta saturnalis. Classification (NCBI taxonomy): domain Eukaryota; kingdom Metazoa; phylum Arthropoda; class Insecta; order Coleoptera; family Lampyridae; genus Vesta; species Vesta saturnalis. The sequence continues at coordinate 251,037 of JARFJB010001840.1, forward strand.
CAGAAGCATTTCCTGAAGCACAAGATTTAATATTGGATAGTGAAATTTTAATGATAGATACAAATACAGGTAAACCATTGCCTTTTGGAACACTCGGTATACATAAAAAGGCTGAATTTAAAAATGCTAATGTATGCATGTTTGTTTTTGATTGCATATACTATAATGGCAAATCATTAGTAACTCAACCAATTGATTACAGGAAAGAAATTCTTAAAAAAATTATGACTGAAATTCCTTATAGAGTTGTATTTTCAGAACTAGAAATAATACATAAAGCTAAGGAATTATCTAAAATGCTAAACAAGGTTTTAGAAATGGGATTGGAAGGTTTGGTTTTGAAAGATGTGAAAAGTATTTACGAACCTGGCAAACGACATTGGTTAAAAATTAAAAAAGATTGCTTAAACGATGGTGCTATAGCAGATACAGCAGACCTAATAGTGTTAGGCGCTTGGTATGGTACAGGAAAAAGAGCAGGGATGATGTCCGTCTTTCTGATGGGATGTTACGATCAAGATTCACAAAAATTTTGCACAGTTACTAAAGTTCATACTGGTCACGATGACAAAACTTTAGAGTATCTTCAAACAGAGCTAAAAGTGGAAGCTATTGACCCAGATATAGCCAACATTCCATCGTGGCTAATGTGTACTAAAGCAATGATTCCTGATTTTGTTGCTAAAGATCCAAAACAGCAACCAGTTTGGGAAATAACTGGAGCTGAGTTTACTCAACATGATGTTCATACGGCTGATGGTATATCTATTAGATTTCCTACAGTAACAAAAATAAGGTCGGATAAAAATTGGAATGATGCAACAACATTACATGACTTAAAGAAATTGTATCAGACATCTAAAGAAACCAAAGATGTAACATTGTCAGTTCATGTGGATAGTGAAAATGATGACAGTGCTGGAAAATCCAACCAATCTGCAAAGAAAAGTAAATCTAGTAAACAATCAAATAAACGTAAAAGGTCCGTTGATATATCAGAATCATGTAAAATATCTAGAATTAACAAAAACATTGAATTAGAAATAGAAGATAAAGTTGAAGATTTTATACCTAATGTATTTGAAAACGTTAAATTATTGGTGGAAGAAGGTGGTGAAAAACAATTTGAAAAGTGTTTAAGAAGCTTCATTGATTACGGAGGTATGATTTTAGATTGTAATAACTGGGAAGATGCAACTCATGTTCTGCATAAAGAGGATACTATTGTGGAACAAACTGTTCTTAGTCCTAAAAATGCTCGGCACATCATTTCTGACTGGATATTAGATACTGTTACTAATGGAAGTTTACAGGACTTCAGACCGTATACAGTGCGATGGGAATCTTTACAAGAAAGTATGCAGTGAACCAGGTTTAATCAGTAATAATTGAAATGGTTTAATGCAGCTGTAGAACTGTATACTGGGACTTGAGGAGACATGCTTAGTGCCTAACTGGTTAAAGCTGTTACAGGACTATAGGAAAAAGTGAATTCACAAAGTAACCAATCTCACATGAATGTATTATTGTTTTGTTATGTTTCATTTCCATTTAGCGTGTTATATAACTAAGAAGTTAAATTTGTATACATTTTTTGTAACCCTTGTGGTGTATTTTGGTACTCTTAAAAAAAAATAACAGGTGTGGAACACCACACGACCTTCCAACCTACAAACATGGAAATTAAAAGAAATATAATAATTTTAATAACATTTTTTTATGGATAATTATGAAACATCTTTTATAGGAAGTTCATTACGAAAATAGGCAACAATAACATTGTAAACGGAAAAACAATAATCTGTCAAACAGACGTTTAAAACTTCATGACAGACAGAGGTTAATAGACATCTAGATGCTAACTTAAATTAAAAGAAATGAAATAATTTTAATTTCAATTTTTTAGGACAACTATGCAACCTCTTTTTTAAATGTTCATAACGAAAACAGGCAACATTGTAAAAACGAAAACAATAATTTGTCACAATGAGATTCATAGACATGTTAACGTAAAAAAAAATTCCAAAGCCACCCGCTTCTATAAAGTATCAATGATACAGCTTTAACATTTTCAATCATATTTATTTTTTATTTTTATTTCACTTTACATTAAAAAAACTTTATAAAGAAAATTTATGAAAAATTAAATTCTCTTTAAAAAATACGTCCACACTTTTTCTTATAAAATTAATTGTTATTCAGATAATGAAAAAATTTTAACTATATCAAGGTATTTTTATATCTTTGAAATATGCAGCTGTTTTAGAAATATTTGATAAAAACCAAAAAAAAACTGCCCCTTATAAATCTCTATCCACCGCTAGATTTCTCCCAAAATGTAATCAGCTCTAAGCCAAAGGAAAATAAGCTTAAATACAAAATTTTAAGTATGTAGTATTTTCGTTCTGGACTTATCGTGGATACTAACATACATCATACACACATATGGACGCACGCACCCACACAGACACACACGCGCACGACACAATACGGAACGGCACACATGACACACGCACGCACTCACACACACGCACACACACACATACACACCTACACCCACACACACGCACGCACACACACACAGACACACATGCACGCACGCACACACACACTCGCACACACGACATGATGGCCGATCTTGGCCAAAAGTTGTAAAACGAGCTGTTAAGTCGATTTACCGATAGTGAAAAAAAATTCGATTGTATAACCTTCTATATATACCGAGTAATTCACGTCGATGGTACCTTAGACGTTTACGGAAAATGAGACATGGGATCTTTTTGAAAATTTAGTCACTTGTATGGCTGGCTCGGATCTATCGAGCTAAAATATTTTCAGCGTTGCGACGTTGTCGCGTATGTGGAAAAGTGGCATCACCTTTGATATTTTTAATGAGACGCCCTGTATATTATTATATTTTTGGGTTCGCTATTTTAAATTATTTTTGCCTTACACATTCCTATGCCTATCTTCAACCGTTTTTGAGTAATTAATTTCCTTATTTTTTAGCCAAAATATGGTTCCAATCGAATGTTCATTATTGTGGTGTTTGAATTTGTAAAAAGTTGAAATTCTGGATGCACTCTATGATAAGCTGTTCATCAGTTCTGCGTAACGAAATTGGTTCCATATTGTACAGGGTCGTTCGAAATTCGTTACGTTTCCGCAAGGTACAAAAATGCAGAAAAGTTCATTATTTCAAATGGAACACCCTGTATATTATCGAATATTCTGATAGACAATTGAAGTCCCTTTAAAATGATGTATCATGTTCCTATACCTAAACCGATCACCTGACCTTACACCTCTTGATTTTTACTTGTGGGGTAATTTGAAGAGGAAGGTTTATATGACACCGGTACTCTCGAAACAAGACCTGCGTCAACGAGTTATCAGGAGCATTGAAGAGCTAGATCCCACAGAGATAAGGTGGGCCACAATTTCATCAACGATTATTCGTATTCTGAAATGTTTGGAAACCAACGGTCATCATTTTGAAAATTTATTGTAAATGCTTTCTAGTTTTGTTAGTTATTGTTTGATATTATTTGCATTGCGATTCATGTTTATAACTGAATTTGTTATTTGACGTTTTTTTTTATAAATAACAGTAGGTATTAATAATTAATGAAATTATTGTATAATCGTACAAACTTTCTTTTGTCCATTGGTCGCAAATTAGGATACATTTCGTTGAACTTCCTGCATGTTCTCGCTATAATTTGGTCACATGGTCCATGAAAAATAAATAGTTTTATCAAAACTTGAATTGTGTAGTAATTTCCTGCTATTTTGACCCTTTTCAAATTTCTCCCGGTAATAGACACCCGAATGTTTTATTATTAGTGCACTAATTGTGACAGAAAAGACAGAATAGTGCGATTTTTATAGGAACATGCTTCTATTTCGGAAACCTTACTGTGTAAGTATAGGAACATGATATATCATTTTAAAGGGACTTCAATTGTCTATCAGAATATTCGATAATATACAGGGTGTCCCATTTGAAATAATGAATTTTTCTGCATTTTTGTACCTTGTGGAAACGTAACGAATTTCGAACGACCCTGTACAACATCTAATCCGCCAACATCAAAGGAGTACTAGAACTCATCATTCTAAGCAAAAAAGTTCATATGTACATGGGTCCGGAAATGCTTCGTTTCAGAGATACAGGGTGTTAAAGTTGAAAAAAGAAATCGCGTTTTCTTCAATATCTTTCAATAATTTTCACGAAATTTCGTATACGGGGGTTTTTTGGGATTAAAATTTGTCGTCCATTTAGTTGTGGTTTCTAGAGGGCGCCAGCGGTAACTATTTCGACCCCTTTAAATCGTTGCAACTTTTTTGTGCTACACTGTATGCCATTTTTGACTAGAAAAATCGATTCTCCCATCTTTTCTGCTAAAAAAAGGTATATCAGAGAAGTGGCTAGGAGCAACCCGTTCCGAGAAAAACGCATTTAAAACTCACAATGTTTATTTATTTAAAACTAACTTTTGTAAGGAGCACTAAAATATCCAACATTAAAAGAAAAGAAATTAATATTAAAAGTAAACATGTTCTTTTGATAACAACTGTGCCCGCCTCTAACTTCAGTACATTTATCAATACGTTTATTAAAAGATTGCCTTATTTTAAAGAAAATATTCTTATTTCGGAATGATTTGGCCGCATTTACAATTCTATTAAAAAGTTGTTGAAAAAGTTCACGACTTGGCTGCCGTCTCTTGGGATACAATTCTAAATATCGTCTATGCGCTCTACGCCCAACAAAATTTTCTTGTGCGTAAACGCAAATCATATCGCGCATTTCTGAATTTGAAAATAAATTATGTCTAGGCATTCTATTGTATTTAATTATGGACTTTTTATTAAAATTTTATTATCAATAAACGCAAAGTGACATATACATAAGTAAACAAGTAACTTACTTAGTAGTAACAATTAATAATCCCTATTGATAAACCTGTCAAAAAAATACCCTCCGAAAATGTGTATGCATCATGAGCTTTAAATGCGTTTTTCTCGGAAAGGGTGGCTCCTATCGACTTCACTAAGATAAACCTCTTTTTAACAGAAAAGATAGGAGAATCTATGTTTCTAGTCCCAAAAGGCATACGGTGTAGCACAAAAAAATTGCAACGATTTAAAGGGTACATGTAGGGTCAAGTGGAGTAAATGCGCTTTTTGGGCAAGTGCACTTTCCCGTCGTAAAATTTCCAAACAAAAAAATTTTGTTAAAATCCCGATGCCGTACCTCTAATCAGTTCCATTCACGAAAATGTTACTACATTTGCGCTGGTAACAACGCAATTCTGTCAAGCTGTTAAATGTTAAGGTTATGTATGTTTGTTTTGGTCAAATTTAAATTCTAACGAAATTTACGGTAAGTTTTTGTTTAAAAATTTAATAAATTGTGTAATATGTTTCAAACGTACATTTATATATGCAAGCGTACCCCCTTAAATTGTTTTCCTAAAATATTGTCGTCTTCATATCTATTAAGAGGGGGTGGCGCACTTGCCCCAGAAATTTCTGTGCACCGGGGTAATTGCGCCACTTTCTAAGGGGGAAGTGCACCGCACGTTTTCGAATCCCAATCAGAATTTTTTTGCGATTTAGATACGTTTTGCAACACAACAGTAACAGTTGTATATCCAGCATTACTTTTTCAGAACATGGTGCGGAATTATGTGCGAAAAACTAAACGACGTAATTACACTTGCTGAGAGCTGAATGAAGCTTTAGGGCAATGTAGGCAGGGTGTCATGACTATAAACGCATGCAGTAAAGCTTACAATATCCCAAGAGAAACCTTACGCGACCATTTATCCGGGCGCCGTGGTAAACGCCAAACAGATGGAAATGTCGGTGGAGGTGGTAGACCTATAGTGTTTACAAAAAATCAAGAAACCGAACTTGCGGATTGTTTGAGAGTGATGGCCAAAAATGGGTTCGGTTTGACACGTACCGAGGTATTTGACATTGTTCAAAAATTCGTAAAAAATAACTCTACTGCCACCCCATTTAAAAATGGTAGACCGGGTGAAGATTGGTGGCTACAGTTTAAGCGGAGACATCAGTTGTCAATAAAAAAAGCAGAAGGGCTGGAACATTTACGAAAAAAGCAAGGTGCAAATCCTTTTGTCGTGTACGGTTTTTATGATCTATTAGAAAAAACCATAGTGGAAAATAAGCTGAAAAATAAGCCGGGGCAAATTTTCAATTGTGATGAAACTAGCTTTTGTCATGACCCCCAAAGGACAAAAGTTGTGGCAGAGAAAGGAAAACCTTGCCACAGATATACTGCTGCAACAGGTAGAGAAAATACCACGGTTTTAGCATGTGTTAATGCCGCTGGAGATAAGTTGCCACCGTTGGTAATTTTCAAAGGGAAGAACCTGTGGAACTCTTGGATCCCCGAGGGCGGCGATTTTCCAGGGACCAGCTATGTATCTGCGCCAAAAGGATGGAAGACAGGAGAAATTTTTGTGAACTGGTTCCAAAATAGTTTTATTTCAAAAGTCGGTGAATCTAGGCCCGTATTGTTAATTTATGACGGACACTGCAGCCACATTACTCCACAACTAATAACAATTGCTAAAGAAAACAAAATAATATTGTTAAAACTCCCACCGCATTTGTCGCATCTTTTGCAGCCTCTAGATGTGTGTTGTTTCCATGGTTTAAAAATCATGTGGGATAAAGAATTGGCTAAATGGCAGAGATTTCATCCGGGACAACGCCCATCGAAAGTGGAATTTTCAAAATTGCTGGGAAAAGTTTGGATCGGTTTAACGAAAGAAAATATTATGAGTGGATTTCAGGCAACGGGTATCTATGATGATCGAGTTATCGGGGACCTAAAAGTTAAGCGAAAAGCTATTGATAAAAGAACATACTTTTCTGTAAAAGATTTGCAAAACTACGAGAGTCGTAACGAAAACCGTCATACCGAACCAGAGATGTCATTTAATAATGATAATATTGGATCAAATCTCGACGAAAATCAAAATACTCGAACAAACGAACAAGATGAACCACAAACAACGCACGAGGACATTATTGAAATGGAGAACACTACAACACCAGTGCCAGAACAAACATTTCAAGAGCTTTTAATTGAAACGGTAAAGTCAAATACCAACAATAATTTGGGATCTGTTAAGAAACGAAGAAAAATCGGCAACACCGCAGACGTTTTAACTAGCTCGGACATCATTAATCCGACTGATTCATTAATATCATCAAATTCTCAACCTGATAAACCTTCCGTGTCAAATTATGTTCCAAAAAAAGCCAAAACCAAGTCAACAAAAAACATAAAAATGCAAGGAAAATATCAGAAAGTGACTCCTCCGTCTCAGATGGGGCATGCGACTTTCGGTAACTGACAGACCTAACTGATAGTGATGACATTAATATTTTTCAGACGAAGAGAAGGATGATGATGAACGTTCAGTGGGCCTTATAAATCTTGACAATTTTGTGCTGGTGAAATTACCCGGAAAGAAATTAATTAAACACTACGTTGCGAAAGTTATGAAAAAAGAATACGAAGACGAGTTTGAAGTATCCTTTTTACGGTGCAAAAACAAAGTCCAAGGAAAGTTTGTCTGGCCAATAACTCCCGATTTATCTGTGGTACGACTAGAAGAAATCATACAAAAATTGCCCAATCCAGAAGAAAGGAGAGGAATTTTGACATTTGGAATCGATTTTACCCAGTTTCCAATTAACTAGTACCAATGAACATACAGTAGGTTATTAACTTAGTTACTTTTGGTTGTTTCTGTTTAAAAATATTTTTTTAAATATTCTACCTACCTTAAACTGGCCTATGTTCATACATTTATTACTTACATACCTCCAAATATTTGTCTTTTAATTCTTTACGGTAAAAATCTAAGTTCGCATTCATTAGTTCGTATTCTTTAGTTTGTATTCATTAGTTCGCTAGTTGTTTAAACAACATGTTTTTTAAATAAATTGCTACGCATTCAATTTTGTTTTTGTTTTCTGCAAATTTTTGGCACGAAAAACTATATGTCCAATAGTTTGGTGCTCTTGCCCCGGTTAATTGATATCGTTACTTTAATGGGGTATATCCGCGGATGGTGCATTTGCCCCGGTGTAGCGGGGCAAGTGCGCCACCTTGCAATCAAAAAAATAATATTTTCCAGAAAAAAAAAAATGAAAGCGAATGACATTTCGCGACCAAAGGGTACTATATAAGATGTCATAGTACTGATATACAAAATTTGAAGTTATAATATTAGCAATTCTAGTTTTGATGCTCTTTTAAAGCCGAATTTATCAGTTTTGGGTGTGCACTTGCCCCACCTGACCCTACATATGAACATTTTGCTTAGAATGATGAGTTCTACTACTCCTTTAATTTTCGCGGATTAGATAAGATTCACCCTGTACATATATATACAACGTGTCCCAGATAACATTTCCAGCATGGGGATCTCGCTTATTATAAAAGATACAGATTTGGTTAAATTAGATGAATTACTCCTAAGGATTAGTGAAATTATAGGACACTCTCAAATTTCCATGTATTTTAAGACTTATGGCAAGAAAAATGTCAAATTTTTATGCAGAATTTAAATATCAATTTGGATTTTTTTTTGCACTTTCTATTTTTTAGTTTCAACCCCTAAATTAAATTTTTCTTATGGAACGACAAGTCCGCTTTAAATAATTGATCGTGTTTTTTTATCCTCTTTACAATGATATAGCACGTGTACTATCTATTTTTAAAAACAACAAATAAAATTTAAAAAAATGTATTTTATTAAAGACTCTAACAATAAGTTGGCCGTGAAACATGAGAAAACGACAAATAATAGATAACAACAAGAGTTAAGCAGGTAATAGTATTGGAGATAATTATCCAATTATAAAAGATGTTCAAACAATTGACCATTCCGTTCTAAACATAATTGTGCCCTGCGTAGTATCGACGTAATTGCTCTGCGTAGTTTTTGGCGTTTAATGCTGCAAGAACAGTTTAACCAAGATCTTCGGCATTCCCAAATGTTTGCACGTACACTCGATTTTTTACGTAGCCCCAAAGTAAAAAGTCCAAGGGCGTTAAGTCTGGAGATCTGGGTGGCCATAAAATCGGCCCTCGATTACCAATCCATGAATTTGGAAACCAATTATTAAGATATTCGCTGATGATGTTTGAATTGTGGGGTGTGGCGCCATCTTGTTGGAATCAGATATTAATATTCTCAATCACTGGTAAATCATCAAGTTTATTTTCTAAATCAGTTTGTAGTAAATTCAAATACCTTTCACTATTAAATGTTTCGTTAAAAAATATGGGCCCAATAAGTTTAGCGCCTAAAATGCCACACCAGACGTTAAAACCAAATCCAAATCTCACTTGATGCCGACTTTCCTTAACAACGTGAGGATTTTCACGGTCCCAAAAGTGAACATTGTGTCGATTGAAAAGGCCATTATTTGTAAATCTGCTTTCGTCAGACCACAAAATCGTATCTGGAAAATTATCGTTATTCTCACATTGATTAACATACCATTGGCAAAATTGTAATCTTCTCCCCTGATCTCCATCTCTAAGTCCCTACAGAATGGTGTACTTATACGGATGATACCTGTGACGTTTTAAAATTCTTTGTGATGTAGTTTTCGAAATACCAGTGTTAGTTCAATTTCTCTAACAGATGTTGAAGGATTTTCAATAACTGATTGTAATACATTTAGTTCTGCATCTTCATTCCGTAATTTCGGATTTCTAGTAGGTTTTGAAAATGAACCATATTCTTTTAAATTAATTACCAAATTTCTGTACGTACGAGCACAGGATACAGCCTCAAGCACATCCGTTCAGCTTCTATACTGTTTTTATGAGACAAGATGTAACAACTCAACATATCAAACTTTTCAGTATTAGTAAATAAAGCCATGTTTGACACAAAAATATTCTGGAACGAATAATTTTTGTTACATTAAATTCGATTGTGTTTTTATGTTTCACGGCCTGCTTATTGTTCGAGTCTTTAATAAAATACATTTTTTTAAATTTTCTTTGTTGTTTTTAAAAATAGATAGTACATGTGCTATATCATTGTAAAGAGGATAAAAAAACACGATCAATTATTTCAAAGCCGACTTGTCGTTTCATAAGAGAAATTTAATTTAGGGGTTGAAACTAAAAAATAGAAAGTGCAAAAAAAAATCCAAATTGATATTTAAATTCTACATAAAAAATATCTTAAGAAAGTGCAAATAAAATTTATATGTCTAATATAACAAAAAAGATATTACAAGAAAAAGAAATTTGACATTTTTCTTTTTCTTGCCATAAGTCTTAAAATACATGGAAATTTGGAAATTGGAGAGTGTCCTATAATTTCACTAATCCTTAGGGGTAATTCATCTAATTTAACCAAATCTGTATCTTTTATAATAAGCGAGATCCCCATGCTGGAAATGTTATCTAGGACACGTTGTGATGTATATATATATATATATATATATATATATATATATATATATATATATATATATATATATATATATATATATATATATATATATATATACATATGTAGGTTGGAAGGTAAAAATTAAAAGAAATGAAATAATTTGAATTATAATTTGTTTAGGGCAACTATACAACCTCTTTTTTTTATACGTTCATAATGAAAACAGGCAACATTGTAAAAACAAAGAAATATTCAGTCAGAATGACGTTTAAAACATCGTCAGATAGATAGTATAACTTAAAAAAAATTCCAAAGCCGCCGGCTTCTATAAGATTTCAATAATGCAGTATAATCATTTTCATTCATATTTAATTAATTTTATAACGAAAAGTTATGTAAAATTAATTTTTTTTTAAATACGTCTACACTTTTTCTTATAAAATTAATCGTTATTCAGATAATGAAAAAACTTGAACTTAACACTTAAATTCTACCTTACGAGTTTTTATGCCTTTAAATTACGCGTCATATCAAAAAATTACACGGAACATAATTAATGGATATGATTAAGGTCTATATCTAGGTATTTTTATATGCAGCTGTTTTAGAAATATTTGATAAAAACTAAAAACTGACCCTAATAAACCCCCTCTCTCCGCCGTTGGATTTCTCCCAAAATCTAATCAGCTCTAAGCCAAATGAAAAAAGCTTAAATACAAAATTTTAAGTACGTAGGAGTTTTCGTTCTGGAGTTATCGTGGATACTAACCTACATCCATATACAGACATCCAGACATGATGGGCGATCTTGGCGAAACTTGTCCAAAAGTTTTAGAATGAACTAATAAGTCGATTTAGCGATAGTGAAAAAAAATTCGATTGCATAACCTTCTATACCTACATATGTATATGCAAGTTAGAAGGTAATAAACACTAAGCAGTAATTCTGTATGGGTGTGTGTGTGCGTGTGTGGCTCGGGGATGCGTGCGTGTGTTTGGTATTGACTATGGCTTCATGTGTGTGCATATCGCTAAACTCTGGCATCTGCTTTGACTGTAGCCTCTTACACACAAGGCCACAGTTAAAGATGCATATTTTTTCAATTTATGTTCATCGTGCTTCCGTATGTGTGCAGCATAAATTAATATTTATGTATAGTACGCAGCGAAAGTCTGTGTTTTGTAATATGTGTAAGAAGAGGTCATAATCCACGGTTACTTAAATAGAAACGGTTGCCTCGTAAGTCGACGAGAAGTGGGGAGGATACGTCAGCGCCACGTCACGAGTATGCCCAGCCCACGGTTAAGTCCAGCCGGCGCACGGTTAGTAACATAGAAAAAGAATATAATTACTTATATTATTTTTCTATGGTTAGTAACCGTTCAGCCGACGTGTGCGAAGTGAAGCGGCCACTGCAAAATTTAATAAGCTGTAGGTTTTTGAAATGTGCTGTTGTTGTTTGAAGCGTTTACATTTGTTATAATTCGCAAAATTCTAGTTATAAGTGCGGGTTTATTGTGTTTATTTATATTTGACTTTAATAATTGGTGATTAAATTCAGTAATTAAAAAGGTACAATATTATAATAGCTATAGTAGAAAAACAAAAAACAAAGTTGTAGGAGTTTTATTAACCGTGCATTTAAAATAATTTTAGGTAAATTAAACATGACCGGAACGATTTACAGTGTCGCGATATGCAAAAGCAACGCGGAAAAGGCAAAAAAAGTTAAGAAACAAATTCGTTTTTTCTCATTTCCTAAAGATAGATTATTAAGGAAAGAATGGGTTCGATTGTGTTACCGAAAAGGCAAATTCGACCCGTCAAATAAACGAATTTGTAGCAAACACTTTGAGTTGGATCAATTCGAAGACGTGATACAAGCAAAATTAATGAATACTTTACCAAAAAAGTTGAAAGAGACAGGTAAGCAATTCTCAGAAGAAATAAATTTCTACGTTAATTATTAAAACTAATTTTATTCTAGCAATCCCTTCATTATATACCTGAATAGGAACCGACAGACAGAAGCAGAAGGCTGAAAAAGAAGGAACAAAAAGCAACCGTTCACGAATTTTTAATTATGAATAAAGAGATACAAAAAGTCGACTCTTCATATGAAATACCAGGTACTAGTACAGATGATCCATACACAGTATTAGAAAGAAAATATAGTGAAGTTATCAAAGAGAACCGGCTTCTGAAAAGCAAAATTTCACATCAAGAAAAAGATTTGGAACTCCTGACAGAAAGAAATACAAGTTTGCAGAAGTAAGTTGATGAAAATTGGGGAGATTTAGAAATTAAAGTTAGGGAACGTTTTTCAGAATTTCCAACTCCAAATCAACTGGATATTGTGTTAAAGAAAAAAACGAAACCAAGATGGACCACTGAAGAATTATCCAAAGCATTTACTATAAGATATTTCAGTAAACGTGCTTACATTTATCTCCGGCAAACACTGAAATACCCCCTGCCTGGTATCTCAACTCTACAACGTTTGGCAGCTCAGATAGACTTAAGACACGGTTTACTAAAAGATATTCTCAATGTAATGAAGCTTTACGGTAAAGACAAAACTGATCGTCAGAGATTAACAGTTCTCTCTTTTGATGAAGTTAAAGTGACTTCTATGGTAGAGTACGATCAAAAATTAGATGAAATAGTCGGCCCACACAATTACATGCAAGTAATAATGGCAAGAGGACTTATTGATGCTTGGAGGCAACCAGTGTTTGTTGGATTTGATACTAAAATGACTAAATCAATTTTAGAAGAAGTAGTAATTCAATTAAACAAAATTGGTTACAACGTTGTGGCTTGTGTGTCAGATTGCGGGGGCGGAAACATGGGTCTTTGGAAAGATTTGGACATAACGATTGAAAAAACGTTCTATTTTCACCCTGTCACAAAAGAGAAAATCTATTTTTTTGCAGATATGCCACATCTCTTAAAATTAACAAGGAATTGGTTTTTGGACCAGTTTGGAAAATCAAACACTAATAACAAGAGAGCCAGTAAACTATTTCATTAAAGAAACAACCACAGAAATCAGTTCTTGCCATAAACTTATGCCAATTCACATTCCTTATGAGAGATCGCAAAGACAAAATGTAACGTTAGCAGCTCAACTCATGTCGCACACTACTGCAACTGCTTTAAAGCACTATTTGCCTGGTGGAAACAAAGAACACGCCAGAAATGTTCGAGAGTTCATAGAACTAATTAGTAAATGGTTTGACACTATGAATTCTTATACACCATCAACAACAGTGATTACAAAGGTCCCTTTCGGTATAAACTTACAAGGCCAGATGAAAATTTTGGATGATGCTAAAGTGACTTAAAACTATGAGAGTTATCTCAAAAAATTGTTTACAAATATTCCAAAAGGGAGTTATTATTTCAACCACTTCCTTGCAAGGGTTGTTCAAAGATTTATCTACGAAGTATGAAATTTCTTATATCTTAACCCATCGACTAAATCAAGACTGTCTTGAAAATTTATTTTCACAGGTAAATAGTGAGTTAACTTCCAAAAAACTTTTTCTAACTAAATGGATTTCTTATAGATTCGCACGAGAGGCGGCTTGCATGATCATCCTGCGCCACTTAATACTTTGTATAGGCTCAGAATGATTCTTCTTGGTAAGAATCCCGGAATAGTACAAACGAACAGTAATGTGCAGGTAACATTGGAATCTGGAGAAGAAGAATTTATATTAGCCGGTGCTTTTAAACAAGCTGCTATAGAAACAAATCTACAAACAGAAGAAGCTACTCAGTCCGAGGCAATCCAAGTAGAAGCAGATGAAGAATAACCACAAGTGATTGTTCAAGCAGCACAACAGCATCTACTGTACATAGTTCTGTTCACACATCATCAGAAAATGATGGTTTGGTATATATCGCGGGCTACTTGGCAAAAAAATATGTCAAAGAATGCCCCAATCTTGGCTGCTATACTTACAAAATGAACCGATTACGCTGTATTCGTCCAGTATACCATCATGGATACAAAGTTTGTCTTTTGGTGGCTTAACGCAACCATCTTCATCCTGGCAAGAAAATGTCCAATGTATGGACAAATTGTTTATAAAACTCCACCGCAAAGATTTTAGATTTACAAATAAATTTATACAAAAAACTACGAATTAAGGTAAAACAACTAAAGGTTGACACATTAAGGACAGCTGTGCAATATTTTGTTCATAATCATTATAAATTTTGAATTTTAAGCCTTTTACAAATATACAAATGTTAGTACTACCCTTTTGGTGTAGTTTCCAATAAGAAATAAGCCATTTCCTACAATATGTTGAAATATAATTTTAGAAAAATGAGAATGTGTAAATATGCTAAAAGTTGACACTCAAAAATAATGAAAATTCTAAAGGTTGACACCTTTTTTATCTAAAAGTTGACACGTTTTGTAATTTGTAAAATTTCGAATATAGGTAAAATATACTTATTTGAACATGATACTTGTATCTTTAAGTAAATAAGATTTACAGAAATAAGTGGTAAGAGTATCATTAAATATTTTTATCATAAACTTTTTAAATACAATACAATACTGCTAAAAGTTGACAGAGTTTGATCTAAAGATTGACACGAATACAAATATATGTAAATTATTAACAAAACTGCATACAAACATATATAACTTATAGAAAACGGCAAAACAAAAATAGAAGACCACACACAATAAATAATTAACCATCCACGATTAGTTCTTCATCAAAAAAATATTTTAGTCGGTCCCCGGAAGAGATAATTTTGGGAAAGTTTAGTTTTTTGATTATTTGGGTAAACTGTATAACGCTCACATCATTTTCATTTAGTTGAAAACTAGAGCCATCTTCGCATTTTTTCATAGCAACAACTTCAGTCTCATTATCGGAAATTACTTCCTGAATTACGCAGACATATTTGTGTAGTCGTTTTGGTCCCGGAAAAGAAACATAAATATAATCATTTTCCTTATATTTCAGTTGGGTCAATTCCAATTCTTGCTCTTCTTCAAGTATTTCATCGCCACTGGAGGCGGAGCATTGCCATTCCGTAGATGTGTCTGAGTCCGGTGAAATATCCCTTTTCCTTTGTAATCTTTTTTTATTTCTGTTGGCTGCACTTTTTTTCTCCTGTACTAGTTTGTCTTTAGCTTCTTTTTTCTGTTGTCTTGCTGTCGCTCTTTCTTTTTTCTTTTCTGCTTCTTCCATTTTTTTGCCTCTTTCCTTTCATAATATAACTGCCAAGGCTTGGAAGTAATCATGGAAGGTGTTCTCTCCTTCGGCACTCTTTTCTTCTTTGTTTGTCTTTCACCTGGCCAAATTAACGCTTTTTTAAATGGTGTTGGTACATTTTCTTTATCTTGTTGTTGAGACTTTGAACCGCTACATCCAGGCACACTGTACGTCTTCACTGGTGTCTTTTCACCAAAACCACTTGTGGCTATATTTTCAATGTTATCCTGCTGATCCAGTTCAAATCGATCTTTTTGAATTTCAGTTTCTGGAAGATCTTCCTTGTCTTTAATAAATGACCCCTCATTTTCTTGCTCATTAGGTGGCATAGTTAGATTTTCTTCACGTGTAGTATTCACACTTTCTTGCAGCACTAGTTCATTTGCCTCTATTGGTTCCGTTTCCTGCATTTTAAGTTGTGCAACGTTTGTTTCTAGTAATTCATCTCTAAGTTGTAGTGCATCTTTGACTATTTTTTTGTAAAATTTGAAAAGGGATACGTCTTCTATGTCTCCATTCCATACGTCAGTTGCCTTATACATATCTATTTTCTCTTTTGATATATATTTTTCTGAAAAGTATTTTCCATTTTCTAGTTCTTTTAATTTCTTACTTTTTTCCAATATTGGTTCTTGGGATTTTGGTGCACTTTGTATTTCAACCACGTCTGGATTCCACGGAACTAAGCCGGATTTACGGAAACCATTTTGTAATATTATAGGGTGTAATCTTTCTTCAACCGTCTTTTTTAATAAAGCGCAAAAGTCCGTTTTCTTAATGATTTTCGGTGTGATTAAGTCGCCATTGGTGAACATTTTCTTTCCAGCCTGCCTTGAGTGTTCGAAAAACGGCAACATCCATGGGTTGTATTTTGTGAGTTGCGTTAGGATATAATGCAATAAGTATTATACCGTTTCTTTCGCAAAACCTACTACTATGTAATGTCAGATGGGAGGTGTGACCATCTACAAAAAAAAATTACTGGTAATGGTATACGTTTTTCAACGAGCCAGGGATGGAAGATGTTTGTTAAAAATTCATAAAATAACTCGCCGGTCATCCATCCTGACTCAGATTTTCCTATACCCCAGGATTCAGGAACGCTAAGCGCAAGGTCTCTAGGAATTCGTTCATATTTAAATATAACCGAAATTGGTAACACATCGCCTGCTGCATTTCCCGTCACCAGCACAGTCAGGCATTCTTTTCATCACTGTTAACAACTTGATGTATATTCTTTTCTCCCGCCTTGCTAGGACACGATCACCTTTGGGGTTCAGGAAGAAGGCTGCTTCATCAGCATTGAAGACTCTTTCTGGATGCTCAAGGATACCTTCATACTGATTTTCTTTGAGAGTTTCTAGAACCTCTTGAAACCAACCATCCAAATGGTTTTTTGTGACTGCTGCTCGTGTACTTGTCAGATTCTGAGCAGTTCTGATAGCAACTTGAGGATGCCTCTTCATAAAAAGTTTATACCAAGATTCTCCAGGTCGGTTATTCTTGAATGGATTTTTTCGTTTTAATTCAAGTGTCAACTGCTGCACACTATCTAATAATTGGTTTTTTGTTATGGGAAATCCAGCTTTGGCAGATTTAAAAATCCAGGAGACTACAATATCCTCTTCTTGTGGTAACAAGTAGGATTGCAATCCCATTTGACATTGCCTAGGAATCTTTCCACGAAATTTATACAGAAGTGTTATTCTAGGGACTCCATGTTTTTTTGCCGACGTTGCTACCGGCATACCTCGGTCGCAGTCTTCCAAAGCAGCTGCCATATTTTCAGGAGAATATTTCAACAGGCTTTTTTGTTTTGATGGCATTTTTCCAATCTGGAAGAAATATGTAGGTCGGTATAAGTACCTAGCTCAAAAGTTGACACTTCAAATTCTAAAGGTTGACACCGGTGTCAACTTTTAGTTAGCAACTACATTTTGAGTTGAAGTTTATACCAAAAATAAGTTTAAAATCTGTGCATTAAAAAGAGATGAAAATATTCAGAAATTAATATCAATGCCGTTGTGCCAAAGGTTGACATACGTGTCAACCTTTAGTTGAAGTGTTACATTTTGATGCTAAACTTTGACATCTCTCTTAAAAAGATTAATCTAGTTCTAGATATAACGAAATATTAACCAAACTACTCCTACAGTATTACATATTACACATAAAAAATAACACTGACATATTTAAAAGCTTACCTTATACTTATATTTGACTTCAAGGAAATTTATATGCTTAACACTTTTGGTAAGAAAACTTGCAAAATTTGCGAACATGTGCACACGCCGACTTTTACTTTCCACCATTTGTAATATTAAAAGGCTGTCTAGATATGTTTCAAACTAGTAATCATAGGTGGCAGAAGAGAACTTTTTAAAGCGACAGCCATCTAATCGAAACTGAAATGAGTTTATTCTGAATGAATTTTATTTGAAGTGTCAAGCTTTAGCACACTGTCAACGTTTAGTAGTTTTACCTTATATATTTAGTAAATGATCAGATGTTCCTCGTCAGCTTGTTAAGGCATTTGTTAGGCAGCGAACATTTATTCAAATAAAATATATAAACGAGCAACGAAAGCAAAACTCTTATCTAAAATATAAAAGGTCAAGCACTGATGAAGGATGGAAATATGCTAATAAAATGAAAAAAACTGCAACTTAGAAGCACACTTGCCGTTTGTGTATCTGTTAAGGAACGACATTTGTTTGTATTGTTTACAGAATAAATATACAATGTTTAATTTCTTTGAGTATACCTTCTTTTGTTAGATAAACAAAAAATAGATAAATATAATTTTTCTAGTCGAATTATAAGGCAAACGTATTTGCCTAATATGTTTTTTAAATTTATTATTATCGGTGCCTATTATTGCAAGCAGATTTTTTATTCCTGGAATAGTGTGCAATATGGTTTCTTTATTTAATTTTTATCTAAATACAAGATTAATTCTACATGTATATTACCAAAATCAAGATTGCTAATCTCTAGATCGTACTACAATTTTACCGAACATTTAATGAAATGTTTTATTATATAGGGATTTGACGTAATTAAGTCATTTAGAAAATTGCGTAAATTCTTAAAATACCTTTCCTAAACAAATATTAAGAAAATATTCCATTTTAATTGTTGCAAGTTCAACGCGTCGTAGCTTAGTGAGACAGCAGCAGCGAGTGAACCGGTATCTTATACTCGTATAAGCACGAAACTTGGATCAGCATACCTGTGACGTATTCCCGCCCCTGTTCCCATTGGCCAAAAGTTACGAGGCAACCGTCTATTTAAGTAACGGTGGTCATAATCTTGGTATTGTGCATGAGTATACAACTTGACTACGCATTCAATAGTTTTGTCTGTTACACATTATCAATATATTGTTTTATATGCGATGCATTATAGTAAATCATTTATGTTTAGATCTGCATCACAAAATATTATTTTCGTTACTAAAAACAGTGGATTAAGGTTCGGGATATTACGAGGGATGATACTCTTCACCCCTGAGTCATTTTATCATCTATTGAATATTTTTTTTGTTTGAAAAGTATTTTAATAATTACTTCCTAAGTTAATTCAAATAACTTTAATTTATTTATAGTAGGCATTAATATTTCTAAAGGTATTTTCAAGTGTAACCTGTATTATATTAAGTGTTATTTTATTTTCAACTATAATGAAAAAAATGATATGGATTTACAATCTATGTATAAGTATTATCCTCGCCAGGAGTGTTTACCGCTACGCAATTAATTTATGAATTTAGCTATCCAATTTGTTTATACTGTCTTCTCATATAAAA
This sequence comes from Vesta saturnalis, assembly GCA_036346205.1. Classification (NCBI taxonomy): domain Eukaryota; kingdom Metazoa; phylum Arthropoda; class Insecta; order Coleoptera; family Lampyridae; genus Vesta; species Vesta saturnalis. The sequence goes on from JARFJB010001840.1 coordinate 270,561, forward strand.
CAGTGAATTAAATAAGGATGGTGAACATTTGTAGTGCATTTGACAAAATCGACATACGGTATTGAATGCGCAAATGTATTAGAAAGAGTAAACCTATAAACGCGAAATCAATTTGTTTTATATGCATATGAATTTAATTCTCATTTGACTAATACTACATAACCTCCATATGTTTGTTTATACTTTGACTGTTTCCTAATTTCCTACATTTACTTCTTTTAATCATCATTTATTACACACTTTAAATTAGTACTAATTGTTACAAGATAAATCACAATAAATAAGTACCTAATTGTATTTTGGAATTCAGCAGCTTTAAATTCTACCATCTCGGGATATATTTTCTAATCATATTTTTCAATTATAATCTATGATTGTATAAAAATAAAAATTAAGTTTTCTTTGGCCGATATTTTAGATTAGGAACAAGATATCAAGATGCGGTTTTCGCGAGCTTGTTTAGGCATCATTTAGCTACTTGTTCATGAAGAAAAGTCATACCAATACATTTAATTTTTTTGCGAAAATTAACCGTTTCTGGCGGAATGTCGAACAACGCCCTCGAGCGACGACATGTGAAACTAACAAAACTTCAAATATTATAACATTTGTAGCCCAAGAATAGCCCATTTCAACGCGCCTAAGTTAATTAAAATCGGCTTAGCCGTTTCGAAGATACAGGGGGTTATTTAAGGAAACCTTTGAATACCCCCCACCACTTTATTTTTAGACATACGTCAAAAGTGCCAAACAAAAAAGTTCAGATTATCCTCAACTTTAGTAATAATTTTTTTTTGCGCAAGGCTCTACAATGGATAGTTTCCCAGATACAGTATCTCGCATTCTTAGTTGGCCACCCTGTATGTGCACCTAGTGAACAAAATTCCAGCTATCTTGCTGAATACATTTCAATGAAACTTTACATGCTGGATCTGATTGTTGTTCGTACGACTTGATAAGCTTTTGAACAAAACCAGCTCACGCATGCGCATAGTTTACTTCAGTAAAAAAATATTTTTTCAAGGAAAGGTGGTTAATAGGGTTTTTGAGAACGTATTTAAATAAAATTTATACAACAAATAAAACTTAATTCCTTTACGCGTTTTTCAGAAAATGTATACAAACTGAAATAATTACAAAGAAGCATTTTTTGATTTAAATGAAGAAAATTAATGTGGAACTAATTATTTCAAAAAATATTTTAAGTACTTAAACGTTACAGAAGCTTTAAAAATCTAGAAAATATAAAATTATACTATTTTTTTTAAATGAATAAAATCACGATTTTCCTCTGACATGCATAACATGTTATTATGAACATTAAATGAGTATAGGTTGTGTGGTAACCACACCAGATGTTTTTATTATACTTTGAATTTAAAATATTTTGTACTCGTATACAATTTTTCTTCGTTTCTACTTTCACGTAACCTGTGTGTATGTGTGTTTATCCGTCAGTGTGGAAACAAAATTCCGGAAAACTATAAAACCGATAAAAACCAACGGGTATTTACTATTTGTAGACGCAACGTCAACATTTTCTAAAATTTGGTCATTGAATAGGTATTTTACTTTTCAAATTTTGTCGAAAACTGATCCAAACGTGTTTCAATAAAGTAAAAAACTTTGTATACATTTGGAAGCTAAATAAAATGACACCTGGATTTTAGTCGTGAAACGCATTTTTCTTTATATTTTATTATTATTTTACTTTAAAATATTTAATTTAAAATTGTAAGAATATAAATAGTATAAATACTTTTATTAAAACAAACTAAAATGGATTATGATTTCATCATAATTTGAATCATTATTTAATAAGCGCTCTTTTTTGTTATGTGTGGCTTTAGTAACAATAAACACATACAATTACATTTGATTTAAATACAACTAGTTCTAACAAAAACTCATTAACAAATAATATCAAAAAAAAAAAACAAACGAACATTTTTAGCAAAAATGTTCAAAATGACCTCCATTGACATTAATCCAATGTGGTAGTGTTTCTTCAAAAGATCGTTGCGCATTTTGAAGCATATGAACATTAATAGTTTAAAACACGTTTCGTATTCTTTGCTTTGTTGTCGGTGGAATTTTATACACTTCATTTTTAATGTAACCCCATATAAAAAAATCAATTTTAGAAATTCCCGGTGATGTAGGAGGCCAGCTAACGGTCCGCCCCTTTCTATCCATCGTATCCATTTTTGATTTTATCAAGTTACCTATGACTTACACGAACATTTTTTCCATCCGTTCTGGTAAAAATCAAATTATTCTTTTTATCTTTGCCTATTTTGTTTTAAAATTATTAATGTAAAATTGCAAGAATTTAAACATTCTCAATAATTTTTATCACAAAACCTAGATCACTTTGACTATCAAAAACACGTTGACAATTAGGTAGCAATTAGAATTATTGGCAATCTGAAGTTGTGTTGTGTTGTTCTGAAGTGTTTAGTTTCACAATGAATTTTGCAATAAATGAAATTATTAATATGGTCGTGGTATTTTGTACAAGCGACGAAAATATCTTACTTGCAACGAGAATGTATAAACGATTTCCTGACTGCACACAATCGACAAAAAATCGTTCGAAAAATTAATGGAACGATTTAAACGTATATGTTTTGTAGTTTATGAAAAAAGGGAATGACAAAAATCTCCATTACATCAAACAAATAAAGGTAATGTGCTTTTGAAAGTTACAGAAGATCCTCATATCAGTGTCTGTCAAATAGCAATGGAGTTTGATGTAAGTAATAGTTCTCTGCATAGAATTCTCAGAAGACACAATATGCAGCCTTGTCATATTCAACTCCATCAGGAATTACGAGATGAGGATTATCAACGAAGAATAAACTTTTGTAAATGGGCCCGAGACAAAATTCATCGACAAATTGACTTTTTTGATTTTGTATTATTTGGTGACGAAGCCACTTTGCATAGAAATGGGTGCGTCAACAGACACAATTTTCATTATTATTCAACAACTAATCCTTATACTGTAACACGCAGCCAAACACGATGGTCAATAAATGTTTGGGGCGGTATTATAGGTGACTATGTAGTAGGACCACATTTATTTGATGGTTGGGCAAATGGTAGGGTTTATTTAGGTTTTTTACATGATGGGGCACCAGTTCGTCATACCGCTCTAATTCACAACTACCTGAACAACGTGTTTCCGAACAGATGGGTAGGAAGGGGCGCACCGTTTAGTTGGCCTCCTAGACTTTCTAAAATTGATTTTTTTATCTGGGGTTACATTAAAAATGAAGTGTATAAAATTCCACCGACAACACAGCAAGACATGAAGCAAGGAATACGAAACGTGTTCCAAACTATTAATGATCATATGCTTGAAAATGTACAACGATCTTTTGAAGAAAGACTACAACATTGTATTGATGTCAATGGAGGTCATTTTGAACATTTGTGCTAAAAGTTTTCATTTGGTTTTTGTATTTTTTTGATATTATTTGTTAATGAGTTTATGTTAGTACTAGTTCTATTTAAATTAAATTTAATTTTAGAATGTGTTTATTATTACTAAAGCCACACATCACAAAAAAGAGCACTTTTTTTATGGCTGAGGTATTTTCTCCTAAGACAGCAGCGTGCACACGCACGCACGCGCGCGGAAACGCAAACGTGACGACATATAAATGCAGCAGCTTGCGCCGCAAGCTGCTGTCTTAGGAGAAAATACCTCAGCCATAAAAAAGGAGTTTAGATTTATAAACATGCCCCTAGGGAAGATATTAGAGTGTGGTTAGGTCAATACTTCAAACTTCTCTCGAAGATAACCGATTCTACCCGAACATTGACGAGTGCGCCAGCGCACAAGACCCTAGACTAGCAGCGTTCTCGTTTCTCGTGTGTTTCGCTCTTTAAAGTGTAACTGTCATCGAGTGAGGATTATTATGACGTATTCTCCTGCTTATGAGCCAACATCAGCGGACATCAGAGATTTTACTGGCTTGTTAATAAACTATTACAACATAACCGTTCAAGATAATCATGGAAATGATGACGTGGATGAGCTGAATGTATCTCACATCCAAGGTAATGGTGATGATTCACAGAAGAAGAGGGATCAGAGCGATGAGGTAGAGGAGAAGGACGAGTCTCAAAACCATGATGATGAAGCGACGAATCACTGTTCAAGAAGAAGAAGAAGACCGATAAAGGTTGTTATTAAATAAAAGTAAAGTATTGTTGTTTATAATAATAATAATATATTTTCCAGCGCTAAGTTTTCCTTCAATTTTGTCAATAAACTTGTTTTTCCTAACGGTGCTCACCGTCTTGATTCATGTTTGCAGCTTTACGAATTTTCGCGTTAGCGTGTTTTTCGCTGGCGTGTTTTCGTTTGTGTGTTTTCGTATTTGCGTGTTTTCGTTTTACGTGTTTTCGCATTTGTATGTCTTCGCGTTTGCGTATTTTCGTGTTAGCGTGTTTTCGTGATAGCGTTTTTTTCGTTTGTGTGTTTTGTGTTAGCGTGTTTTCGTTTGTGCGTTTTCGTGTTTGCGTGTTTTTGCGTTACCGTGTTTTCATTTGTGTGTTTTCGTATTTGCGTGTTTTCGTTTTACGTGTTTTCGCTTTAAGGTGTTTTCGTGTTTGCGTGTTTTTTGAGTTGGTGTGTTTTCCTGTTTTGTATGTTTGGCGTTTGCGTGTTTTCGCGCGCACGTGTGTGTGTGTGTGCGTGTGTGTGTGTGTGTGTGTGTGCGAGCGGGCATGCGTGCGTGTTTTTCGTTTGCTCCTCGTGCTGAAACATTGATTGTATGTAGTTGTAGGCAATATTGTGTTGACTAAAAGCCATAATTGGAAACGTTGCTTGCTATGCCCAGTCCGTGGAGTTACGTTTAATTAACTTTTGACAGGTGTATTTATGATAAGGTCAGACTTGCATGTAAAATAATATAGAGGTGAAACTAGCTAGCTAACGTGTTTTGCTGCTACACGCATCACAGTATTGAAGATTCTGTTTATGTATTAGAAAACGTACTACAATCTCGAAACAGAATGCAGATAAAATTGAAGAAAATGAATACGGTACAACTTCTGAGAACGAACTGAAAGATTTGAATAGTGTGCAGCATTTCCAGAGCTATGCTGAAAGCAGTTAATTTAGGGATAACCTCATGTCCATGTAATAATAGTGTCTGATAAAACTGTCAGGGGTTATTAGATGCTTTATAGGTTGTTACAATATAATCGTTCAAGGTGAAGACGATGAGGTGAATGTATCTCAAAATCTCGATGATGGTGATGCTCTCTATGAAATTTCAAATAAAATTAGATTACGTCACTCTTATTTCAGATTAGAAATTTTAAATCGTTTAGTTAACATTGCTATTAATCTCAACTGGTAAAAATCCATATAACGTGAAGTACATATGTGAATGTGTGTGTGTTAGCAAAATTTTGAAAATATTTGTAAGTGTTTTGAAACTAAATTTTTGTAAGTACAACATAATTGTTAAATACGAGGTTTTGTGTATTACTTTCTAAATTAGTTAATGATCGGAAGTTAATAGCTGGTTTATATCCAGCCATTCATAAAACGTGTTTTAGTGCGACTGCATGTGGACACGATGTATAAAAAATATTTTCAGTTCAACATATGGTACAACTGAAGGAAAAACACTTCTAAAGGTAAGCGTATTATTTTTAATCTATATATGTTTTTTTACCTGATATTGCTAACAAAAAATGTCGATAAAGATTTTTAAAATGTATTATTACTCTTATAGGATGACGTCATAAGATCAGCTCTACAAAAAAGTTGGTACGTACGTATTCGTGGATTTTAAACTTGTAGTTATTGTTAATTCGCGTATAATAATAATAAAACCATTAAAACCTTTTGCCTTTTATTTCCATTATATCAATTTGATATTCTTAAAAACATGTTAATTTAATTTAACTCTGTTATATATATATATATATATATATATATATATATATATATATATATTTATATATATATATATATATATATATATATATATATATATATAATTATTACTTTCCAGTCTTTTTAATGGGTTTTTATAACAGTTAACGGACACGTTTCTATGAAACAATTTTGTGTGTATGTAATTGAACATGCAAATAAATCAGATATAATTTTCCGAATGTATAGGTGGTGTCTGTTTAGAAAGAGATAATCTGCCTATACATAAAGCACCATTGCATTAGGGTAGAAATTATTTATTATTTCACGTCAGATTTTAATGTATTCAGTTTTGAACTGTAATCTGGTTTCCGCAAACTGTAAGACATAATTTCGGTTGATTGATTGAGATTGATCTGGTTGATTTGATCGAGCATGATTTGTTTGAGATTGATTAATTAATTAATTGATTTTTGTGTGTGTGTGTGTGTGTGTGTGTGAGAAAGAGAGAGAGAGAAACAAGATAGAGAGGTGTGCATTATCAACTTCTATTATAGAAAATGTTCATTAGTCTATACGCCGCTAGATGGCACTAAAATCAATTTTTACTCAAAGGGGCCAGGGCTCAGACCCTGATACAAGTCCTGTCTTACAAGGCTAGGGTCTCCTTATTAGAATACAATTTTGTATCACGGGGCCTACGACTGTAAGATTAAGTTAGAACCCTCATACAATTGCATCAGGGGCCACGATAGGGGCTAAGCTCTACACTTGTCTTATAAGGTTAGGTTCCCATACCATCTCCAGCCAGAGGGCGAAGGCCTGGAAACAAGTTGCGAAGCCCTACACGTGTCTTACAAGAACCTCCTTATTAGAATACAATTTTGTATGACGGGGCGAAGGTCTACAGTTGTAAGATTAAGTTAGAACCCGCATACAATTGCACCAAGGGGGCCACGATAGGGGCTAAGCTCTATACTTGTCGTATAAGGTTAGGGTTGCCATACCATCTCCAACTAGGGGGCGAAGGCCCGAGAACTAGTTGCGAAGCCCTACACATGTGTTACAAGAACCTCCTTATTAGAAATACAACGTATAAATAAATTTCTCGTATAGGTAAAAGATCATCCAATGGCATATGACCATTTTAAAGCAATAGGATCGATAATTTTAATAATATCTTATTAGGGTAATTATGCAATTTCCAACATTGTATGCATGTGCGTTTGCCTAACCTCCAGGGGTACAACCAATAAGGACCTTAATTAGATGACCATCACAAATAACCCTAAGACCAACTCCAGGTCCAAGACCTAGCCCCAGCTCCAAGACCAACCTCTACATCTGCCCCTCACGTGAGCAAATACAAAGAATTGCTGTCAAAAAGGTTCTTAATACAACAAAAAATAGTTAGGGGTTGAAAAACGCGCCCTACACATGGGCGGCCATAAAATAGGGGTAAAAAAACACGCCCCTCAAGTAAGCGACTAAAAACAAAAAGGCCTTAATTAAGTATGAAAATCCCCTCAAGGGTTGAAAAAGGCCTCCGAAAAGAATCCATAGGGGTAGAAAATACGGTCTCCCACGTGGGCGTATAAAAAAGTGAAAAGTGGGCTTTCCCCAGAAAATCCAGGATGGCGGCGACAAGTGTCCGTCTTCTACTCATGCACATAGCACTTAAGAAAATAAGTAACAAGAAATTGGTAAACAAACAAGCACACACAAACAAAGAAACTTGGAAATAAGCAAACACGTAAACCCTGAAACACACAAACAATAAAAAACACCCAAGAACTTAAACTCCCAGACACAGAACAAGGAAACAATCTACTAAACGGCCTAACAAAAAACACATAACCCCAAAACAAAGAAACTTTACAACAAACACACCTTCACATGTGCAAACACACAAACTAGCTCACATACACAAACGTACAACTAAAGAAATTAGCAAACCAGCAATGACCCAAACATACAAGCCCCAAAACACAAACAAAAAAAGTAGCGAATATGAAAACGCCTGCATATACACAAAAACCACACGGATGGCATTTTGCAACACTAGGAGTCAAAAATAAAGATTTACGCCAACATACAAAACCCTCAAACATGCAAACACCGATAATAAACTAGCAAACAAGAAAACTATCCGGCGAAGTTATCCTCAAACATACAAACTTACAACAAGAAAACTAACCAACATATAAACACATAAACCCTAAAACGCACAAGCACATAATTATTCACATAACCTACGTGTCCCACATCTCCAAACCTAGGAAGCTAGTTATTACGTAAACAAACAAATAAACGCACCGATAGCCAGTTATGTAAACTATCAACAACCCAAGTACCAACAAACACACCAGCAAACTCTTAAGCATGAGCAACAAAGAACTCACGTAAACGATGAAACATAGAAGCACACAAAGAAACAGATTACAGTAACTGGTAAAGTAGGATATGATTACTGTAAATAGTTGTGATATTAGATATAATAAACAGTATTGAGTTAGATCCCACTAGTTCAATTACTCGCGAGGTGTAAAGATCAGTCTAGAACCGGTACAAGTCACGGTGTACCCCTTACACCTAATTTCATCTACCAGCACCGGCAACAAGCAGCGGAAACATCATTGCTACCGCCGGACAGAAGGGAAAACTGCGTTCCCCCAATCCAACCGAAAATGTGCATCTGAAAGCAAAAAATGTCTACCTCTGTGGCACTGTTGTGTCAGATTCGGTCTCATTGTCACTTTCCACATAGTCTTTGTCAACTACACTATCATCTAAAAAAGGTTTCCTGATTGCTATCGTCACTAGTTCCATAAGAAAATTGAAGAACACGCATGTTTTTTTATCATTCGCCATGTTACTAACAACTGTGGCTTGTCTCCTCCAGATATAGGTGTTTTGTATCAAATAAGCTCACAGTAAATTCTTGGTGATAAAAGCTAAGACTGAATTTTTTGGGAAAAATGAGTACCAACGAATTACGTTTAGCTGTTCCGGCGGTTACTGCAATGATGTGTTCAGTTTTAATTCATACCTCAAATAAGGAAAGCCTGAAACCGAAAAAAACGCGAAGGTTTTGGACCAGAGAATGGCTTAACCGCAGACATTTAGGTCGATGTTTGATTAGTATAGTGGAAAAGGAACTTAGATACGAGGATCTAGTTGCATACCGGTTGTAAGAATGAATGCTGCTCCGTTTGATCAGTTATCACAACTAATTAATCACGATATTGCATGAATGAATATAAATATGAGGGAATGTATTTCGCCAGAAAAAAGGTAATAAGTAGCAATGCTTATTCCTAATTATGTCATAATTACATATATTATAATTATTATTTTTATAGGTTGGCTATAACTTTGAATTTATAGCAAATGGTGAATCATGTCGCTCCCTCATGTATAAATCAGAGTACACTTAGTTTGATCATTCCAGAGACACTGAAGTCACTATACAAGCGCTTGAACGAAACACACCTAAAAGTGAGTGCTTTAATGAATATCACAATTATTATATTCACTTGGCTATCAGATACCATCAAATGCATTGGAATGGGATCTCATAGCAAATGATTTCCGTGAACAGTGGAATTTTTCTTTACGTATTGGTGCCCTTGATGCTAAACATGTGAACATTTGTCCACCAGCAAGTTCTGGCTCCTACTACTATAATTATAGAGAGAGTGAACCCTCAAGACTGCATTGATAGAAACCTAGTTAGTCTTCCACCAAACACATGTTTATATAACCAAACTGGAAAAACACCATATGTCATTATTGCAGATGACTCGTTTCCTTTAACTCGAAGGATTATAAAACCTTTGGTCAACGTGGACTTGACAGAGAAAAGCAACTCTATAATTACAGAGTTGCGCGCTTTCAGGGTTATTGAGAATGCGTTAAGGATACTTGCCGATTCAAAATTTTATTGAATACGATCCGATTATCTCCTGATAAAGTTGAGGGTATAGTACTAGTTTGCTGTGTGCTACACAACTTTCTGGCCACAGAAAGCCCGGCTCAGTACCTTGATGATAATGATTAATGACACAATTATTAAAACTTTGCCTGGTCTGCAACAAAATCAAGGTCCAAATAGGTCAGCTTGCAACTCTTTAAAATGTAAGGAAAATGTTATGGACTATTCAACTCACCTTCTCCATGTCAACTATCAACCAATTACAATTTAGTATTTTTTATATTTGGACCAATCAGAGCACAATTATGCGACAATTCGGCTAGCGGAATATTCCCGACAATTTTTTTCTCTTCCTGTGAAATTTAATTGCCTTCCGGTAAAATGTTCAATTGACATAAACTTTGATGTTTATTTTTTCGTCAATGTAATGCAGACTCCGACTACCATCGAAAACACTATATAACCTGCAACTTGTTCTAAATTAAAACTAATTAATTAATTCATTACTTGTCAATTGACCGTCAATTTTGTTCGTTGAATAGTCTTTTAAATACCACCTGTGGCCGATGAAATGCATACATTTTTGTCAAAGTGCTTAATCGTGTTTATTACTTCAAAATTTATATCGAAGCAATAAACATTCATAAACTTTGCCAAAGATTTTCGGCAATCCATCGTCCGCTTGAATATTTCAATACAGTTGGAACAGTACCATGGCAAGACAGATTTATTGCTTTTTAATTACAATGCAAATAATCACCGCAAAGTAACTTTCGTATAAAAATGAATAATTATATAAATCTGTTTTTCAAGTGTTTTATAACGTGACAGCTACACAGTCTCCATACAGGTCGTCTTTGGTTTTAACAGCCTCTATTAGACCTTGTCTTGGTTGCTGAAAGAGGTTTGATATGGACCGTAAACATTCGGAGGCCTCGCTCAAAGTAGCACTTGCTCCACTGATTTTCGTTTCTTCCCTCGGTGTGGAGTCTTGGTCATTAACGAACTGCTCCCTGGCGCTGGAATCTGACGAAAAGGAGGTGTCTGACTTGTAGATGGTATTCAAATTCGCTAACTCTGCAAGCATTTGATCATGAATTTCGTATTCGGTAAAAGTTACTTCGCCCAAATTAGAAATGTGTCAATTCGATTTGGACCCCCTAATATGGTCTTGATCCTTTAGGAAGTCCATTAGATCATAGTACCATAACGATGGTGTGGAAATCTAGACACAGACGATACATATCATTAAAACAGCAAAGTACTTAACGACCTCATCCGATGCTCGGCCACTTATGGTAGATGCAAGAACTTTGCGTCTTTCGGTCGTATAGGTGTGCCGCAATTCATTACTGTTTTTTGTTACATCGTTTTCCGATGTACCCGGGCGCACAGTATTAACCAAAACTTTGGCTATTTCTGTTAAACAGGATAACCTTTTAGGTTTATTGTGGTATCCCATGGACTGTATCATGAATAAACAAGGGTATTTCTGATATTCCTCAATCAATTGGGTGATCTGTGCATTTGTCCACATTTCTCTTAAAAAAAATTACAACCACAAATCACCACGAGAAATGAGTAGAAACACAATTTAAGGTTAGGTGTAAATTGTTGGTACCATAGAAGTCACCAACTTAAACTTTAACTTGGTACTAAAATTTTTGACATCTTGACTTTAGTGCGCCTGTCTGCATTACAAATTGTGATGGAAAATAGGACGTGCTCGAATCCCATCACAATTATTGTTACAATTTGTTGACAAGTGTTTAATTTTATGTATTACACGGTTACAAAAATTTCTGAATAATTCTGTTTATTTCATACCAATACATTTTTTTCCAATAAACCCTTAGTTATCGTAACTGTAAACATGTTCATAACTCCCTAATGTATTTTGATAAATATTTGCAAGCTTGTCAGTTGATATGTCCATGGTAACAATGCCTACTCAATTTTTAAATGTTCATTTTAATAACCAACAAAATTTCGTTTTCATATTTCACTTATAATGAAAATGAAATAAAATTATTTATCTATCACGTGAGTTATGTATGTTAATAACCTCGGGCAACTTACAATCCCTCGCGACTAACGTCCCTCGAGATTGCAATACGTTACCCTCGGTAATTAATACCCTCGTAACTACCTTGGTACATAAATAACTTATAAATCTCGTATTAGAATTATTACCGTGTAAGATGGCTTTAATTTGAGAATAAAAGTAACTAAAATTTACTAAATAGTAACTTCACTAAAATTTATATTTATTACCAACCTTTGGAGCCCCACTTATATGAAAGAGATACAAAGACTTCCCATCAATTAACAAAGATAAATACAAAAATGTCGCTTTTCAATTTATGGTTGGTTTAGTTGTATTCATTGGAGGTCTATTTTTTTTCTAGATGTGTGAGTGACATTCCCATTTCTCAAAGTGGCAAGTCAATTTGACGCCGTTCTGTCGAAAGTAATCGTGCTTACGCCTACTTAAGTAACGCGTATGATTATCAAGTTTCATATTGAATTAATAATAATTTGAGAAATAAACCAAAAGTCATCGCAAAGAGGATATGTTTCAAATACGTAAGAACAAATTGTATCTTCACGTTAAAATAGATTTCGATTTTGATGGGGATCGAGCAACATTATTTAGAATTTTGAAATCAATGGGTTACCAACCCAAACGTGTCAATGGAAAGAAAGTTTTATATGAAATGAAACACGTCGTTGTTGCCAATATTAAGTTTTTGAGAAAATTTCTGAAGATGCAAAGTTCAGGCTAAGATGTCAGGTTTGTAATATCTGGACGAATCGTGGATTTATCAAAATGGTTCTAACATCCGTCGTTAAGTGCTCGATTCATCAAAAGTAATTCATTCTAAATTAAAAGTGAAGGTAAAAGGTATACCATCTTACACGTGGGGTGTAATTTAGGGTTTTTGGAAAACTACTCGATTCGAGGAATAAGTATCGGGATCATAAAACTCAAGATTAGGTGATTAAACAGCTGATTCCTGCGATGTTCAAACCACCCGGAAAATGTGTGGTGGATAACTCACCGTATCATTCGGTGCAGTTAGACGGGCCACCCTCATCTTCTAGTAAGAAGGCTCAGCTGTAGCAGTGGTTGGTTACGCACGGGGTCGAAATTGAGGACAAAATTACAAAAAAAGCAACTGCGGAACAAAATTTAACCTTTTAGGTCCAGAAAATTAGGCAATTGATAGTATTTTGATTAAGCATGCATGCGTATGAAGTTTTACGATTGTCGCTTACCATTGTCAATGTCAATATAACCGTATTAAAACGGAATAGGTTTGTAAAAATTATTACAATAAGCAAATAAGTTCGGAACCTCCATTGAAAGATAGGGTTCCGAAACTATGTCTTGAGGCTTTATCCAAATGTTTTCCTACAATGTAGCAAAACGTTTGGCCTCACACGGAAAACATTGTTTCAAATGACTAAGAGAAACATATCGGAAATTTTCGATTGAAAACATCCTACCTATGCTAGCACTAGGAGAATCCTATTCAGATTCAGGTAGTGATATGGATTCAGATTCTTCTGGTCACATATTGCAGTTGGAATAAGACTCCAAAATTTTAGTGAGAATATAATTCACATGTCACATAGTACATTTTTGATTACTTTCATTGGTTAAAATACAAAAACAAAATCGCAGAATAGGCTATCAAATCGGTGATAATTTTATCACCGCATGTTGTCTGTCACATGATTTTAATGAATAAAATAGTTTACTGTCAAAGTGACAGATCGTTTAAAATTGTAGACTTTAAAAAAATATATTTTCTATTAACGTTCATTATATTCTCTTACCAATTATAACACGTGTTATGATTAATAATCGATGATAATCATAACACTAATTACATTATCCCCGAAAATACTCATGTCCGTGGATATGAAAGCAGCAATCTTGTGGTCAATTCCATTTAGCTACGACATAAATGGATACATTTCTGGTTCTTTAATTTCACGTGTACGTAACAGTCAAGAAACGAACGACGCAGTAAATTTCATCACGAAAACGTATTTTCTCATTGGATTACATGAAAAAGCGTTCTGGATTTCCTGGATAGGTCAAAATTAAATGAACACATATTGATTTTCTGGTTACGTATTGAGTTTGCGACTGAAGATTCAAGTTTGCATATAAACATCTTTACATCATGAAAAGAAAGAGAAAAATGCGGTAGGTAAATTTATCACGAAAGCATGTCTTCACATTGGATTACTTATGAAGTTAAGCTCTGGACTTCCTACATATTTCGCCCTTGTTTTTTTATTTTGGAAGAGTGAAAAAAGGAGAAGGTATTCATATTAGTTTTTGCATAGATTTAGTTAACAAAACATCGCATTGTATTAGATATGACACGCTGTTGTCATTTATGACCAATGTAAAGACTGTACAATTTCCGTTTTATGTAGGTACTAAACTAAATTTACTTTATTTGAAATAGGTCACCTGAGATTCAACGATTTTCGTGCAAACAAAGTCTAAATAGTATGAAAAACTGTGTTGCAACGCTGCACTAGTTTCACTTTAAAAATATAACCTACAATTTTCAAAAGTCAAGCAACGGTAGTAACCTTTTGTTCTTTTGACATTGCTACCACAGTCTCCCTAGATTAACTTTATAGGAAATGTGTAAATATATTTTTAAAGATAATTCAATTTTACATAACTTTCCTTTATCAGGTTTCTTAATCCAAAGTCAAATCAATATGATTGAAAATGCTTAAACTGAATTATTATTTTTATAGGTGCGGGCGGCTTTGGATTTTGTTTTCAAGTTAGCGTCTATAGTCCTCTATCTGACATGAAGGTTTAAATGTCTACCTGACAGATTATTGTTGTTTTTACAATGTCGCCGATTCTCATTATGAACGTATTAAACAATTCTTATTAAAAATATTTCATTCCTTTTCATGTACAATTTCGTGTGTTGTTCCACACCAGATATTTTACCTCATGTGCAAATGCAAGTATAACTTGGGCGATTTTAACTACTTCACGAAGATGCTGTGGCGACGCATCGTTCTAAATCTGGCAACAATGGACTGTTAGCTCCTTTATTTGAAAAAACATGCGGGATACGCCGCTGATTTTTACAAAATACCAAACTTTATTATTGATGTATACATTACTGTTATGTATAGATCACAAAATAAGAAAAAGGCTGTAATAAACAGGCTAAAACACCATTTTAGGCTCGGAGTTAATTTTTCAACCTAATAACATTGTTTATACAGATGATTGCTGCATCAAACTTAACCTAAAATTCCTGTTATATTGCCATTATCAAATGTAGTAATATAATTAAATGTTAAAAGTGTTTCTTTTACAATTTATTTAGTGTTACGTGAACACAAAAAATTGGGTAAGTAATAATATTTTTTTAGTGTTTACTAATTTGATTCATATATTGCTTGATGCTGCTTGCATGTCTGTTTTTCGTTTGCAAAATTTCTTCTAATTTGATTCATATTTGACTCCAAACATTTTTACAGCAGTATTGATAAAAAAAAACAAAGAAACGAGATCATTATTTCATTCGTTTTCATTGTTAAAAAATGAATAATCAAACTCAAGAAAGATCTACTTATAGAAATTGGGAATGTATAATTAATAGTTTTGTAGTAAAAGAACAAATACAGATATACTAGTTACAACACAAAATATCTAACCTACTTAATTGGATATAAAATGCTTGCTTTTTGACGATTAATGCTGGTTATATAATTAAAATGTTTTTGTTTATCTGAAAACAAAAAAAATATGGCTGTTCATTCGTTGAGTTTGAAATTTTTAAAAGTGACTGCTATTTTTAGTTTTCAGAGGCGTTTCACATCTGAAACTCTGAGTCAGGTTTCACAAAAAGATCAGGCAAATATCAAACATTGTTATGTCGTACATAATAACATGACCATTGTTGTTGGGTGTCAGGAAATGTGGTATCAAATGGCGCAGAACTAGAAGAAAGTTGGTAGCTACTTCTGATAAAACACTGGGTTTGTGAATTAATCTTGTAGAACCTTCAGATTCCGGGAATATTAAAGTCATCTCGATGTTCACTGCATTGCAAGGCTTATAAATTAAGAAATATTATTTTAATTGGAATAATATAGTTATCGATTTTAATTACTTCCGTTGACAACTTAGAAAACAGGTGTGTATATATTATATATATATATATATATATATATATATATATATATATATATATATATATATATATATATATATATATATATATATATCACACACATACACATACACGGTGTCCAACGATTTCAGAGTGAAAGATTACGCCTCTACTGTTAATTTGAAAAAAAAATGTTGTAACAGATTATTGTAGTCAACAACGAGGAACATCATGTGTTTGTATATACAGGATGGCCCATTTTGAACAGTATACTAAACTTGTGTTTTTTTTTAATGGAATAACATATATTTTTATGTATTTGAATTGAATTGAATTTTTAGTCACTTTTCTAGCTAACGAGATAACTACATTTTTGAACCACCCTGTATTGAAGCAACTGGGATTCAGCTAAAGCGTGGGAAATCTCTAAGTATTACCTTTCTCTAAACCAAATTTTGATATCATTGTATTACTGAGCTCGAAGGTATCATCATCTTTATAGATGTTTTCCGACGAAAAAAATTGAAATTAATTTTTATTTGAAAAACGGGACGGAGAAATATTAAGAGAAGTTGTCAGGAAATCGATGACGATCCTAAAAATAATATGATATACAGGGTGTTCCGTTTAAAATATCAAAGTTGCTACTACTTGCTAATACACCAGCAACACTGCATTGTCGAAAATATTTCAGTTGGGTCAGAGAATGTCCACAAATGCCATCCATCAAATGTTCAGAGTGAGCAGTTGCCTGGTTCACCAGAAACGTCTAATGTGCTATCCACCGTGAATCACCCTGTAGTGTGTGTGTGTGTGTGTGTGTGTGTATATATATATATATATATATATATATATATATATATATATATATATATATATTGCATTTAAAGTGAGGACCGAGTCTTTGTGAGGACCATTTATGGACCTCACTTTGAATAATTGTAAAAATTAAACATTAGCTATCGGTGTGCGTCGTTAATGCCATTTTTGCAAGAAAAGTGAGGTCCTCAATTTGATAGAAAGGTGAAAAATATGTATAATTTAGTTCTAGAAGTGTCCACCACTTGGCGTCTTACATTGACGTATATTCACTAACCATGTATAATTTACTGCTTTAATAAAAAATGTTCTATTCAAAGTGAGGACCGATTTAATAATATAGAATTGGCAACATGCTTGGTTACTCTTTCTTATTTTAAAGCATTACGATAAGTGTATACGTTTCTTAAATGTCAGAAAATTAATATTGGGTTGTGTTTAGGTACACCAAATAAGGGAAACGTTACTAATCAGTAATCCATATTTAAATTTATGAGTAATTAAAACAAAAGAAAAAGGAATAGGTTTAAAAATATTAATGTTATAATTTGTTTTACATATTGACCTAAAGTTTTCGCGTGAATCTGCACTACTTCACCAGGTTATATCCCAAAATTTGCTTTTCTAAACATTGATTTCTAACCCTTAATGCTAATGTGCTGGAATTTATTATCAAACTTTATTTGCTAAGTAGAAATCCTTTGTAGCTGATTTTTCTTGGTGCCTTCTGCAAGCCCGAAATATCTTAACGCCAAACTATTTATGTTCACCTTCTGACGTACCCGTCGCTTGTAAGGATGGTTCGTACACCATTTAGGATTTAAAATAGAATAAGGATTTCAATTAACATTTATGGTTTAATATTTTAGTGCGCGGTTTATATATCATTCAGTATTTAAAAAAGGAAAAGCCCACGTAAGCATGGTCTGACTAATTACTACGACTGTGCACAGCGGTTTTTTTTATTTAATATTTAACGTTTTAGATTTAAGAAGTTAAAGTTAAACCAACTTTTCTTTAATATTAAATCGTAAAACTTAAACAGTCACGTACATACCTTACCCTATAACCTCACTTTTAACTTTTAAACTATGAATGTTAAATCTTAAAAGGTTCATAAATCAGCTTTTGTATGGGTACATGATTAAACTAAAAATCGCATGAAAAAAATTCTCACAACATCCCCAATCAAATTTAGTCTTTTTTTAACATCAACATTAATCCTGACACAATATTTTTGAAGGCATCAATTCTTAGATCCCCAAACGCACAATGACCATACATATCTGTCTATTACCATGAATACTCTCAGAGTCGTGCAGACCAAGTGGTGCAATGGGTGCAGAGTGGCACACCGAAGGGGCGACGATACCCATCCGGTTACAGAAAAATTCGAAAAGCGACAAATTGAAAATAACTATGAAACAGCCATAACGTGCATGTAGTACATATATTTCAAAATTTAAGCATTTTGATTCGTTTAAGTAATGTAGTTATCGGAGTGCTTCATTTATCTCCTAGGTTTTGTCTAAGCGCAGCGTTATAAAATTTCATTTTTTGTTGAATTGTAGGAATATTATTTTTCCGAGATCACGACCAAATCCACGCATATCACTAGATCTAATTCTCTTTTACTATTTTTAGGAGTAGTTATTGTTGCTTGTAAACCTATATTATCAGCGAATTGTGAAGTTTTCATACACGATTTATTTTTAACTATAACCTTTACATAAATGATATATAACAGGACGGAGAGCCCCTCCTGCTTGAGGAACTCATTTAGAAATTATTCACTTTACTTCTTAATTATGAATCTTGCAATACTTTGATCTTAATCAAAAATTAATATTTACTGCTTTGAATATTCGCAGGAAATCATAATATTTCCATCGTTTAAAATCTTCCCACTCTTTCTATTTAATATGAAATTATGATAATTATACTAAGGCGTATTTATTCCTTATGTAAAAAATTATTCAATATAATTGAGAATACTATAAAAAAGTCAACGTTTGTTTTAAAAACAATGTTACTTCTTACTTCGTAACTTGTTGGAACCTGTGTTTTCGGTTGCGTCGTTATTAGTTTTTCGGCTGCGTGCAGGATTTTGCAGGGAATAACTTATTTAAAACTTGATCTTACAAATACGCGCACCGAGTTGAAATTCCTCATTTGGATTCCGAAAGTATCAGTTTCAACAACATTAAAATATTGTTCCTTGGTGTGTAATTTTTGTGTTCGATTTCTTGATCACCACGGAGTTACGGCGGCTGCAAATGTACACGTAAGTATACTTTATGGTACATTTGTTACGCACGGTTACCTAACTAATAGGATAAATTTATACATCTAGCCGACAGATTTTTGTAAAAAAAAACGCGTTAATTGAAAAAGTGCGTTGGGCACAAACTTTGATTTATCAATTGGAAAAATTAAAATAGAATCGCTCTTTTGTAAAATATTAAATCCGTCAACGTTCGAAACGGCAAAGCATTGTTTTGCAAAGATTTATCTTTGTAGAAATGTATCCGAACATTTTAACTCTTATATTACGATAAGGGTGTTGACACCTTATGTCATACTTATTTTTATTATTAATAGATGTCTGATAATCGCAAAAAGTTTTTTTTAATCTCAATACAGAAAAAGAAAGCTCGAAAAAGAAGAGTTAGCCAATAAGGCAGGTGGCGCACTAAAGAAATTTTCAATCTCACAAAAATCGGAAGAGGCAACCGAGATTACATCACAGATCACAATGATGAGATAGATAGACACAGGTAAGAACCATCTTCATTAAACAAATTTTTGAAGGAAATTGATTTAACTGAAGAGACAAATTCTGAAATAGTTGAGTCTGTGACCAGGAACAAGTTAGAACGCCAGTGATCGTTGGAAGAAGTAAGCGTGTATAAAGACGATATTTATAAGGATCCTGGCCATTGGATTTCCGTACTTATCGACAGAATTAAATTATGTTTAGTAGAATTAGGCATAACCCAACAAATTGAAATTAGGGAGCACTTTTCAGGATTTATTTCAGTATCTAGTTCAACAGGACAGAGTATAACTAATGTTGTAATAGATTTTTTGAACACACAACTTTTATTTAGATGATCTAAGGAGACAGTGTTAAAATAATGATGCAAACATACAAAAAATATGGCCAATTCTTTACTGTTAAAAATTAAATCCTTTGGGTTCAGATTTTCCATAGTGATATGGTATAACGTTTTAGTCAAAATCAACGTCGTGAGCAAAACAATGCAGGAAACAAGTACTGCTTTATCTAATATGTTATTACTGCAACAAACTAAGGCATATTCACATGATATTAGATAAGATAATGGATTTATTAATATTTTAGCACAAGCAAACAATATTGCCGAGAATATCGATTTTGTGATATTGGACACTGCATTAACAGAAATCAAAGAAAGGTTCGATCAAATAAAAAATCATCACTAAGTTTTTGATTTTCTGAACAACTAAAATAATTTCTTTAAAATAGATAATGTAAATTGGTATTTAAAATATAAATATTTAGGGAACATATTTGATTTATCTAAAAACGAAAGAGATATTATTGCCCAAAGTTTATGCGATGAAATTTATAACATTGCATCCTAAATTTCCCCAGAAATCCAATATCTAATCTTATCTGCCTGTTTACAAATCTAGTAGTTGCGATAAGAATGTTTTTAACATTATCTATCGGCGACAGTTGCGAGCGGCGAGAAGAGTTTTTCGAAACAAAATGATAAAAATTATTTGCGGTCAACAATGAATCAAATAAGATTATCAGACTTATCTTTTATTAGCATCGGATACATAATTTCGGAATTTGCTTTAAAAAAAAGCAAAGAAAGCAAAATGTATTTAAATGTTTCATAATAAGAATGTATCAATAAATATAAGTATAACTTAGTATAAATATCAATTCACGTTAATATACGAGGGATGTACAGTATTTCTTGTTCCTAGCATACATGGCTTTGAAATATGTTGCCCCTAATAACCGTACTTGTTTTGTTATTTTATTGACAAACAAACTGCCAAATTTGGTTATTCGAGCTTTAATAGTGTCAAAGTTGTACAGGTTGAAAGTAGTGGTTGCATGAAGATTTTGAGAAATGAAAAAAAAGTGAACTTCATGCTGTCATCAAGTACCTATAAAAGAAAGGTTTAAGAAAATCATGCAGATATGGTTGGTGTGCTTGGAGATTCTACGCCTTCCTATCAAGTAGTACAAAATTGGTCTGGAGCGTTCAAATCTAGCAGAACTACTTGCGAACATGCAAAAGGTGCTGGTCGGCCGCATCCTCCGTGTACTCAAGAAAATATTGATCTTGTGAATGGCATGATCAGAGAAGATCGTCTATCGACAAGACGTGTAGCGGAGATAACAGGCCTTTCAAATGGTACGATTGGAACCATAGTAAATGACTATTTAGGGCTTCATAAGGAAGCAAGATGGGTACCCCGAATGTTGACGGCCGAACAAAAGCGTTTGAGGATCACTTCTTCAATAGCCAATTTAGCCTTTTTTAACCGTAATCCTAAATGTTTCCTCGATCGCTATGTTACGGTCGATGGTACTTGAGGTCATCACTTCGATCACGAGTGCAAACGACAAAGTATGAAGTGGCGTCATCCAGGATCTCCCCCTCCACGCAAATTTCGTGTAGAGGCTTCTGCGGGCAAAATAATGGCTAGTTTTTGGGATGCGGAAGGAATTTTACTGGTAGATTTTTTGGAACGTGGCCACACAATCACTGGTCAACATTATGCAGTATTAGGTACAAAGCGTCGTTATTGCGTTAAAAAAAAAGAAGAGGAAAACTGTCACGTGGAATTCTCTTTCATCGAGACAACGCCCTAGTTCATAAGAGCCTTATTTCTATGAATGCAATTCATGACGCTGGGTTTGAAGTTATGGAGCATCCACCCTACTCCCTCTGACTTAGCTCCCAGTGATTTTTATTCATTTCTAAAGCTAAAAGAGACTCTTCAGGGAACAAAATTTGAGAGCGATGACTCAGTTACGGCAGCAGTTCAAGACGTCTTCTGTGATCAAGACTCCAAGTTTTTCAAGAAAGGTGTTGCTATACTTGAAGATAGTTGGAATAAGCGTGTTCACGTTCAAGGGGATTATGTTGAAAAATAATGTTGTACTCTATGTTAGGTACATTAAATACTGTATATCCTTCGTATCCTCGTTCGTATCATTTCAAAAATTTTTTTATGTATCCATTCATAAGTATAAATATCTATTCATGTTAATTTATGATCAGTTCCCGCTGACTTATTTTTCCGAAGTACAATTTACTTTTTTTCACATTTCCTGTGTTTTTATTTATTTTAAAGGAATTACGGTTAATCAGAGGTTAGGGGACGGGAAAATTATTTTCGTACACAGGCGGCAGATACCTTAGGGGCGGCCCTGATTACCCCCTTCTACACCAGATTACAGTTTATAATTTCCGTTGCACTGCAGGAAACATTCACTTTGTGTTAATTTTCGTCAAACATATAAAAAATTTTAATCTTTTGTTCATCAGTCGCAGCATTATACTCTACATGCTGAAAATTTTTGTTAGGAATTAGAGCCACTTACTAGATCACCACACCATACTACGTAGAAGAGTACTGCAGTAAAAAAAAACACAGACAAATATTTTAGATTATTGAAAGGATTTTATCAAATAAGAAAATCTATTATGTTATATTAATTATAACATAAATATGTCTTAATTGATACTTTTGTTTCATACAATGATTCCACTTACGTGTGTATTTATACAAACTGCACCAGTCAAATATAGTAAATGTAGACAATAAAATCGCGCGAAGTGTAATTGCACGTTCCAATTTAGTTCTTTATAGTGGCAACATGGCATGGTCCTCCCTTCAATATGTCAAACAGTTTATATATTATATACGGTGCTCATAACTATATAACAATGACAAATATTTATACAGGGTAGCTTTAGTAGACTTATAAAAGAACCTGACTTTAAACCGAATATACTCGGTGTCAAATTTATAAATATAAACGTGTATATTTGTTAGATTTGAGTACAAAAAAAAATAACGAGTTTATTAATATTACTTTGAAGTTTCTAGCACCCTTCCTTCTGGTAGTCCTCACAACTTACCAGGGACGTCAAGACCTCACATTTATATATGGCCGTAAATATATAAATAAATATATATATATATATATATATATATATATATATAGTAACTTTGTGTTATATGTCACAAATTAAATGCAAAATAAATTAAAAAATAGGCTTATCTTAAAGTTCGTAAAATTATCTATCAATTACTTTTCTTGTATTTTAGCTTTATTTGCAATAGTTTCAAAGATAAAGAGTTTGAAAATTCGGCTCATTTTAGTTTTTTCTAAATAACTACGAAAGTTGGCAACATTGGTCAAAACTCAAAACGTCATTTGATTGGTCTTGAAATTCCGCCCAATATTGCTAATTTAACCGACTCTGTAGCTGTTATAATAACAAAGTTACCCATAGAAGCTTAGTTAAAATTGGCACTCTGTATATATATATATATATATATATATATATATATATATATATATATATATATATATATATATAATGTACTGCTGGTTTCTCGGTGTTAATCCGCCGTAGCTCTTCTGATCTTTAAAAGACCGTTTGTTGCAAAACGACGTTTCGGCAGTCTCATTTGCCATCCTCAGGTTGGTGACTTTCTGCTCCTGCTTCGAGTTTCTCGAAAAAATTGAAATTGTTTATTTCAAAAACGGTTACAGATAGGTATAGGAAAATATTAAGAGAAGTTGTAAGGAAATTGCTGAGTATCCTAAAAATAATACTGGGTGTTCCGTTTAAAACATCAAAGTTGCCACTACTTTCTAATAGAAGTGGCAACACCGCGTTGTCGAAAATATTTTATTGAGTTAGAGAATGTCCACAAATGCCATCCAACAAACGATCAGTATATATATATATATATATATATATATATATATATATATATATATATGCTATGGGGATTTCGAATGCTGTTTAGAAATTCAAAATATTTCTATAGGGCGATGAGAAATTTGCAATAAAGTGAAAATCGCGATTTTACATTTTATTTTTTCTGGGTTTAATTGGAGACACGAACACACGCACGCACAAGTACGCACACGCGCTCGCGCACCTTCATCCACCAACATACCCACACACACACACACACACACACACACACACACACACACGCGCGCGCGCGCGCTCACATACACGCGCGCACGTCATGCACACGCTCACACACACACACACGCGCGCGCGCGCGCATACACACACACACACGCGCGCGCGCACTCGCAGTCACACTCTCATTTACACACGCACGCACACGCCCACGCGCACGCACATACACAAACACACACACACACACACACACACACACACACACACACACACACACACACACACACACACACACTCGCACGCACGCACCCACACACGATCACACGATTACACCCTTACACAAACACACACTCACATCACGCCCACTCCCAATTATATTTATAAAAGATTGTTGGTAATGGCTTACAGAACACGCTTAATAAATATTGTTTGTATTTATGAAATCGAACAGCATTGGTTTTTAGACTTTAGATCGTTATTCTTTTATGTCGTTTTGACACAGTGTTGAGGTTTTTTAAAGAGGTATTTGAAGTAATATTACTTATTTTAATAACAAAGAATGGAACGATAACATTTAATGAAATATAACTTGCATCTTTAAGACATGCAAGGCTCTTGATACTTGTAATTTGTGGCGGTAAACATATTTGTATGGATTCTCATTGGATAACAATTCTAGTAATGCTTTGTTTCTCTTAATATGCTTATAGTACAATAATAAAGTAAAAAAAATTAAATGTTGAAGTAAAATATTAAAAATGTAATTCCTACTTTCAAATTTTAGGATATCATCATGTCTGATGTTGAAGAAAACACTGAAGAAAAATTATTCACAATTGATCGTGCTAAACAAGGAAGAGCAGCATGTAAAAAATGTAAAGAGAAATGTCCAGTTGCTGAATTACGAATTGCAAAGGTTGTTCCAAGCCCTTTTGGAACTGGAAAAATGAAAAATTGGTACCATTTAGACTGTTTGTTTGAACAGTTTTTAAAGCAACGGGTTACAACTGTTCGAATACAGTCAACGGATGATATTGGCGGATTTGATGATTTAGATGATGGTGATAAAGAGGATGTTGCACACAAAATTGAAGAAAGTAAGAAAAATATTTTAAAAAAATATGGAGTGGATGCATCACCTTCAAAAGCTAATCCATCAAAGGCGAGTCCAAAGAAAAATAACCAACCCGCAAAGCAAAATACTAATAATGTGAAAATAGTTAATGAAATCAAAGAACAAAAAATACAAAAACCTGAAGTGACTGACGGTTTATTTCGAGATTTTAGACGTGTTGTGGTTGATGTATCAAATGTTAGTAGCTATACTGATAAAACAAACATTATAAAGAAAATGTTTACTAAAGGTAGTAATGGTACAGGTTTTAAAGGTAATATTACTCAGTGGTGTCGCTTGTTGTTACCTGGTGATTGCAAACGTATTTATAATTTGCAAAGTAAACAATTGATAAAACATTTTAGTAAAATACTTGACACAGATCAAGAGACTATGATGGAGAGTTTGAAGCAAGGCGATATGGGTGATACAATACTTCACTATTTTCAAAAGAGTCAGAAATTCAAACCAGCTTCTAAAAGTACACTATCAATACAAGAGGTTGATGATTTCTTGGAGAAATTATCACAATTAACTAAAGAAGATGATCAGATTAATCATTTTAAAACCATTATACCGAAATGTACAGGAAATGATCTGAAAATTATTGTTCGGCTTGTAAAACATGACTTGAGAATGAATGCTGGAGCCAAACATGTTTTACAAGCAATTCATCCTGATGCCTACCAAGTTTATCAATCTTCAAAAGACTTAGGTTCAGTTATAAAGCGATGTTGGGACAAACATTTTAAACTTGATACAGATACTCAACAAAGAGTAAAAGCTTGTATAAATGTCATGACTCCTATCCAACCGATGTTGGCAGAAGCATGTAAATCTATTGAACAAGCCATGAAGAAATGTACAAATGGAATGTATGCAGAAATTAAATATGATGGGGAGAGAGTGCAACTTCATAAATTGGGATCAGAGTTTAAATATTTTTCGCGAAGTTTGAAACCTGTTCTTTCTCATAAAGTGAGCCATTTTAAAGACTATATTCCAGAAGCATTTCCTGAAGCACATGATTTAATATTGGATAGTGAAATTTTAATGATAGATACAGACACTGGTAAACCATTACCTTTTGGCACTCTTGGTGTACATAAAAAGGCTGAATTTAAAGATGCTAATGTGTGTTTGTTCGTTTTTGATTGCATATATTACAATGGTGAATCATTAGTAACTCAACCAATTGATTACAGGAAAGAAATTCTTCAGAAAATTATGACTGAAATTCCTAATAGAGTTTTATTTTCTGAGCTGGAAATAATACATAAATCTAAAGATTTATCAAAAATGATCAACAAGGTGTTAGAAATGGGACTGGAAGGTTTGGTGTTAAAAGATTTAAAAAGTATTTACGAACCTGGCAAACGACATTGGTTAAAAGTTAAGAAAGACTACTTAAATGATGGCGCTATGGCAGATACAGCAGATTTAATAGTTTTAGGGGCTTGGTATGGTACAGGAAAAAAAGCAGGGATGATGTCTGTTTTTTTGATGGGATGCTACGATGAAGATTCACAAAAATTTTGCACAGTTACTAAAGTTCACACTGGTCATGATGACAAAACTTTAGAACAGCTTCAAACAGAGCTGAAAATGGTAGAGATTAACTCAAATACGGCCAACATTCCTTTATGGTTAAAGTGCACAAAAACAATGATTCCTGATTTTGTTGCTAAAGATCCAAAACAGCAACCGGTTTGGGAGATAACTGGAGCTGAATTTACTCAACATGATGTTCATACGGCTGATGGTATATCTATTAGATTTCCTAGAGTAACGAAAATAAGGTCAGATAAAAATTGGAATGATGCCACAACATTATATGACTTAAAGAAATTGTATCAAACATCTAAAGAAAATACAGACGTAAAATTATTGATGAATATTGATAGTGGAAATGAAGACAATGCGGGAAAGTCTAGTCAATCGCCTAAAGAAAGTAAATCTAGTAAACAGTCAAGTAGTGCCACTAAACGTAAACATTCTGACGAAAAATTAGGCTCATCCCCTAAAATATCCAAAGCTGACAAAAACTTCGAATTAGAAGCAGAACATAAAATAACGGACCCTTTGCCTAACTTATTTGAAAATGTAAAATTATTAGTGGAAGGAGATAAAAAACAATTTGAAAAGTGTTTGAGATACTTTATTGCATATGGTGGTACTATTTTGGATCCTGATGATTGGGAAGATGCTACACACGTGTTGCATATAGAGGACAGCATTAGAGAACTAACTATTCATAGTCCCAACAGTGCTCGACATATAAATTCCAACTGGATTTTGGATACTGTAAGTAATGGGTGTTTGCAAGATTTTAGACCATACACTATTAAATGGGAATCTTGCCAAGAGTGAGCAAAGTGTAATCATTTTTATATTCAGTGAATTTCTTGGGATTACCTTGTTTTAAAATGAAAGGAATGGTTTGCTGGATAGATGACCACCTCAAGATTTGAACAGTCACTTTGTCGTTTTAATTTGATTTAGAGTTCAACCCGTCTTTGTGAGTGTCTTCATATTTAATTAATATATCTTAAGTAAACCTTCAAAATACTAGGTTAGCATTCCAGAATTTGTTATACTTAATATTTTATTTGTTATAAATGTTATATTGTTTTTTTTTTACCAATTATTTCTCACATTATTTAAATTAAAAAGCTTACATTTAATTTTTGGTGTTTACAGTAATTAGAAAAGTATGTATGGTTATTACATGTATGTATTATAACCTCTCAATTATAAGGATGCAGTCTCATGTGTGGAACAGTTGTTTTCCGTTTCCAATTTGTATTTATGTTAATTTATTTTTATAGATTAAAAAAGGTTGTTTATGAATGTATGATGTTGAATTGATAATGTAAAACTAGTACCTTTTAATTTAATTGTTTAAGCAGAAAAATTTCATTTCAGCAGGAATTACACTTAAATAACAGTTCTTTGACAATAATTTATATCACCAACTAGAGCTTAAACAAGAGGTTTCTGAATGATTTTGAGGATTGGGAGCACAAAAACGTCTTTTATAAACATTTTTTTATGTTTTTAATAACAATTGTTACTATTGCACAATAGCTTACTACACATAAATTTGATAAAAATTTAGTATGAATGCAGCTGTGGAATCAAGATATAAGAGGGGGGACCGGATTACCTATATGGCTATATGGTGGGTGGAGTTTTGATAGCACTGCATTCTTCCACTAGCTGACAATCTGGAGTCAGTCTGTGGCATACCATTGCCCTAGAAGGCCCTGTTCCGACGTGAATTTTTCATGGCACTTGTTTTGCGTGGTTGTGGTTTTTTTTGCGATGGCTGATGGACTTAAAAAATGTTTTGATAAGTGAAATAAAAAACCGGACAAGTGCATTAGTATTAATGGAGAGTAGTAGCTTCATGGTTCCCATTTTCCACGAAAAACAGGTTTTTCAATCCATTCACTTTTTTTCATAAAGTCTAATCGGATGTGTGTGTCTATTTTCTTGTAGTAATTATTTTATATGTTACGAGATATTTCCTTTATAAAGTATAGAATTGTTAAAATTGTGATAAAAGAACTTTTATGAGGTAGTATAAGGATATAAAAATGTTTTGAGCAAGATTTTTTAGAAACTACATGTAATCTTTAATAAAATATAGGGCAAATGGATCAACTATAATCGAAATAACTTTTAACGCCAAAATAAAAATGTACTTAGGAGCAACTAAGGAATTCATGGGAATCTGAACCACTAGATCAGCGACAACACCTGTAATAAACAAAATACATCCACGGAGCACAAATAATAATATCACTGCATGCATTTCAATAGCTACGCCATAGAAAATTTCATGTAAGTTCAGTTTCATGTTATAAGTTTATGGAAGTAGTTCTATCACTCTAGATTGCTGCTATCTCTTTTTAGTTCATATTGGGGTATGAAACGTCAATATAAATAATTTGTTGGAACTAGCTAAATATATTTATGGCGTGCAACGGAACTTATATGAAAAACCTTAGATGCACCATTAACCTACAACCCTGCATTGCTTATCTGGAAAAACTGAAAGTTTAACGAGCTTTGTGTAACTTAATCATTGTTCATTAAAATTTGTTTTTGAAGATCTATAAACTTTTGTAGCAATCAAGTTTGTCCTTGTTATTAACGTTTGATTTTACCTTAGAATATATTTATATTCTAAGGATTTTACTCTCTCTTGTCTAAGATTTTACTATATAATAGAAGATAGGACAGTTGAATTTTCTTGTTTAGAACTTGACCCTTATGTACATCTTACTTAAGGTTCTATGTTTTAACCCTTAACGTCTCAGTTTAATCTTTGTTTACAATGCAATCTATTAGAAAATCCTATATTAAGCATTTCTGTGAATTGATGTTAGTGATATGGCAGAGATTTTGCTCCAGCGAGCAGTAATCTCTATATGAAAAATACAACAAATGGTCATAATACTATGTATATGCCGTTTTCCTTATTACTAAGTTCTTTGCAGTTTTATGCTTAAGTCGTCTTGTTTGTTGACTGTTGTCCAGCAGGTGTATAGCTAGCACATTTTGAAGTTTTTCTAAACGCTGTATGTATTTTGCACTACACTTCAGTTACTGTAGATATCGTTATTAGTCACAAACCACGGAACATGTGTCATAGCACATAACACCTTACACTGGAACCTCTCGATGATGTTCCTACCTAGTATAACCAATAGTGCTTTTGAAGTTTAACTCTCAGTTTGCACTTTTTCCATATATGCGTGCATATATCCTTTGTTGAAGTGGATACCTAAGTATTTAACGTTATCTATCATAGGTATAATTTCATTATTTAATGTTATTGGTGTATACCTTCCGCGACATTTGGTAAATGTAATATGGTTTGATTTGCCCTCGTTTATCTTAATGCGTTATTTTTTTAGTCCATTTTTCATATTTCATGAATGTTTAACTGTAGTACATTTCTGGCTTCTACTGGATCACGATGTATGGCTAAGATAGCAGTGTTATCTACGAATGTGGTTGTGATTATAGTGGCACGCCTGATGTAATTGGATATATTGTTGTTATCTCCGACTCGTATTGTACCCGGAAGTATCTTTCACTTAGATATGATTTGATGGTAAGGTAGATTTCATATGGTAGGTTTCTTTTGAGTTTATATATTGGCCTGATGCCAAACCTTGAAGAAAGGTTAGCTGACATCTAGGAATACTGCTACAGAAAAACTCTTGTTGATGGCGTCGACGACTCGATGTGCCTTTTCTATCGTAGAGTGCTGGCTTCTAAAACCAAATGGTCCGGTATTAGGTTTCGTTTGGCAACTAGTTTATTTGTTCTTTTAAGCAAAAGTTTCTCAATAATCTTACCGGCTGATAGACCCACCTGCTTGTTCTGGTGCTTCTAAATAAGTCAGAATTTCGTTATTTTCTTCAGCAGGTGGGAGGGGTTTAAAGACATTTGCTAAATAATCAGCAAACGTTTTGGCCTTGTCTTTATCCGTTTCAGTCCATTCTCCAGTCGGTTTCCTTATGGGTGGTTTTTGGTTGCTTCAATCTACGTGTATCCTTCTATAAGGAGTATTCAGTGTCAGCTGTTGGCGTTAGGCTTTCAGGATATTGTTGAAATGAGTCGTTTTTGAGTTTTGTTAGTGACTCTTTTAGTTGTCTTGCTGCGCTATTGTAGTTTGTTCTGTCCTGTGGATGTCTTGACGTTTGCCAGATTTTACGAAGTCTTCTTTTTTCTACTATTTTTTCTGTTTACTAGATAGTCTACTGTTTTGTGCTGTTTCGGATTTGAAGGTGGTGTTGCTTACCATGCAGCTTCTTGTATTTTCTTTGTGAATTTTTGTACTTCAGTTTCCAGCTCTTCCGTCGTTTTGAGTGACACCATCAAGTTTATCTTTGTATTTAGTGATTCTTTGTAGAATTCCCAATTTGTTTTGATTATAAAGTTTTGTTGTTTGTTCTTTTTTTTATTCCCGAGTAGATGGTTGCTATTATTGGGGTATGACCAGACGCAATATCGTAGTTTGATTCTATGTGTAACTGTCCCGGTGACAAGGAATTTTAGACAATCTGGTATTTTTTGGGAATCAGTTGGCCAGTATGTTGGTTCATAGGTGGATAAATGATTTAGATGCAATTGTTGGATGACATCATGTAGTACTTTTCCCCTTTCAGGAGCGGATAATCTAGAACCCTAACTGGTGTGCTTTGCGCTGTAGCCGCCCCCGTCTAGGAATCAGTGCCCGAGTTAATTATAATACTTTATAAAGCTTTCGTTAGCACGGTAGTTTGGTGGGCAATAAACTGCGGATACAGTTAGTGGTCCATGCCAATCTTCGATAACTACGCTTTCCGCCTGTAAGTATATTTATTCAATCGTATGAAGCATATGGTGTTTGATACCCTGTCGTATAATTACCGCTGCGCCAGCGCTGGCCCTTCTCTCGGTGTCAGGATGGGCTGCGTTATAAGTTACGTAATATGGCATCTTGAAACTGGTGTTAGTTGTTAGATGAGATTCCGTAATCTTGTGTAAAGTTAAAAAGATTCTATTTCGTATTTATGGTTTGTGATGCCATTTGCGTTCAATAGGACTATTTTGTATAATTGCGCCATTATTGCTTGAGGTTAGTTTGACGCCTCTTATCTCTTCTCTGAGCTGTCTGGTTTCTTGCATCAAATCGAATGTAGCTTGTTACTGTTTTCGTATTTGCTGCTGTAATTATATATTTTATTGCTGTAGGTATGCATTTTGTTGTAGGATAGTTGTGATGTAATCTGGTCGTTGTTGACATAATTGTGGATGCTGACTTTGTTAAGGTTGTAGTGCTATTACTTGAGCATCGTTCTGCAGCCCTACTTTGATTTGTGGATTACTTACATTTTTTGGAGCGTTGATGGCTGTGGGAGTTGGTGGCATTTGTAGAGTTGGCTGATTTAATGCTGCTCTATTTTGTGTAGGATGATTTCCAGATGTACCTGACATCCTTTAAAATTTGCCGGGTGTGCTCCTTCACAAAGAGCGCATTTGGCTGGTTTTCCATCTGCCTTCTTTTTGCTACATGTACGATAAACATGTAGTCCTGCGCACTTAACACAGCGGAATTTTTGCGTGCACTGATTTCTTGTATGACCATATGCTTGGCATCGTTTGCATTGAATAATCGTATGTTTATTGTTCGGGGTTTTAAAGTGTACGACTGCATTTAGAAGAGTTCTAATTTTGTATATCTCTCCATTATTCTTTTCAATATTTATGAAGAATAGATTTTTTGGTGTTTTCGTGAATTTGTCCAAAACTGTCATTATTTGCTTCTTGTTCCTTTAATGCTTCTGTGATTTCATCATATTCTGTTGTATGATGTAAATTTCTTAGTACCACTATGTAATTTTTTTTTTCTGATAGTTTGTATGTGTGTCTGACGATTTTGTTGTCATCTAGTATTGTTTTAAGACGTTTGTAATTTTCTACACTGTCTGTTTGTATCTTCATTCTATTTTCTGATAAAATTTGATACGTAAAATGTGATACAGCCGATTTTATTAGTTCTAACAGATTTTGTACTTTATTGCTAACTCCATAGTATAAATGGTGGTATTTTTTGAATTATTTTTTTGTTTTGTACGTTGGTTTGACAGTTTTCCTCGTTTACTGTTTGATCACTTAGCACTTGAAAGGATTTTTTGTTTGTATGCTACCGGAATTGGTTCGTTGCTTTCCTTCTTGATTTCCACTTTGTGGACTGTTACTTCTTTTGCGTTTTGTTCGCCGATATTCTATTTTTTGGAACTCGTTTGGTTCAAACACTTCTTCTTCAGGTTCATCATACGTTGCTTTACTGATTTGTGGTGGTGTTGATGTATTTTTGGTCTATTTACCGGAAGCCACGTCCCTTGTTGGTTTGTATAGGATGGTTGGTTTGTTGTTATTAATTTGGATCGTAATATACATCTTACAGATCTCTGTTAACACTAACAATATCAAAAAATAACAGGCAATATACATACATATAGTAAATTCAGAGCTATGTGGCGGTTATAGGATTATCTTGTCGGGTACTAAAACCCTCCCTCGAAGTACTCTCCGTCTTATACTATGGCGCGTGATAAACAGAGATGGTTACACACAATGCCCAAGGCGACACCTGCTATTGTATACGTATGTGCAGTAGTTCTCAACACAATTCCACCAGAGTTTTGTATTTTATATTCGATTACATAATATTACGTCTTTGATAGAAAGTTAATTATTTAAGGGGAATTACTTTCAACAAATTAACAAAACTAAAGTAATGTAATTTAATATGCGTAATTGTTTCTATTTTATGCTATTTACATACATTTTAATTACAACTTTCTACTTTTCATTTTGTAAATGATTTCAAATGAAAATTTAATGTATATAATTAATTTCTAATAAGTCCAAATTCCATAACACAAATTTTCTAATACGGTAATTATCGATAACGATGATTGTGTACATATATAAAGAGTGTTTGTCATTTTATAATCACTCTTATGGAAATTGTTATTTATTGGTGTAACTTACACAAGTTCAAAATCTTTCAAGATGCCAAAGAAGTTCAGTAAACAAAGCCGTGAGTTAGTGCTAAACGTATTGGACTATTTTGCTAAAGAAAAAAAATTCAGTGACTCTGATGAAGAGGATTGTGCAAGTGAGTGATATATAATAACGAATAATATGTAAAAACAATTTTAAACTCACTATTTAGTTTACCTATAGGTATTATTTTAATTTAGAATTATGAGTAATGTTTTATAAAAACTTGTACTTATTACAAGTTAAATATAAATTAAATTTTGTTTTGAAATCATTTATAAAATGAAAAGTAGAAAGTTGTAATCAAAATGTATGTAAATAGCATGAAATGGAAACAATTACGCATATTAAATTGCATTACTCTAGTTTTGTTAATTTGTTGAAAGTAATTCCCCTTAAATAATTAACTTTCTATCAAAGACGTAATATTATGTAATCGAATATAAAATACAAAACTTTGGTGGAATTGTGTTGAGAACTACTGCACATACGTATACAATAGCAGGTGTCGCCTTGGGCATTGTGTGTAACCATCTCTGTTTATCACGTGCCATAGTATAAGACGGAGAGTACTTTGAGGGAGGGTTTTAGTACCTGACAAGATAATCCTATAACCGCCACATAGCTCTGAATTTACTTTAGCTATTTTTTTATCAAGTACGTAGTTAAAAACCTCATTTTAGGTACTTGATACAAAAATAGCTATTAATTGATAATATAAAATATTTTTATGTTTAACGCGGATACGCAGTAAACGACGTTACTCGTACAATTCCACAGATAAATGGACTTACTGTAAAAGAGAAATAAGACTTCTTACCTCTCAATGCATTAACACCAACCTTTTAATTTTTAAACAAATGAAATATGTACCTAAATAATACAGTATCAATGATTTAAAATGGTTTTAAACATCGAGGTGTTCAACTTGGCGCATTGCATAAGCTGTGTGGTACGTTTATTGTTTACTAAAACATAACCTCTACTTTATTTCATATTTTCATATATATTCTGCTTTTGTGCTTCTAACGCAAATCGTTGATTTTATTGAATGTTCTTGTAATAATATTGTCTATTTTCACATTTTTTTACGTACGTGCAACTTCCCATTTTGTTTACTTGGACATTAAACATTACATTATCGTGTGAAAGATTCGCATGTATAAAAGATACGGACAAACATTTTAACCTATGCTCATATTTATACTCAGTGACATGTAAATTTCAACACCAAGAGGGGTAGGATTTTTTACCAAACTCGGCAGAAACGTTTAACTACTAAAAGGTAGCAATTGATTAAAATTTCAAAGAAAAAGGACAAAATATAAACATAATTTTTATTAATAATGGGTTTATCCCCCCTGTTGGTTACACACGCCTCCACTCGTCGTGGCATCGATTCTAGCAGATGGTCGATGTCCTCTTGAGGTATTGTGTCCCAAGTAACCTGTAATTTGTGCTCTAGAGCTTGCAGAGGATGCTGCAAGATTCTTAGTCTTCTCCTCATAATGACCCAAACATACTCGATTGGCGAAATCTCGGGAGATCTGGGTGCAAATGGCAAGAGATTAACATTATCATCTCCAAATCGGTTCAAAGAACGTCTTGCAATGTGAGAACGGGCATTATCCTGCTGCAAAAGTGGGTCTTCCAACTGCTGAAGAAATGGAAAGATATGGGGTTCTACTACCTCATCCGCATATCGTTGGGCGTTCATATTACCTCGGATGAATACCAAAGGATACCTACTGCCATAAGTTATTGCACCCCATACCATGATTGCTACAGTTTGATGCACATCCCTCTCAACAGAAAATTCAACATTTCGACGTTCCGCACGTCTTCGTCTGACCCTCATACGGCCATCATGCATCCCCAAACAGAATCGGGATTCATCAGTGAATGCTACCCTATGCCACTCTTGGTTCCAGTGCAGTCGAATCCTACACCACTCCAAACGTTTCCGTCGATGTTGAGCCGTTAGTGGTAACACAAATTGTGGCCAATAAGTTTGTTAGCCGAAAGCTCTGATTCTGCGATAAACCGTTCGAAGGGTTACAGGACGACTTTCGTTAGCTAACCGTTGATCGGCAATTGATGTAGTACTTGAGAATCGTTCTCTTGTTGCGATAAGTTGAAGATGGCGGTCATGAACCTCATTTGTTCTTCCGGTTCCTCTTCTGCGGCGTTCCTGACTCCCTAGTCCATGCCTGACAGCGATTCGTGATTTCTCAAAACGAAATACCACATTCGCGCAAAGCAACAATACGACCCCTGTCGAATTCACTTAATTGGCAGTAATTTCCACGTTGGCGCACTCTAGGCATGATCACACCCTCAAAGCAAATAATCACAAGCGAAAACAATAAAGAACTGAACACAAACTCGCACAATATACACCTGACAAAATTGTTCGAATAAACTGAACGTACTGTCAGATAAGCCATTACCACTTGATCCATATGAATGCAATTTTAATCAATTGCTACCTATTAGTACTTACACGTTTCTGTCAAACTTGGTCAAAACATTCCTACCACTTCTTGGTGTTGCAATTTCTATGTCACTGAGTATAATATGAATAGGTAAAAATGTCTCACGTTTCTGTTATACCTACATCCTAGATAATGGCTTACTTTACTGAAACAAGAATTATTAAGATAGCAGAAAATTCAATCAATTGTAACCACATTTGTAAAATGCAGTTTGATGATAATTTAACATGTATTCGTGGTGAGGCTAGTATGAAGGACCGATTTTGTAATTAACTAACACTTTTAATATTAAAATAATGTTTTAAAGCAAATAAAAAGAGGGTACACGCTATAGTCAAGCACAAAATAGATGTTTAAGTTATGTTTAACGTCAGCTGGTTAAAAGTACACAATAATCGTACCGCGCAGCATAGTGCAATGCGAAACAACTCTACGTATAAAATCTATTTAAACCGTTGATACTGCATTATTTAGGTTCATATTTCATTGGTTTAAGTATTAAATCTTAAGCGTTGACGTATTGAGTGGTGAGAAGTCATTTCTTTTTTTATAGTTCATTAAAGCGTGGTTTTAAGTAAGTGTTAAAATATTATACCTTAAGTAACTTATACATAAGGGTCAATTTCAGACGAAAAAAACACCAGGTCAGATTTTCAAATTTTCCCGGACATTTTTGACGTGACACTATCCGAGTCTCTTGTTATCAAACATATGTAGGGCTACGCCAGACGTGTCCCAACTTTTACTTATTTGATATTAGCTAAATGTTCTTTAAATTCCAGGTTTATCCCGGTTATACGCTAAAAGAGTTTGTAAAATATTTTCTGAGATGTGACTTTAGTAAGTATTTTAGATAGACCTGTTGTATAAGCAGAATAGTTTGGTGACACATTGACGAAGCCTTTCCCGGAAGTTATCCATAGTTCGTCGTGTCATTTCCGGTGTAATGGCAGCCACTGCTTGGGTGATTGCGTCCTTAAGTGCTTGCAGGGTTGTGGGGCGAGGTTAGTACACCTCTGCCTTTGTGTCCCCAAATAAAAAAATCACAAGGTGATAAATCGTGTCCTAGCAGGCCAGGCGTTGTCTCCTCGCAAACAGAGAAGACGTCCAGGAAACAACTCTCTCAAAATTGCCATAGAACGTCGCGAATTGTGCTGTGGCTCCATCATGTTGAAATCAGACTTCTTGCTCTTTATGGTCCCCAACAAACTGATTTAACGTAGGTCGCAGGGAGTTCTTGATCATGTGACAGTAGCGATTCTAATTAAACGTTATCCCATCTTGTTCGAAAAAAAATATGGACCCCACCCACCAAATTCAGGAACGGCACACCAAACTGTCACTTTAGGGCAGTTGATGAAGTTCCTGAGGGTTTTCTGCTGCCCAATAGCGTAAATTTTGTTTATTTACAGTACCTGACAAGTGGAAGTGGGCCTCATCACACAAAATTAAAACAGTGCCAGGGTGAATGTTCTGAAGAATGTCCTCAGCTCTGCTGCAGTTAGAGCTAATTTGTGTTTGTGCAATAATTTTTTGATACCGTAAAGTGGGGTTACTTGCTACAATTTTGATTTTCTTTCGTTCATATCTTTTTTGTTTTTTTGACGAATTTGTCCCGAGCGGTCTCAAAACTGTAGTCTTATGTTAATGATGAAAAATTTGCGAAAAACTAAAATTTACTATATATTTTTTTTTAAAATAGGGTGTTGCGAGTTAGACCCTAAAGTGGGGATACTTGTAACAACTGTAGAATTTAGATAGTAGTTGCATTTAGAAGCACATACAAACTAACTTGCAACACATAATATGAATAAAAACAGTAAAATAGCTATTTGAATCATACAGGTGTGTTTTAAATAAGAGAATAAAAGTGTTTTCAGTTTTTATTTTTAAAAAATACACCAAAGAAAACATAACGCAACATAAATCCTGTAGAAACTTTTCAACCTGAGATCATATATTTAAACCTAAAATTTCTAGACACCTGAACAAAGAACAGAACAAAAAAAATCAGTCGAATAATTTAGGAAAGTTTTTAATTTGCGGCAATGTATAAACTCCACGTTTAATTTTTGGCGTGGGTAGTTTCATCTTTACTTGGGATATCTCGACGATAGATAAATCATCTATATCTGGAAACTTAACGCTATTTTTAAATAACTTCGGTCCTGAGGCTATTCTTAAAAATTTGCAATACAGCAAATCGTTATTCATATCTTCACGTAAAACTTCCTGAATCTGACCAACATACATAACAGCCTGACGCCTTTTTGTTTCCGCAACAAATTGGACTAAAATAAAGTATCCCACATTATAATCAACTTGTTCATGATCAAATTCATCCCAATCGGAGTCTGAATCATGGACAGACATGTGCGTGTCCGAGAGTGATGTTTCGCTATTCTCTAAAGTTTTTGGCGGGTTTGATTCGAAACCAGATGTAGTTGGTTCATCTTCTATTTCACGCTCTGTTGGTTCGATTTCATTGTCTGCAGTGGTATGTAGAGTCACACTTCATCCAGCAATTACATTCAGCCTCTTCTTTCGTTTTACTTGTTTATCTGTATCAGGAAATCGAGTTTTTTGTAGCAAATCAGCAAAAGTGTTGTTTAGAGCATCTTCATCTAAAACAGGGTCTTTGCACCAATTTGGCAGTCGTTTTACGATATATTCCTGTGGCTCTGAACCCTGGCACCAAAATTTCAGGATTAACCTTCTCATGAGTTTGCCGTAACAATCTCGGAA
Organism: Vesta saturnalis; assembly: GCA_036346205.1. Classification (NCBI taxonomy): domain Eukaryota; kingdom Metazoa; phylum Arthropoda; class Insecta; order Coleoptera; family Lampyridae; genus Vesta; species Vesta saturnalis. Next base: position 309,495 of record JARFJB010001840.1, read on the forward strand.
ATTGGTCTTTTCGAATGCAACCTTTGGTTTTTTGTTTCCAGATGACTAAAACATCTCTCCAAGCAGATTTCACTGGTTTAAAAAAACGCTACGTCTAAGGGTTGACATAAGTGTGTGGAATTAGGTGGCAATAGTACGAATCTTACATCATATTCTTTACATTCACGCATTAGTCGATCCGAAAGGTGGCTAGATAAATTATCTCCGATCATGACTTTGGGTCCCTCTAGATTTCGGAAATATGGCGTTGCTATTTGGAGAAACCAATCTTAGAAAATTGTTGTGTTAAACCAACCGGATTTAGATCGATTATATCTTGCACCCTTTATGCCATTTTCTGTCCACGTATCATATAAATGTAGAGATTTGTATACAAAATACGGTGGTAATATATGTCCTGTAGCCGTTCCGGCCATCATGACAGACACTGAGGTCTTGGATGAATCCATGTATCTCTCACTATGACGAGCCCCCCTTTTCACAATGACTTTTTGACGACCAGGGTCAACGCAAAAATTGGTCTCGTTATAACTGATTATATTTCCAGGTGACACATTTTCTAACCTATTTTCTAATTCGGAAAAATTATCATTAATAATGTCGCTGGTCACTTGAGCTCTTGCTCGCTTTATAGTTTCACATAATCTTGCAGAGAGCTGAAATTAAATAATAAAAATACCTAATTTGACAAACGGATTTACTATTTGCATTTTACCTTAGATTTATGCGTGTTTAAAAAGTGCCTCGCCCAATCCACGCCTGGCATATTGTTATTCCGTCCAAATCGCTTCTCCCGAATGCCTTTGCGATTTAAGTGTTCTTTCACTATTAACCTGATGTCATAGGTAGTTAAAGGAAATCCCCATTGTGCAGCCAAAAGCATATTACTAACAAATATTTCCTCCTCTTCCTTCGAAAAGACAGGCAGTCTCCCAGGAGTCAGTGAGAATAAATTTCTCATTTTTCTTGATAGAGTCGACTTGGTAATTCCATATGTATGACTTGCCACCCCCAAGGACATTCCATTTTCGACTTCTCTTAAAGCGTTTTGCAACATTTCGTCGGAATAGTTCTTGTAACTTCTGCTCCCTAATTGTTTCTTGTATTTTCGAGGCATGTTGCAAGTAACCCCCTTTTGGATATGCAAGTAAAAAAATATATATAAAAAAACTCTTCCAGTTATCATAAAACTTAACATTTTAGAATAAGCATCCAAGCACATCGGGTCCAATTTTCATGCAAATCGCAGCATAAATAAGCTCTCGGCAGAAGAAGTTATTTGACAATAATTTTTGAGTACTTGCCTTCAATAATGGCCTAAGCCGCGAAACTTCAACAATTTTATGTTAATTTATGTTTATACAAGCGAGTTACCTGCACACAACTGAAGCGACACGATGGTACTAAACATAAACACTGTCATAGTTCAGGCACGATTTAACCTTGGGTAATAGGAGAGCCCAAATTACATTAGCGCAAAATCGTTGCAAGTTACCCCAGAGTTGCAAGTAACCTCACTTTACGGTATTATGCTTCCTAAATAGTTGTATTCCTGTACTACTTCCAGTACTTTTTCATTTGCATTTTTGTACATTTATTTTTAGTTTTATTTACTTTTTCTTTATTTACATTTAATTTTTGTTGTAACTCTCTCATTTTCTGCTATCATTAATGTATCATCTGTATATAATAGTTGTTGTGGATGCATTGGTTGCATTTGTCTGTATCTTATTTTAGAAGGTTTTATTCTCTCGTTACCTCGTAGCCATAGATTTTTTTGTCTAAGCTCATAGCTAAGATAAACAGCAGTGGGCTCAGGCTATCGCTCTTCATTAATTTTTTTTTGTGGTCAGTGTCTAGCTCAGCGCCTCTATACACTCATATCTTTCACTATTGTTTATGTGTTTGTACCAAGTGTGATGTAATGTATAGATAGTTGTTTTAATGTTTCCTGTCAGTGTATATTTACGTATATATTTATGTGTGAATATTGTATTTTCTGTTACCATTTGATTGTCAATACAGAAATGTATTATTTTTCCCATTTCGTTTATCCTATTGTCTTCCATATCTTCTTATGATACCATCTCCTATTTCTTTATGCCTCCCCCCCATGAATTACAACTTCCCTTTTTCTACCTTTTCTTTGCTTGCTTCTGCTATTTTTTGTAGCTCTTCGCAGAATTCGTGTCTTCCAACTGTAACAACCCTTCTTTGAGTTGTATTAAAATATACCTTAATTTAAGGTCTTTCTTTCATTCATTTGTAAATATAAGAAAATTTTATTAATTATTGAAATATAGGTATGAGCTAGCCAACTTAATTTGCATATCTTTTTAAGGGTTTATAGTGCATATCTTCTTAAGTGTATATATTTCTGAATGGTTTATATTACCTCTTTAAATTATTTTTCTGATCATTTTATTCGCGCATTACGTCATCATGACTTAATTCTTTGCGCAAATCCGTTGGCGCACGAGTACATCATCTAGTTCCAAAGCATCCATTTTGGTTACTTCCTGATGAACGTTAAGAGAAGCAGAGAGTTGTTTTGGGTTTTCCCTAAATTTTGTGTGAAGGTGCCATTAATTTGATGGTAAGATATTTTAACGCGTAATATTAAAAAATTAAAACATTTGCTCTTTTCAGGCACTTTTTTTTGCTGCATTTTTATTTTTTACTGTTACTTTAGCTTTTACTTTTACATTTAATATTACCGCTTTGGATTGTACAATTAATTTTACTGTTGCGTACGTTTTCATTTTATGATTGCAATTTTTGCATTCAAAACTTCAAAATAATGCAATAAATATTGGATTCAAAATTTCAAGAAGAAATGTATCAGAGATAAAATTCCTTTCATGGGTTGGTTTACTACGTAAAACATTATTTCAAGATATTGTGCAATAATGGTGCAAGGATGACATCACCTTGGTTGACCGTTTCGTAAACATTTAGATACCAGAGGTTATTAAAAAATTTTACAAAGGTATTTATGTAATGATTTTTTTAGTAATTTAAGGATAGTTTTAAGATATATTTTATTTAACTATATCATATTAACTGTCAATAAACATAATTGTATATTTTTATTTTTTTACATTTTGATAACATTTTTATTGTTAACAAACTCGGTTTAGTTGTTCCGAACATAGATAAAAAATAACTTGATGTCCGAGATCATTTTATTAGTGTTACATTACAATTTTTTATTATTGACGTTCGGTGGAAGTAAGCGAGCAGATTTAGTGGTAATCAAGCAAATCATAAGATTTGAATCGGCCCTACATTAAACTACCGACTTGAGTCAAAGGGTGAATGGTTAGTATCTCCAGTCAGTTTGACGATTTGTGTTAAGGAGAACATTTTTACTTATTACTTATATTATTCATTCATTTATTATTAAATCCATTATACCACTATTTTTATACAATACATCTGTTTTTGGTGCAGATATTTGTATTATGCTCTTTGATTCTGTAGTCATAAAATCGGTTTTTATGTTTCGCAACCTGTTATCAATTTTTCTATTTCTTCACCTGTTATTATCCCTACTCCCTCACATGCTGCTTTATCCTTTTGTACCTCTTAAAATCTAAGCGTATAGTGCAAAATTTTTCCTTTCTTTTCTTGTTTCGCTTATTCCCAGTATCTGAATTTTGTATTTTGCCATTTCTGATTCTTTTCCATTTAGTGCTTTTATATTTCATATTGCAATTCTCATTTCGTGTTCGCTTTTCTTTTTTTCATTATTTTTATTCGTTTCCTTTTCCATTGCTGTTTGTTATGCTTTCCATACTGCTGTAGGCCCCTCTCTATTAGTTTTGTTAAATTTTAATTCTTCTTTCCCTCTTGTCCCATACGTATGCAGCACTATCTCTTAAGATTTTTGATATCCTACTAATTTGGCCTGTATTTGTCTTTCTTGCACTCTCTAATCATTTTCGATGTAAATCTTAGTTCCTTTTAAGGAACTTTTTGTCCCCGATTTTACTACCATTATTTTATTTCTTTCGTCTTTTCCTGCTTTATACAAGGTGTTTGTAAATAAGTGCCAAAATTATTTTGTGAAAAAAAGTTTCTATAAATGTAGGTCGAAATATGCTTAGTTTCAGAGATACAGAGTGGTTAAATTTAATTTGTTTATTCACTTTGATTAATTATTTCAAAGAGTTTTAAAGATATTGACTCGAAATTTGCAAAACGCTTTGGAGGGATAAATGTTTATTATTTGGAGTGATCCGAATATTTCTACTTGCTCCAGTGGCGTTCGTGCGAGGATGCCACAACCTTTTTAATAAAAAAGTGTGGTGCGTCACAGACTCCCGTTTTGATAGTTTTGTAGAAATCCGCCAATGCTGAATTAAATTGGTCTCTTGAATTTTTTTCGCAGGACGCACCGTTTTTGAACCAAAAAAAAAACATTTTTTATTGCAAATTATGTATTTTTAATTTCTATTGATATACCTATCACCTAGTAGGTGGCTGTCAATATTTTATACAAAATACAAGCATCAAACGTCAAAATGTCAAATCAGCATTTTTTTTAATTATTAGTTTGCTATAAAATTAACGTCAATAATTTTCGTATCTTCAAAAAAAAAATGGAAAATTTTTTTAAATGCGGTATTAGCAGATATGCATTATTTTTGTTGGTGTACGAATTGAAATTTTTTTAATAAAAATCGATGTATGGAATTTACCCGTATCAGAGATATGGATTGAAAGAAAAGCAGGGGTTATACAATGTGCAATAATAATGAGGGATGCGTATCCTATGTTGACAACACTAATTCCACCCACCGGACCAATTACAATACATTCACAACTAATGTTGCAAATACAGGCTGTGACCGGTGGGTGGAGATTTTTATTTAAAATTTTTTAAATAATACATTTTTTTATTTTTTATGAAATTCTAATGCCTTTGTTAAATTTGTATTAAACTCTTGTAAAGCTAAAAAGAATAATTCATCTATAGTGAATGAGAAATAATAGCTTTTAAATAAATCTTTTTAATTATGAAATTATAATTAATGTATTGGTTTTACAAGGGTATAAAAAAACTTTGCTAATATTATATTTAAATAAGTAATAACTGTCAGGTCGATATTTAATATATAAGATTTATTATTAAAGTGCTCTTTTATTATTAACGGCCAACCAATGGTTTAAATAAAAATATTGACATATTGGTCGTTATAAGAACATGACAAAATTATTTAAATAAACAATGAATACATAAAGAGATTATGGAATTAAAAATATTTTTTCCACTCATTTTTAATCATGCATTAATCAACATTAAGCAAAGAATGAACTGAAATATCCTCAAAAAACAAGCATTAGCCATATTAATTTAAGGATAATATATTGTATAGAAATTAAAAGTAACACACGCGTACATAGTACTTTTTTTGAGAATAATATCAAAAATTAAAACTAATTATATCAAACAAAAGTGGTATTACTCTTGAAGTCGCTGGCAATATACAAGGTGTTTCAAAAACGTTCCGCTAACCTCTAAGGTAAATAGAATATTAAAAAATTACGTTAGTTTGGTTAATAAATATGTGCCCGAAAATGCCTGCTTAAGAAGATACGGCGCTGTAAAAGTGGCCCCATAAATTCTTTTGTTTATTATCTCTGAAACGGTTTAAGATATGTAAATGAAATTTATACCACAAATACCTTTGATTAGGTATTAAAAGATAGTGTTTTATATAGGAGCGTCGGTAAAGGGGGGATGCCACTTATTTTGCGCCCAAACTTTTTTTATGGGGATATTTTAAAAAATAGTATTTTTTAAGCAATTTGCTACAAAAAGAGATACTCTTGTTGAAAGTCAAAAAAATTACTGATTTTGGAGTTATTTGAGGTTTTAGCAAGTAATGCTGATCGAATTCATAAATTATTTTAAAATGAAACAAATAATAATTTTCATGCGCGAGAACGAGCTATCTCAGGGAATAATGATTGCTTCAGAAACAATTATGAGGTAAACATATTGTAAATTATTTAGAACTTAAAAACGGTTTTAATTGTATGACATTAACACAGAACAGGCAAAGGAAACAGTTAAAAAAAACAACGAATAACAAAACAAACAGAAACAAAAATTGTATAAGTAGATACGGGTTTTTACGTTAAATGTCTGCAGTCTAAGCCTACTTAATTCAAGTAAATCAAATTAACTCAATATTTGTTTTATTTTAGGTAAAACGTTAAAACCTCAAATAATTCCATACCAGTAATTTTTTTGACTTTCAACGAGAGTACCTTTTTTGTGACAAATTGTTTAAAAAATATTATTTTGCCCAAAAAATTATAAAAAAAAGTTTGGGGGCAAAATAAGTGGCACCCCTCCCCCCCTTTAGCGACTCTCCTGTACAAAACAAAAATTTGTCAACACTATTTTTTATGACCTAATCAATGGTATTTGTGGTCTAAATTTCATTTAGGTATAGGTACTAAACCGTTTAAGAGATAATTAAAAAAAAAACGGATTTTTGGGGCCACTTTTACAGGACCGTATCTTCATAAGGAGGCATCTTCAGACACATCTTTATTAATCAAACTAACGTTATTTTTTAATATTCTATTTGTCCTAGAAATTAGCGTTTTTTAAAACACCCAGTACATGTTTGGAAAAAAGATTAAAAGTAACACCTGCACACATTTCAAGCACCTGTGGACTATTATTGAAGTCGTTGGCAATATATGTATTACGCTAACAAAAAAATTAAAAGTAGCACCTTTATACATAGTAATTTAAGAATATAAAAATTAAAAGGTATTATGTACATTCTGTGGATTTTTAATTTTATAACTAGATACTGGTTCTCATACATCTTAAACACCTGCATACATAGTAATTTATATAATCACCTGCGGACTTTTAGTTTTATAAGTAGTACATAGGTGTGTTTTTATTATATCGCAAACGAGGATTTTTATTCAATTCGCCTAACGAGAGACGTAAGTACAAATAATATTTCCTAACTTTGTTTTATCGATTTAAATTTACAACAATAAAATATCACCGTATAGAATTAAAGTATAAAGCACCCTATACTAGTTGCATAATAATTAAATGTCGTTCACAGGAGCCGCTAGGCCCCCCATATATACAAATTGCAGAATAATTACCGAGAGCTAGTGACCGCTCATATCTAAATTGCTGCATAATTTCGTGTTTGATGAGGGGGCTCCAGACGAAAGCTCAATGATAGAGCTACTAACCGCTACCATCTAAATTTGCAGAATAATTAATGAGAGCTAGTGACTGCTCATATCTAAATTGCAGATAATTAAAACGTCGTTGGCGGAGTTGCTGCCCACTAAAGATACATACTATTAGCAAAATAGTTGTTAATTAAATCATTTCGTACATCAAGAATATCGTCATTTTCCACTGGGTTATGGTGCGTTTGTCCATTTGCAATTAGTTGCTCTAATTCTTGTTCTATATCATCAGCTGTGAGATATTATCATCATCTATTTTACGTGCAATATTTTATAAAACTGCTGTCACTACTATACAGTTTGCAATTTTAGTCATAAGCTAAGACTGGAAACGTTTCCAATTTCCAAACAAACATTCCACAATATTATGCGTCCTAATGTGCGATTCAGTATAAAGCTGTTTGGCCCCAGTTCTGTATTTTCTAATGGACTTAAACATATCTTTTTAGCCACTACCGCCTGTAAATAAATAGGTAATTACAAAAGTAATCAGAAAACCAATGTACTCACCTAACAATACACAATTTAGAAATTTTCCATAACGCTCTACTCCTACTATTATTAAAAATGGTGGAATCATGGGCACAACCGAGCCAGTTCACAATGTCCATGACTTCTAAATTGGATTTGATATCGTTTGAAGATTAATGGAAAAATAACCTTTCCCGCTTCTAAATACTTCAGCAATAGCACCCAAAACCCTTGGGAATTCTGATTCAGTTTATGGCATCTTGATAAACTCTCCTTAACCGTGCAATTGCTTTAGATACTCTGGTGACAATTCTTGATGAAGTGGAGAACTGAAACCCACAAAAATCGATAATTAATATCAAATGACCTGCTGAAGCATAGAATCGGAGTGTTGTTAGTAGTAGTTCATCATCTTACGGTCGAAAATGGCAGTAGAAACGAAATAACGGATAAAAAGTAGGGTGTCGGTAGCTCAGTGGTTCTAGAGGAGTGGGTGTATTTCTAATTTTTGCTTTTATACGAAAGACACAGTAGAGGTGTCATAAATCGATTGGGCGCCAGGGTGATTATAAATATCCAAATAGGGGATAAAATACCTAATTACGGATGTCCACAGCTAGTTTAAACAACCAAAAACTTGCTTACCTGTATCTCAATTACAGGTGGATCCGTGAATCACCGCAGGTTCATTGATACCTGTAAATCTTCAAAGTATTTGCGAAAACTCGCAAAACAGGCACTTGTAATACAATGACTTGCTACAAAGACAGCAGCTGATCGTTCATCGGTCTATTTACTTTATAACTACGTTGCGTTATAATTTAAAAATTTATAACCAAACGAAATTATATCAACCAACTCAAGAAATTAAAGTACTTATTAAAGAATTCTTTCTTAAATTGTTACGTTAAAAATTGTACTAAAATATTGAAGTAATCGAACCTTGTCACTGTAAAGTAGTGTGAATCAAAATCACTCGAAAACTTGAAGGTAAACAGATTATCTCACCTTTTAAAATTTTGTTCAAACGTATTTAATATCGCAATAGAAAGAAATGGGGTTACAGTTTGTTATACACTATAAAGAAAATACTTCCAGTTTATTGTAATCAATTAAACATAAATGCTCAATGCGATAATACAGATGCTACAATAAAACATCATTAATTTCGTAAAATTCTCTTATTTGAATAGGATTGACGCTAGATAGTTGAATTCGCCCAAAATAATCTATTAATTTTAGATACACCAAAAATGAACATTGAAACCGTCGAACATTCGAGAAAGTCGTTCATAACGAAAAGCATGCGATAAAATATCACACGTGTGTGTGTTATAAATCTTCAGCTGTACTCAGCAAACAAGATAGTTGGAGAGGGGATACCGGCGCTATAGTAGCTTTTAAAGTACAATCCGAAAAAAAATATTGTATTGTTGGATACACATAAATGTATTGTGTGCTGCATAACTAGTGTCACTAATATTTTCTTGACAAAATCACAAAACGGTAAACCAAGAATTTGAGGTTAGGATATGTGTTTTGCTGATTTTTTTAAAGAAATATTTAACTTCGAAAAATTGGGAAGTAAGTGTTTAATGTGATCATAAATAAAGATGTTTACTTTTTAATTTTATAGGCAAAGAAATAGGATATATCGAAAATGCAAATCTGGAAGAAAATACAAATGGTAATTAAGCATTCCTTAAAAATTTATTAAGTTACAATTGTTTAACAAGCACATTTTGTTTATTAAATTAATTACTTATTCTGTAGGATATTATTGGATAGTGGTTAGTAATTTCTTTTGTAATGTATTCTAGATACATCAAGTGAAGTATTACAAATCCGGCGGTGCGACTCTTCTGTAAAACTCTTAATATCGTTGTACGAAGAATTCAGACCAAAGGTAGGAAAAACAGTAAAATTAAAGACCAAAAAGAAAATGTGGGAAGTAGAAATAGAAATGAAAAATCAAGGATATTGTTTTAGTGCGTTACAAATTGAGAATAAATGGAACACTTTAGAAAGAGCTCTCAAGAAGAAAACAGAAAATAACAATAAAACCGGCAGAGCACGTGCAATATGTCCTTACGAGAAGTAAGTTTTTGTAAGTTGAAGTATAAAATCATATCAAGTGATATTTTGTAGAGAATTAAGTGAATGCATGCTACGAAAGTCCTAGCCTACAAAGGGTGGGAAATAATTCTTCGAATAGTGAAACAACATTAAATACCAGAAGAAAGAACTGAGGAATTAAAAAGGAAAAATGATTTAACAATTTAATGTATTGCATATTAATTATAAAACATTCATAATGAATTACATATTTCATCTCTTAAATGCTTTCCATCTTAATAATACAGGGTTCCCCATAATAGGCTACCTATTTTAATATTTGCATTAAAATTTTTGTAGTTAACAAAACAAACTATTTATTATACTAAATTACAGCTAACTCTTTGGGATTTATGATAACTTATAAATATTTGGCTAATTTAATTCAAACTTTTAAAAATCAAGTCTTCTAAATGACCTCCACCAACTTCAGTATATTTTTCAATATTAGATAAAAAGTGGTTCATTACACGGCGTAGCAAACCTTCGTCTATTCCTTCAACTTCTTCACGAATTTTGACTTTGAGTTCCTCAATTGTACCTGGACGACTCGCAAACACTTTGGCTTTTAAATATCACCACAGGAAAAAATCGGGTGCCGTTAAGTCGGCAGACCTCGAAGGCGAAGGCAAATCTCCGAATCGAGAAATGAGTCGGCCATTAAACATTTCTCGCAGAACACTCATTGAGTTTCTGGCGGTATGAGCTGTTGCCCCATCTTGTTGGAATAGTAAGGCATTGTTAGTAATCCTCGTCTATTTAATTCTGGAATGAGGAATGTCTCTAGCATGTTTACGTAGCGCTCGGATGTTACTGTTACAGCGCGGTTATTTTCATCCTCAAAAAAATATGGACCAATAATACCAAAAGATCCTACACCACACCACACAACAACTTTTGGATTATGGAGATTCTGTGTAAAGATTTCACGAGGATTTTCATTTGACCAGTATCTAAAATTCTGTTTATTAACCATGCCGTTCAAATAAAAATTTGCTTCGTCGCTCATTAGGAGACTGTGAATTGCTCCTTGATGTGAATCCAAAAATTCTTGACAAAATGCTAACCTTGCTTCTTTATCTTGATTGCTAACGTGCTGTGCCATTTGGTATTTATAGGGATGAAATTTTAAATCCCTTTGAAGAATTCGATCTAAGCTTCCCTTTGATATTCCTAGGATAAGGGTTTGTCGATTAGCAGACCTTTTAGGACTTCTCGTAAACGCAATTCTAATTCGTTCAATATTTTCTGGTGTACGAACTGTTCTTCGACGTCCAGGCTTCTTCAAATTTTGTACAGAACCATTTTCACGCCAATGACGAACCCATAACTTAACAGTTTTACGATTTGGCGCGTGACCCCTATTGTTGTTATTAAACTGACGCCGGAATGCACGCCTAACTTCTTCTATCGAATTACTTCTTATGTAAGTTTCTACACAAAACACACGTTGTTGGACTGAGTAATCCATGAAAGTTCAAACGGATGTTGAAATAATGTCTCAAACCAAAAAAATTAAATAATTATTGATGAAAACTAACAAACTTCTCGTAGTAAAATGACGTTACACGAAATTATTAATTTATAACTTATTTGTGACAGACGCCTACCTGTTTCATAATTAACTTAAATCCCAAAGACTACAGAAGATAATCCCACAGAGAACAACTTATTTAGTTATCTCGTAGGGAATTTATTAATAAAATAAAATGGGTAGTCGATTATGGGGAACCCAGTATAATTGTGTAAATCTTGCTTTAACATCCCAAATGAGTGAGTTCAGTATCTACACGGCATGAACTCAAAGCAATATTAATTTTTTTTGTTTTCTGCTTAAATATCCTTCTTTATATGGAACAATAAGCCATTTTAGGCAAGGATACTGAATACACCACATCGCACTGTATTTAAGATCTACAATTCATTTTGATTAACATGTAATTACATTTTTAGAGTTTATCGAATGAACTGATGCGTTATTTGTTTGGCAAAGTTTACCAACACAATTTAATTTTTAAGTTATAATCAAAATAAACTGAATACATATTTAAACAATCGGAACGAAATCATGTAAAAATCAAAACGTTTAAAATATCAAGGCAAAATTAGTTTGTTATTTTCTTAATCTGATTCAAGTTCAGAACTTGTTTCATCTTCCGACAAACCAGTATTCACTACAAATTCCAAACTTTCCACTACTTCGTCAAATAATCCGTCTTTCTCCCACATTTCTTGAGCCAATCGATCCACATGCTTGCAATGTTTTTGCCAATCTAATGCTGTGATTTCAGCAAAAGCGTTTCTCACTAGCACTTCGATTTCCTTGGCGCTTTGCTGTACGTTGTTCATTGCGACCTTATATTTTACCAAACTCCATATGAACTCAATTGGATTAAGATCGCAATGATATAGAGGCAAACGTAACACTGTATGTCCATGTTTTTTTTTTAAATTTCATCCACATAAAATGTTTTAGTGTGATTAAACTGTTTCACCAGTTCTAACAATTCGACTTTCCACATATCCCCAGTTGTTGACACCTCGTTACTTTCAAGCCAATCTCTAATTTCCTGCTTTCTTGTGGCTTGGGGTGGGGGTTTGTTAATTTGACCACTGTGGTACGGTGCATTAGCCATAACAACTATCCCTTTTGGAGGCAAATTTGGGATCAACTGTTTTTCGATCCACTGCATAAAATAATGTACCGCTGACCAGAACGATCAGCTTTGTATATACCTGGTTGGTCCTTTGACTGCCAGCATTTACTCAACCCATAAGATGGATGAATAAAAGTTTCGTCTAAATACGTGATTGGTTTTTTATTGTCTCCGAGAGCACAGTTTTCTCTGCACTTTCGTAAATAACGAGGATCTCAAGCTACGATATCATTGCGTTCCATGAGCAATTTTCGTCGGTTTTCACATTTCTTAAATTTGAAGCCAATTTTTAAAAGATTTCTTCGAATAGTTTCTTGTCCACCAGTATAATTGATCTTGTCTTGCATCTTAATCACTAAGATGTTTAACGTCGGCACTTGCTTGTCAACCGTGAATACCTCTTGCACTGTTCTTTTTAAGATTCCTAAATCACACTCATTCATTACTATTTTGTTGGATCCTCCGCTTCTCCTTTTTTTCGAAGGTGAATCGAGTAAATCAGCCACAGCAGCTTCTTTTCTGATCCTCAAAATAGTAGCAACTGATTTCCCGTAATATAGGTACTATTTCCTACGACCATGTACGAAAGTGTTCCATATCGCACAATTATCCATACAGAAAATAATATTTTCGCACACTAGTGCGTTTCACTTTCTCATTGTACCCAATTCCAATACGAAAGTAAAAAACACGTGTGACTTTTACTTTCGCGTTGCTTTTCTATAAGTTACCGTAGCAACTACCGGTTGTCATCGGCTTGACAGGAAGTTCGGTCACGATCAAAGTCGCCACGCTTGCTGCTATTATTTGACAAGTTAAAATATTCAGGTAATCGTCTTTAAATTCATAATAATTACGAACTACATGGCATGACATAATTATGACTTCTTAATAAAAAACTTTAAATGTTAGATTAAGTATAGTAGGCATGGAGGAATTGTATTATAGCAAGGGGAAATGTATAGCGAGAAACTTATGTTATAAAAAAAGGGCAAGTCTGTGAGATTCGAACCGTAGACCTCTGAAATAACCAACGAAGGCCTTAACCGCTGCGCCACCGGCCCGTTTACAGTATAAACCTATAGATCATATATAAACAGTATATCTATAGCTTAGCGTACGCACACATCTTAGATCACGGACAAATAATGATCCTACAAACACAGTTCCAAATATGAGCTTAGAGATCTTACGTAATTGACGTATGGGTGTGTGCCTGTGTGAGAGAGTGTGAAAGAGAGAGAGAGAGAAGCAATGGTGAGAAAAAAAGGCATGAGTTGGGGACCTTTGTGGACAGTTATTATAAAATATACACGTCTGTACTCTGTAGTGTGTCTGCGTGAGAGAGAGTGAGAAAAAGAGAACAGTGGTGAGAAAGAAAGACATACGTTGAGGGGTCTTTGTGTGACAGTGTTTATAAAATATACAGGTCTGCACTCTGTAGTGTGTGAGAGAGCGTGAAAGAGAGAGAGAGAGATAAAAGCAATGGCGAGAAAGAAATACATGCGTTGGGGACCTTTGTGTGACAGTTATTATAGAATATACAGGTCTGCACTCTGTAGTGTGAGAGAGACAAAGCAGCGGTGACAAAGAAAGACATGCGTTGGGGACCTTTGTGGACAGTTATTATAAAATATACACGTCTACACTCTGTAGAGAGAGAGAGAGAGAAAGAGAGAGAGAGAGAAAGCAGCGGTGAGAAAGAAAGACATACTGGGTGAACTATGTTTAGTTCAAAAGTGGTCATGAAACCAGATCTGACCAGACAAACAGTTATCAATCAGATCAACGGGTGTGAGAATACCGTCAGGGTGGGGATGAGTAGTGTATAAATACGTTCACCAGGTACCAAGTGACTTAGTTTACTTTCGTTGCTGCTACCGTTCACATCGGTCTCATCACGAATGCACATGGCTAATTTTGAAATTGTCAGTGAGCGTTATATGCGCATAAAGAGGTTTCGCTTAACGAAGTGAAAAATTTTGTTTAAACTAAAGAACAACACCGAGAAGCTAGATGTGTTAGACTGGACAAGAACAGGAGTTAATCAAGTTATTACATACATCAAACACTTATGTTTCCGCTTTGTCACACATGTGTAGAAGAAATAAGTAACGAAGAATGCTTGCATGATATTCAGGAACGAACACTTCACGGTACATGATGTACAGACGAAATCTTAGAAGCCCTCAAAAGGGGGTACAATGTAGTACAAATACAAGGAATCTGGTCATATGGCACAACATAGTATGATAAAACAGATAGATCAGGTGGTCTATTTTCCGGTTTCATAAATATGTTCTTAAAGATGAAGCAAGAGCACTCGGGGTGGCCCTATACCTGTAAAAAACAAGAAGACCAGACCCTTTACATTGCAGAGTTCCTTAGTAACGAGGGTGTACAGCTCGAACCTGGTTCTATTGAGAAAAACCCCGCTCTTAGATCTCTAGTAAAGCTTATGTTAAAAGTTTCAAATTTTCAACGCGAAAATCAAAGTAAAACTTAAAATTAATACCCAAATGTTAGATTTAATGTTTTCCATCAGTTGAAGTTAATCATAGACAGGAAATTAACGAACATAATTGTTAACTGACATATTAAGGCTGTTGAGTGTTTTAAGAAAACTTCATTTATTAATATTTAAAAGAGACGATTTAATGTTTTCTCCATCACTTGAAGTTAATAATAAGGAAATTAACGAGGACACCCTAATTGCATTGACATAGTGGAAGAGGCTGTTGATTGTTTAATGTAAACTGTGTAATAGCAGCCTACGTAACCACACAAAGATTAAAATTATACTATCTCGAAGCGTTGGGAATGGGTGCTATACGATACTGATTCTGTTATTTACATTTCAAAAAGCGTACCGGATCTACCTTTGGAAATCTTTAGAGATTTACCGATGAAACTGAACCTCAATACGGTTTTTTATACAATTTGCGTGAGAAGGATCGAAACCGTACGGTTACAAAGTTTATTTACCAGGTGGGATGGTAAAGCAAACGATTAAAGTAAAAAATTAACTATGAAAATTTAGGTTAACTTAGAATTTAATTGACTTAGTGGATGACGTAGAACATGAAATTTTAACTTACTAACGTTATTAGGCGTAACAGGACCACGAACTCGTGAAAAACACGAAAAAAAGACCCGATTAAACATCCAAACGTCGCGGATGAAAACTAACACGGTACCATACGGATATAAGAAATGAAAAAATTTGTGTGAAACAGTAAATTATTATACCATAATGTTACAATCATTTTAGGATATCTTACATTTTTTTATATTGTTAATTTTATCAATAAAAAAACATTAAGATCAAAACATTTTAAAACAGAAAAATATAATGTTTATTTTATTATATTAAATTGGAATTTGAATATATTATAGACAAATAAATCGAAAGATATATTTAATAACTTATATCTTTATGTATGTAAATTTATATTTCAATGTAATCTAAATAAAGAAAAGAAGAAAAAAATATTTTATTACACATATTTATTAAGGAATACTGTATCAACACACATTATTAATTTAGTTAGAAAATAAACTTTAATAATATTAAAAAGAAACGAGACACCAAAAAAAAAAAAAAAAAAAAAAAAAAAAAAAAAAAAAAAAAAAAAAAAAAAAAAAAAAAAAAAAAAAAAAAAAAAATATAATATAAAAAAAATATAATATAATAAAATAAAAATATATAATAAATAATATAATATATAAAAATATAAATAAAAAAAAATAATAATATAATATAAATAAAAATATATAAATAAATAAAAACAATAAAATAAATAAAAAAAAATATAAAAAAAAAAAAAAAAAAAATAATATATAAAAAAAAAAAAAAAAAATAAAAAAAAAATATATAAACCCAAAAACACAACACACACACACACAACACAAACAACACACAACAACAACAACACCAACAAAAAAACCAAACAACACCAACACACAAAACACACACAAACACAACACACAACAACAACACAACACAAAACAAAACACACACACACACACACACACACACACACACACACACACACACACACACACACACACACACACACACACACACACACACACACACACACACACACACACACACACACACACACACACACACACACACACACACACACACACACACACACACACACACACACACACACACACACACATATATTTTGGAGATGATTCAAAACATGCAAGAAGGTGTCATAGGAAGTTTTTTTAGTTTGGTACGAAATGGTACATATCAGTATATAATTTAGATAAATGATTAATAAACATTGAGATGTTTGTAAATTTTAAATATTTTTAATATAATTTTAATATAAGTAATCGACAGCATAGTACATTGAAGTATAGGGTATGTTTGTTATCGTTATCGTTTAATTCAAGTTTTATTTAGTTTAGTAAGTTTATTTTAAACAATATTCCCTGACGACATGTGAACAGGTTGTAGTTGACAGAAATAATGTTAAACTAGATTTAGGCTGGTATCAATGTCACAATTCAATGTACGCAGCCAAGATTATTGAAAACATTCGTATTAGTGCGTTAAACATATTAGTGCAAAATTTGAAAAACAGAACAGTACATTAGTGAGTAACTATAAAACATAAATCATGCAGCAGCTCTGGGATTATTGTGTTTAATCAACATTTTATGACCTTAAACTAGTGAGTGACAATTTCTACACTAGTCGTAGAAGAACTTATGAACCTGAAAGTGGTAAATAAATTAATTGGTGACTTGAACATTAAGTTTAAACACTTATATTAACAGTTATTGTTTAAAAGTGTGAAAACATTAAAATTATTTAAACAATATGAGGTTATGTTATTTCCTCCAAAATTTTTAGAAAGTATTTTAAATTGAGACAATTTATAAAATAAATTAGTAGAGGCAAAAATAAAGGTAGCCTCAATTTCATTTACAATTATTATTTTATGTCCATTTTGTTAATTTTAGTTTTAAGAATAAAGAATTTAAATAATTTTCTCTCAAATTGGCCGTAGGCATGTAAAAGAAGAATATTTGGGTGTAGTAGCATCCCTATTCATGTAGAGGTCATTTCCAGGCCTGTAAAATTAATAAAATTAGGTAAACAATAAATAATGAAAAATTAACGTTTATTAAGTGGAATTAGTTCTGTTTGGTATCAAATTAAGAGAAAATTATAGAACAAAAAATGTTATTAGTTTTTTATAGGGTTTTTAAAAAATATCGTAATGTAAAATTACATAGCCAATCAGAATTTAGGAAATTTCTTGGTAACTATAGAAAACATTCGAAGATTTGGTCGTAACCAAAATCATATAAAACAAGTGCTTTAGGTTCACAAATTTAATTTTATCTTTTTCAACAACTTAAAGTAAGCTGAAATTTTTTGAAAATAATTTTAAAAAATAACGTCACTTGGTAAATTGGATTTAGTATCAAGTTTTACGAAACAAGTGATAGTTTTGTCAAATAATTAAATTGGTTGTTTACCTTTTTAAATTTCAAATCGGATTTTCGTTTTATAAAAATATTTCGGTTTCGACATTGTTTGTTTTAAATTTATATTGTTTATTTTAGAATATTTAATTTTTGTTTGTTTTTTATCATTATAACCTTGTTTATCAAAGTGTGTTTAATTTATAAACCTTCAACGATCCATGCTTTTTAAAAATTAATTTGAAAAATTTAAAAGAAGTGATGAGCCTAAAAAAAAGATTCCAATATTATAATAACAATAGTGAAATACCAAGTGATAAGCTTTTTTAAAAGAAAATTTGGAAAAAATTGGTTCCAAGCTGTGTTACAACAATTCAAGCAGTAAAAAGGAGGACATTTTATGAGTACTTTATTGTTGACATTGATATTTATTGTTATGTTAAAATCTTGATAGGAAAAAATGATACAAAAATTAAATATTTAGAGATTATTTAAATGTTTAAAAATAAAGGAAGAAAAAATGGGAGAAAAAAAAATATTGTGGACATTATTATAAAAAAATTCAATTTTTATTGTAAAGAGAAAAAGAAAAAAAAGAAAACATGTTATTTTACAGTGTTTATAAAATAACATTAAATTTTTAACAAAGAAAAAATAAAACAATAGAAAGAAATAATTTATTTACAGTTTTAAGAATATAATTGATTGTAAAAAAAATACAAAGAAAGAATGCTTTTAATTATTATAAAAAATACACTTTAAAGAAAAAAAAAAAAAAAAAAAAAAAAAAAGAAAAGAAAGACAATTAAATTTTTTAAAATGGTTGAAACCAGATCTGAAGACAAACAGTTATAATGATATGTAAATACCCAATAATGTATAAAACTTATAAAATTAGTTTACTGTTGGTACCGTTAAGTTATAGAATGAATTAATTTAAATTGTAATTATATTAAAATTTTTAACAAAAAAATTTTTTAAACTAAAGAATCCAAATAATGTTTAAACAAAACAATTAATCAAGTTATTAAACATAAAATTATGTTTCCGTTTGATTTAGAAGAAATAAAACAAAATCTTTATGATATTAAACGAACATTCACTAATATGTACAGACGAAATTTTCAATGTAGTAAAAAAAAATTTATATAAAATAGTATGATAAAAAGATAATCATGGTCATTTTCCTTTCATAAATGTTCAAAGATGAAAAGACTTTTATCAAAAAAAGAAGCCAGATTTAATTGAATTATAACGAGGGTCATCAAGGTTCTAGAGAAAATTTAGATCTAGTCATTTAAACATTTTAAATTTGGTCCAAAATCAAAAAATTAAATTATTAATAGAAAATTTATTTAAATTTCATTGAAAACTAACAAAAAAAAAATTTTAAAAATTTAAATTTTACAAAAACATTATTTATTCTAAAAATTTAATTTAATGTTTTTCCATTTGAAGTTTAATATCAGGAAAAACGAACATAATTGTACTGGACATGTAAGATTTGAGCCCTTGTTTAATTAAATTGTAATAGCATACGTAACCCAAAAACATTAAAATTATACCTATCTCAAGGTTATTTTATATTACATATGATTCTGTTATTTAATTTCAAAAAGGTAATTAAAAATCTTTAAGATCTTACGATAAATAACCTCAAATTGTTCTTATATAATTTGCAAAAAAAATTTAAATTTATTTAAAAATAAAAAAAAAAAAAAAATAAAAAATAAATAAAAAAAAAAAATAATAAAAAAAAAAAAATAAATTTTTTAAAAAAAAAAAAAAAAAAATAAAAAAAAAAAAAAAAAAAATAATATAAAAATAATAAAAAAAAAAAAAAAAAAAAAAAAAAAAAAAAAAAAAAAAAATATAAAAAATAAAAAAAAAAAAAAAAAAAAAAAAAAAAAAAAAAAAATAAAAAATAAAAAAAAAAAAAAAAAAAAAAAAATAAAAAAAAAAAAAAAAAAAAAAAAAAAAAAAAAAAAAAAAAAAAAAAAAAAAACACACAAACACAACAACAAAAAACAAAAACACAACACATATATATATTTGAGATGATTCAAAAATGCAAGTAGTTATGTAATGATAGAAGTTTTTTTTAGTTTTGAAAAATATCATATAAATTCTAGATAAGAATATTAATAAACATTGAGATGTTTTAAATTTAAATATTTTAATATAATTTTAATATTAATCGACAGATAAATTGAAGTATAGGGTATGTTTGTTATCGTTATCGTTTAATTCAAGTTTTTATTTAGTTTAGTAAGTTTATTTTAAAACAATATTTGACGACATGTATACATTGGTTGACAGAAATAATGTTAAAACTAGATTTAGGCTGGTATCAATGTCACCAAAATGTACGCAGCCAAGATTATTGAAAAATTCGTATTAGTGGTTAAACAATATTAGTGCAAAAAATTTCGAAAAACAGAACAGTACATTAGTGAGTAACTATAAAACATAAATCATGCAGCAGTTGGGATTATTGTGTTTAATCAACATTTTATGACCTTAAACTAGGAGTGACAATATTCTGACACTAGTCGTAGAAAACTTATGAACCTGAAAGTGGTAAATAAATTAATTAACTTGAACATTAAGTTTAAAATTTATTAACAGTTTTGTGGTTAAAAGTGTGAAATTTTACATTAAAATTATTTAAACAATATGAGGTTATGTTATTTCCCCATAAAATTTTTGTAAAAGTATTTTAAATTGAGACATTTTATAAAATTTAGTAGAGGCAAAAATAGTAAGGTAGCCTCAATTTCATGTTAAATTATTATTTATGTCCATTTTGTTAATTTTAGTTTTAAGAATAAAGAATTTAAATAATTTTCCTCTCAAATTGGCCGTAGGCATGTAAAAGAATATTTGGGTGTAGTAGCATCCCTATTCATGTAAGGATTTCCAGGCCTGTAAAATTAATAAAATTAGCGTAAATAATAAATAAGTGTAAAATTAACGTAGTTATTAAGTGTAGGAATTAGTTCGTGTTTGGTTCAAATTATAGAGAAAATTATGTAGAAATGAAAATGTTATTAGTTTTAAGGTTTAGGTTTTAAAAAATATCGTAATGTAAAATTACAGTAGCCAATCAGAATTTAGGAAATATTCTTGGTAACTATAGAAAACATTCGAAGATTTGGTCGTCAACCAAAATCATATAAATACAAGTGCTTTAGGTTCCAAACTCTTAATTTTCATCTTTTCAACAACTTGCCAAAAAGTGTTGCCAAATTTTTTTGAAAATAATTTTAAACAAAATAACGTCACTTCGGTAAATTAACAAAGTGCGATTTAGTATCAAGTGAGAAACAAGTGATAGTCTTTTGTCAAATAATTAAATTAAGGTTAGTTTACCTTTAAATTTCAAATCGGAGGTTTTCGTTAAGTTAAAAATATTTCCGCAGTTTCGACATTGTTTTTTTTAAATTTATATTGTTTATGTTGGATGAATATTTAATTGTGTTGTCTTCGTGTTTTATCATTATACACCTTGTTTATCAAAGTGTGTTTAATTTATAATATCCTTCAACGATCCATGTTTTCAAAACTTATTTGAAATTAATTTAAGAAGAAGTGATGAGCCTAAAATAAAGATTCGTCAATATTATAATAACAATAGTGAAACTTACCTAAGTGTATGCTGTTTATATAAAAGAAAATTTGGATGTCGAGGAGCAGAGTTGCAGTTCGCAGGAGCTGTTTCAAGCAACTTCAGTAGCAGTAAACAAAAGGAGGACATTTTATGTGAGTACTTTTTGTTGAAATGATACTTTATTGTTATTTCATAATTTCAACCTTTGTAAAATCATGATGTGCAACAAAGTATGCATGTTCAAAAATATTCTTTGTTCTAAAAATTTAAATGGTTTATAATAATATTGTTTTTAATTCAAACGTAGTTATACTTACTTGTATGTCGAATACTTTTAGAAGAATTTTGTTATGTACAGGGTGTGACACAGGTATTAATGAGAATTAAAATTTATAATTCAATTTACTTGATCAATTTAGATACGTTAAAAATATATGGACATTAACTCAATGTGCTTTAATCATATTAACTATGATTATTGTATTCAAAATCTTAATATAATTCAAATTGGTAATCATTTATTTTATAATTTTAAAAGTAAAGTTTCTTCTAAATTTTGATCCCTATCCCCTTTGATGAGTCTCATGTTCTCCGATAATGTAGTTTTTAATATTAAGAGTTTCAGCCAATTTTAAATAAAAATAATAATATTATAATTATATAATAATAATTTAATAAAATTATTAAAGTAAATCACCATCAACATTAAATCCACCATTATACATTATATATTATTTGAAGATATCGTAATATATATATATATATATATATATATATATATATATATATGTATATATATATATATATATATATATATATATATATATATATATATATATATATATATATATGTTTAACATAACTACAATTTATCAAGATTGATGGGAAATGGGGATGTAAAATAGTTGAAGCCTATAATTACTACCGAATTATTTATAGCTATTAAGCCCCTTGGGACTATATCACGTTGCTCCATATGGAGTGTGTGATCAGTATTGCTCTGTAGTAGTTAGTCCAAATTTTCACAAAGTGTGTTAACTTTTAGACATTGTATTTAGATTTTGCATACCAACAACTATTTTTTGAATTTGCGGTGTTTATGATATACTGTTTTATAAACGATCTATAAGTATGTACTATAAACAGAGCTGGTGGGGCACTGTATTCGTCCTTGTTTGTTATTTCGGATGCCCACGGTTCGAACCTCACAGTCTTACTTTTTTTTTTATAATATAACATCATCTGGTGCATCTGTTGTATTTTTCATTCTTCCTTTACAGTAGAGAGACATTTCAAACCGTTATCTCTGTCTTTCTCGTGTATAAGCCGCTGGGAGAGTAGAATACATTGATAATTATAAATGTGCGACAAAGCGGAAACATAAGTTTTTGATGTATCTTTATAGGGAGCACCGGGTGGTAAAGATTTTGAGGTGGAACACCTAATTATACCGTCGGGAAAGACATCCCTACATATCTTAGTTTCGTGCACCCGGTTCTACCACCATAAAATGCGTCGCGTAGGTTAAGAGGTACATATCTTATCAGGGGGGTGGTGTTTTAAGTATAACATTTTTTGGTTTGTTTTTAATTCTAGCAAACCATTTACATTACCACATTTCAGTGATGTTATATCCTAAATTTTTAAGACGGAATACTTTTGATTTAGTATTTTCATATCTCTCTTCTACGGTATCGTGTGGATTGTCAAACAGCGGTGCATCGCCTTGTCTTGTAAAGCATATAGGACAACCGTGATAGTAACACCCGTAAAACTCGAAAACTTCGTTTGATGATTCGCGATAACCGTCTACTCTCAAGCCATACGTAACATACTCTCTCTGCTTACCAGCGTGTTGAATAGAAATACCTCTACGGTCCTCTTCCCATACCAGCCATTGTATAGCACTTATAGATTGTTTGTCTTCTCTTCGATAACCAGCTTTGGAGATAATTCCAATTGTATCGGGTTGTAAAAATCGTCATCGATACACCAGATTGCAAGCTGAGGCTATCGTAATCGCCTCGACAAACGGATCAGCCAAACACTTATTCAAAAACCGCCTTCTAAAGTACATGCAAGCATGTTTTAAGATGTCTACATCGGACCGGCAATATTCTATTTACTCTCCCGACATTTTAAATATATAACCCTCTGATTGTGTTTCTTACCATTTTAAAAATTTAGCTCTTTCTTCGGGTTTCATTGAGTTGGGGGAGTAATAATCAATATGAGGTAGCGGTCCTACATACTCGGAGTTTGCTTTAATGTTAAAATAATAGGGGTAGAAATAACCTTTTCTTATAACCGTCGTTAATCCAAACGCCTTTGGTAGAGCTGAGAGTGGCATAGGGAAGTAGTTAAGACTATCAATAAATTTTAGGTTATCAAATTTCATCATTAGTATTTTACAGCCCCTCATTATAATCTCCGGTTTAAGGTGTGTGTTTGTTAGTGTGTGATTTAAGATAAACTGGTGATCAAACCCTCGACCATTGTGGGCTATTACAACAACCCTTTTGAACAATTTTTTTACTTCCAGCAAGTAATTAAAGATTTTGTTGATACAGTATTCACCTTGTAATATTTGTTCTCTAACACCACATCGGACGCATATGACTAGAGAAGATGGTAGTGTGTAGCACGTAGGGCAAACTTGCTGAAATATACAAAGATTCGCCTCGTGAAGTTTTACTTCGGGTTTTTCAGGGTGAGATTGTTCTTGACGAGTTTCTAAATCATAAAACAAAAATAAAACGTCGTCATTCTCTTTATAAGGATTTGCTGGTCTAATAAAACAAAAATGATTTTCCGGTTTATGATCGTTGCATTGTTTACAAAATACCTTCCCACAAAAATGAGGTGTTTTTCGGTTGTTAATATTAAATGTTTTTTAAACAAACGCTGCATTTGTGTACTGTTGAACATATAGACATACCCCGTTTTTCTTCTTTATGGTTCAAAAGGCATATGTACGAACGAAAGCTTCTAGCGCAGTCGTGGCAATAAACTTCTTCACTTAATTTTTCACAAACTGGAGCTCTTCTACAGCACGGGCATGTAGCTTCACATCTATCCTGTTTAAAGTATTGTACGGGATATCACACTTTTCACAGTAATAACTACAACAAAACGCTGGTGTTAAAGATTTTATAACATTAAAATGTCCTTGGTTGTACACTAATCTTATTTTCTTTTCCTCGGAATCGACACCTTCGAATAACATTTCTCGCCCTTGAGTGCCGTGTTGGTATACTGTTATGTTGTACCAGGCAAGGTATTGTTGGAACTGTTTAAGTTCGTTAATACTACAGCCCTTACTCGGAATTTTAACCTTAGCGACTTCTATTAAGTTTAGTTTTTTTTTTTTATGATTGTGGACCTGAACAGGCTAAATTAGGCCTATCGTGCTAAAGCACTCAGGAACACTTAGGAGGATGGATAGAGGGATAATGAATTGCCAATAGATGCCTATGAACAGCCACCTTAAATTTTCTCATATTATAAGTGAGAGGAAAACAGGAACTAGGGAGATCATTCCAGAGTTTAGAAGCCGTGTAGAAAAATGTGGATTGCGCCCGTTTGGTACGAGAAGTGGAGATTTGTACTGCATACTGATGATGTAAATGAGCGAACCGAGTGTTTCTCGAAAAGATAGCCCGAGATGGTATCAAAGAATATAATCAGCAGCACAATAGCCGTTGTAATAACGATAATACAAAGATAGAACTGAAACCATCCTTCTATGCTCAAGGGACTGTATGTGAGAAGTTATGGACGGGTCATTTATAAGCCTAATCGCTTCTTTTGAATACGATCAACGATATCGAGAGCGTATTGGGGAGCACTAACCCAGAGGTGAGAATTATATTCCAGATGAGGCCGAATTTGGGCCTTATACAGCAGAAGGAGTTGTCGAGAGGTAAAGTACTGCTTAGATCTGTACAAAAGCCTATTTTACGAGCAGCTGTTTTGGTAGCTGACAGAAGATGGTCAACCCATAGAGATTTGAAGATACAGTCATACCCAACAGAGTAATAGAGTCTGAAAACTTAAGAATTGAGCCATTCATACTTAGAACAGGAAATGATCGATCTTTTTGCGGACATAAGGCAACACTGAGTTTTGTTAGCATTAAATTTAACTAGATTATTGCTTCCCATTCGAGAATACGTTGAATGTCTTTGTTGATTGAATTTGCCATTTCAGCTTTAATATCTTGATTTGATATAGAAGGTGGATTATCACTATGAGTAGACTGAGATGAACTACAGTGAAGAGTGCTATCGTCAGCAAAGCAATGGATGGGGTTAGTTGTTGAAGAAATAAGGTCATTTATGTACAGTAGAAAAGTGTAGGCGCTATAACGGATCCCTGTGGTACGCCCGCTTAATGCTAACTTTTGAAAAAGCCATCAATTACGACACGATTCGTCTTTATCAAGGAAACTATAAACCCAGTTGATGAGCATATCATTTAACCCAAACGAGGTGAGTTTGGCAAGTAAACACTTATGCCAAACTTGGTCAAATGCCTTTGAGATATCTAAAGCGACTACAACTGTTTCACCGGACTGCTCTAGTGTATTGTTCCAAACTTGGGTCACATATGAAATAAGATCGCCTGTTGAACGACTTTGCCTAAACCCATATTGGTGGTCAGTAAGGAGTTTGTTAGTTTCAAGGAACGTGAGTAGTTGCTGATTGATTGCTTTTTTCATGACTTTAGACAAAATGGAAGTGATGGCAATTGGTCAGTAATTTGAGGGATCGGTCTTATCGCCTTTTTTGGGAATAGGTTGAACATTTGCTAACTTCCATGATGAAGGAATTCAGAAGACATAGAGATCGTATAGAGCTTAGATAGGACTGGTACTAGTTCGGGGAACATTTCTTTAAGACAATAGCTGGGATACCGTCTGGGCCAGTCGCCTTATTGAGATCAAGCCTACTGATGATCGATTATAGAAGCGTGTATCGAAAAAAAATTGGTTTCATAGCGTATGAAGAAGAGTTGACTAGCACATCTTTTCCAGAATCATTGAGACACGAGTTTATGCAAACAAATCCACAAAAAACGTTGGCTTTGTCTACATAATCAGCAAATACCGATCCGTCAATAGACGTCAGAAATGAAGATGTTCCAAAGTTTTACTAATGGTTTAGCTAAAGGCCAAAATTTACGACTGCCTAAAGGATATGTAGCTAGTTGGTTGCATTTTTGTTGTTCGAACAACTTTTTAGTTTTAGTGATGCACTTTTGCTGATATTTCTAGCACCAACGTATTCCACATGACTGTCGACCGATTTATTAGATTTCCATTTAATGTAACATTTATTTTTTAAAGATATTGCATCAGCACAAGCTTTATTGAACCAGGGTTGGGAACCTGAATGACCTATACGGTACTGTTTTTTGGGAATGTAGAACTCCATTCCCATGAGGATGACTTCAGATACTGAAAGAGCGATGTCCGAAGAAGAGGACGACTTAAAACAATATTCACGCCATGGAAAGGTTGCAAAAAAATCCCGTAAATCACTTCATCGAGCTGACTTAAAACACCACAAGTTTCTATCGACCTATAAATGCAACAGTAGAATTTCACAAAATTAGGACCAGAATTTTTAAACCAAATCACGTCAAAATTCTTATTTTCTAAGGAAGAAACCCTCTTGCAAGCAATTCTATCCTTGATGTAGGCACATACGCCTCCTTTATATCGAAAGTTAGAGTGAAGGTGGTATTGAGGAAATTGCAAGTCGGGTGACTCGGAGCTTTCAGAGGAGACTTGTGTTTCAGATAGGAATAAAATATCAGGTTGTAATTGTTCAAGATGTTGGTGAATAGCATTAAGATTAGACCTGATACCGCGGATGTTGCAGTAGTGAATCAGAAAGTTGATACTTTCGATGACCGAGGTCGCTCGGGCCCTGCCCTGCCGGACATCCGAATGGGGCAGGATTTTACGTCCGGAATTTATAACCCTAGAAACCACAGCCATCTTATTTTTTAATTTGGGACTTTTTATCCGATAGAAAGACAGTGAGGGCGAGAAGGAAGAATAAGGATGAGAATAGATTAAGGATGATGGAAAAGGTAACCGGCAGCCCTTACCGAGCTCAGAAAATCGGAGACCCAATATTAAGGAGCCCATGGTAAGGGTGGTGGTACCTCCCCGGCTGGCATGGAGTATGCATGCCTACCACCTGCTAAATAGTGCTAATAGTTTTTGTATTGCATCCTTTTTTCTAATGTCATCATACCTCGGGTCTTTATCTGCAAGGGCTCTACCCACTAACGCTCGTGGTAAACATAAGTTATCTTCATTGCGAATAGTAATTATTCCACGTCGCATGGTTGATTCTTCATCGTACTTGATGTACACTCGCTGCCTTCCTTTCCCTGTTGACGGTGATACACACGTTATCTCCATATGGAATGTGTCGGTGCTCGTGTAATGAATATTAATGTGCAGTAGTGATTGCAAAATACTCCACACACAGCCAAATGTCACTTCGGATGCTTTACGAAAACTCATCCACCCCGGTAGTTTAACTTTAAAACTTAAAACTTAAAAATTTTGTGCGTGAAAGGTTATTCCCACTTTATCGTCGGGGTTAACCGACGACATAATGTATGTAATAACTTGATTAACTCCTGTTCTTGCCAAGTCTAGCATATCTAGCTTTCTGGTGTTGTTCTTTAGTTTAAACAAGATTTTTTGCTTCGTTGAGCGAAACTTCTTTATGCGCATATAACGCTCACTGACAATTTCAAAATTAGCCATGTGTATTCGTGATGAGACCGATGTGAACGTAGAGCAACAAAAGTAAACTAAGTCACTGGGTACCTGGTGAACGTATTTATACACTACTCACCCCCACCCTGACGGTATTCTCACACCCGTTGATCTGATTGATAACTGTTTGTCTGGTCAGATGTGGTTAGTAGGACACACCAAAATGTATGACCACAATAAACATAGTTCACCCAGTATGTCTTTCTTTCTCGCCGCTGCTTTCTTTCTCTCTTTCTCTCTCTCACTACAGAGTGTACACGTGTATATTTTATAATAACTGTCCACAAAGGTCCCCAACGCTGTGATAGGATTACGATTTTCTAGCGATTTACCGTCAAATTGTTGCTGTTGAGTTGAGCTGTATGGATGAATTTGTTTTACGTGTGTCGCGACCTTTAAGGATGGTGTGTTTCGAACTTAAGTTTTTTTGTTTGTGAATTACTATTCCGTAATTTAAGGAATTAACTATGATAGGAATTAGGTTTGAAATCGTCGGTAATTGGTTTCTAAATTTATTGAGTTTTTCGTAATATTGCATTTAACTTTTGAGAGATTGTTTTCATTATTATTCCCCGGTTATTGAATGTTGAGTAACGTTTTATTTGTAAATAGTTGTATATAAGTCAAATAATGTTTATTTCGTTTGATATCTTGAAAATTTTATAGAAAGTTTTGTAAAATTAAGTAACTTAAAGAAAGAGTGTAGATGTAAATGTATTTGATATCGTTCTGGCGACAAGAAGTCGAGTGATTGCAGTGGTTCAACTTAATATTGAGTATGTTGGTTTTGAGTCATAAAGATAGAATGTGGGACTAACTGCTTGAACTTAAATGAAAATACAGAGATACTTTTCACGTTGATTCTGCTGACGTTTGGAATTTTGAAAATTATCGAGTCCTTACGGTTGAAAACGAAGTTTGTGTGTAGGGGGTATCAAATCTTCTCCTTCCGTTTCTTAATTGGTGGAACTAATTTAAATGAGATTTTTTGTGAGTGGGATTCAAAATCCAAGATGGATTTTTGGTAATAATTTGGGATTCTGAAACTGACAGCGCTCCCGAGTAGTAGTACTGTGACGTTTGTTGTTACGGCTTAAGGGGTTGATTAGAACGTTGATATATTGCACCTTTTGGTGTTTAACGAACGAACTTTCGTGTTGTGAGGGTAGTTATCTACTTTTTGAAGAAAACCTATGAAGGGATTTTAAGTGAAATTGTTCAATCACCAAAGGACTAGACCTAGTGCCGATTTCGATTTTACGTAATCAAGTTACCTAGAGATTACCGTCGTGTTATATTAGTACTTCTGTGACCTCATTCGTTTATGTCGCTTTTGCGGATTTATTAAATTAACGTTCTTGAAGTGCCACTTAATTGCCGTGCAGGGCGTGTTGAAGTACAAAGAAACTTTCGCAGAATATTAAAATTATATTTATTTAAATAAAGTTAATAACCTTTTGGATTAGTAGTGTAGAGAAAACTATTTTAAAAGAAGTTTTTAGTTAATGCAGTAACATTTTACCGAGATTCAATCAAGGAATCGTTTGAGTACAAAAACAAATAGTCAACCTTATCACTCATCATCTTGTGTCAGACCAGGGAGATTCCGTATCCGTAGTAGCAGTAATCGGTCACCTGGTTCATTTTCGATTGCTGTAACACAGAAGAGGTGCCAATTTAGACAGTAAGGTAGTATAACATTGTGTTTTATTGAGTATTTACAAGATTTCTTGTGTGTGTACCTCGAATTATTTGTTTTGTTAACGAAGGTATACTTAAAAACACTAAACCTTCCCCACAATGTATATATTGAAATATTTAATGAAACATAACAAAAGGGTGACTAGTTTCGACACACAGTGTCATCTTCAGACCTTAAAAGTTATCCAAAAACTTGCGATTATTAAACAGATACCATTGCGAGTCTTATTCAAAACGTAATTATATCAAAGTTAAAAAACCTAGTTATGTGTTGAAATACATAAGCAGGAGAAAAAAAAGAGAGAAACAAATTCTCCTTTAACAGATTATTCCATTACAGGACAGTTTCAATGTTAATAGGACCAACCAAGTTGACAAAACAGAAATAAACACAATTGAGTCCTATAAGAGGAAGTCATGAGACTTTAATAAAATTAAAATCTATAAACGCCTATTACAGTAAAAACGATATTACTATAAATAGAGGAAATAAAATTGTAGAGTTTAACAAATTTCTAAATGTGTTTTGACCTACACATTAGAAATTGGAAATTTCCTTTTGCTTTAATTTTCATCAAAGGAAATTCTCCGAAAACCATTCTATTCTCAAAAATTCAAATTTAAATACACAAAGGCCTAGACGAGGCAATTGTAGTTATATCAACATATAAAATTAGATTTATGGAACGGTATCCATTCTCAATCACAGGGATTCATCATTGTAAAATTACATTTTAAGTTAAACCATTAAAAAGTAGTGAGTTGAGCCAAACCATAAACAAATTTGAAATTTTAAAGACTAATTGACGGTTAGCATCAAACAGCCATGTGGTCTTACTTCAGATAACAATTGGAATTATAAGATACATTGTGGGGAAAAAATTTTAATTAATTAATTGATTTAAAATTGTAATATCATTTATAATTTAATA
Organism: Vesta saturnalis; assembly: GCA_036346205.1. NCBI lineage: Eukaryota > Metazoa > Arthropoda > Insecta > Coleoptera > Lampyridae > Vesta > Vesta saturnalis. The sequence continues at coordinate 340,482 of JARFJB010001840.1, forward strand.
ATAAATCATCACGACCGGCTGCTATCAACCTGTTAACGAAGGTTTGAAAGCGGAGTCGTGTACCTTTTAAATTAACTTGTTGCTTTGGTGTATTTATTGTAATTAATCATAATTCTGACGCTTCGCCTTCACACCCTTCATCTTAGTATTAAAGGGTAATTGACCCTGAAGTAGTGTGGTTAAATAATCCACGAAATATTTAGGTTAAACAATTTAGTACGGCGTTACGCAGAATTCTGGCCAGACCTCCCGTCGCCAATTAAGAATTTGTTATCCTTTCGTATATACGCATTATCGTATGTATACATGTACATTATTTTCTTATCTTATTACAGCTTTGTTTAGGTTTTATAAAATTGTTTTAATTCTGTGAAAACCCCTTTTGTGTTACATAAAAGTTTTTTTTTTGCAAATTGCAAGTTTACCGGTAATTTAGGAGCTTAAGTTTTAACGTAACGAAGTGACAGTTTCTTTATTGAGTAATAGCGTTAATGATATTCAGTGTTTTATTTGACTTCTAGTTGATTATTAATTCATTTAGAGTGCATTCAACAAAGGTGATTTTTTTTTTGTTTTATTAAGATTATTATATAATGCCTAATTATCTACACTGAGGTGTAGTAATGTAACGTAACATTATTGAGTGATTAACACGCTTTTATTTGTCAGGCGTGTAGTGCTATTTTGAAGCCCTATTTCAGGTGGTTTGCTGAGTTGCTGTCCAGTACACCTGGGATTGATTGCGGGTAGGTAGGCGTATGTTTTTTTTTGTTTAGACACGCTATGTACTCGTAATTTTGGCACGACGTCCCTTATTTTGATTACCAAACATTCTGGCGCCTTAAACCGATCTGATTACGTCTTCATCCCCTACTTACGTACGATTTACTATTCTGGATGTGCAAAATTTATCAACATCATACCCACTCCCATACGCTGACTAGTCGGGGCAAAAAGGCCAACTTTATCTGTAATCCCGTTCTACCACCCGTTTATATCGTTACAACGAATGTCTTTCTTTCTCACCGCTGCTTTCTCTCTCTCACACTACAGAGTGCAGCCCTGTATATTTTATAATAACTGTCACACAAAGACCCCTCAACGTATGTCTTTCCTTCTTACCACTATTCTTTCTCTCTCTTTCTTGCTCTCTCACACACAGACACACTACAGAGTGCAGACGTGTATATTTTATAATAACTGTCCACAAAGGTCCCCAACGCATGTCTTTCTTTCTCACTATTGCTTCTCTCTCTCTCTCTCTCTCTCTCTTTCACGCTCTCTCACACACTACAAAGTGCAGACGTGTATATTTTATAATAACTGTCCACAAAGGTCCCCAACGCATGTCTTTCTTTCTCACTATTGCTTCTCTCTTCTCTCTCTCTCTCTCTCTCTCTCTCTTTCACGCTCTCTCACACACTACAGAGTGCAGGCCTGTATATTTTATAATAACTATCACACAAAGACCTCTCAACGTATCTCTTTCTTTCTCACCACTGTTCTCTCTTTATTTCTCTTTCTCGCTCTCTCTCACACAGACACTACAGAGTGCAGACGTGTATATTTTATAATAACTGTCACACAAAGGTCCCCACCGCATGTCTTTCTTTCTCACCGCTGCTTTCTCTCTCTCACACTACAGAGTGTAGCCCTGTATATTTTATAATAACTGTCACACAAAGACCCCTCAACGTATGTCTTTCCTTCTTACCACTATTCTTTCTCTCTCTTTCTTAATCTCTCACACACAGACACACTACAGAGTGCAGACGTGTATATTTTATAATAACTGTCCACAAAGGTCCCCAACGCATGCCTTTCTTTCTCATCTCTCTCTCTCTCTCTCTCTCTCTCTCTCTCTCTCTCTCTCTCTATCCCTTTCACACTCTCTCACACAGGCACACACGCATACGTCAATTACGTAACATTTCTAAGCTCATATTTGGAACTGTGTTTGTAGGATCATTATTGTCGGTGATCTAAGGTGTGTGCGTACGCTAAGCTATAGATATACTGTTTATATATGGTCTATAGGTTTATACTGTAAACTGACCCGTGGCGCAGCGGTTAAGGCCCTCGTTTGTTATTTCAGAGGTCTACGGTTCAAATCTCACAGACTTACCTTTTCTTTATAACATAAGTTTCTCGCTATACATTTCCCCTTGCTATAATATAACTCCCCCATGGGGGGATTTGGGTTTAGACGGTTGCGCACGCCACTGTCTGGCCCAAGTGCCCCCATACCTACTAAGTATATTTTGTAATTGTTTAATTTGTGATCAATAAAACATTAACATTATTTCATGGTCGTAGGAAAAATAGTGTGAATTAAGCTCGCACGAAAGTCTCTATCCTGCCCTCGCGGGATACTAACACTCGTGTGAAAATTCCTGTTTGTGCGATATCTACCGCTTTCTTAGCTCGTTATGTAATATATTATTTCGTCAACTAAATCCTTAATGAACCTTAAACTGACGTATATAGAATCCAAACTCTTTATCCTTAGACTAAAAATTTATCTAAATGAATTGCGGCAATCCGTATCTTAACCATTGAACAATTTTCACCACAATTTCAATTTGTAAAAAAAACATATCTTCAAACAATGTAAAACGTGAAACTAAATTAAAGCTTACAAAGTTTATACTCTAAAATGTTCAATTTTAATAATCTATACTCCATTCACGATGCTGGATACTAATGAATATCTCCTAAAGTTCGATAAAACAACGAATCTTCGGAAAAATGCCTAATGTATCTGTTTGCTTTTTATATTTATTTTACACTTTCAGATTATTTGGAAATTCAATTTAATCTTCTATTAACGCTAAAACCTGAAGGCATGTTTCTTTTCTACAAGATCCATTTTGCAAATTTAAGCACAACACGAGAAAAATATAAGACAGGTAATAATTAATACTTGTAGGTTATAAACAAGCTCTATTATCTCACGCACATACGTTTGTCAAGAAGCACGCTTAACGCTTTAGCTGCTCTAAACGTATATATACGCAAATCAAGTAACTGTTCCACACGTATATAAACGCAGTACATTTTAACTTGACTTGTATAAAGTAATACTAAGGCCTTGTATTTTGCCAATATTATATTTTTATCATCAAATGTCAATTCGCAGCCACATCTTGTAAAAAATATATTTTATATGTTGACTGCTCCAGACTTAATACGCCGAGAGTTCCCCACCCTCGCCTCTGATCCGTTTTAGGCTTTTTTGGAGCTAAGACGGACGAGCGGCGTGTTAAGGAATAGACTCAGTATAAATTTTTTTTATCTATGCTCAATATGCATTCAGCAAATATTCTGTTTGTCCGTAGCTGTATGTAGTTTTATTCAGATGAAGACGCCAAAGATGAAATAGCCACACCAGAACTTTCGTATGTGCCCCATGAATCGTCAGATACTTCCGAGTATTCGGACGGTGAGGATTCCGTTGACGACATTCCACTTAATATTAGAAAAAGTTAGCCCAAAGAAAAATTCGAATGATTTCGTCTGGTGTGAATAATATTTAAAGCCAGATATACACCAATCTGTTTCAAGCCATTCGGGTTGTTCTCCGGCAAGTGGCCTAGACGCACACAGCTCTGAATTTTTTTTTTATGATTGTGGACCTGAACAGGCTAAATTTGGCCTATCGTGCTAAAGCACTCATGAACACTTAGGGGGATAATGAATTGCCAATAGATGCCTATGAACAGCTACCTTAGATTTTCTCATATCATAAGTGAGAGGAAAACAGGAACTAGGGAGATCATTCCAGAGTTTAGATGCCGTGTAGGAAAATGTGGATTGCGCCCGTTTAGTACGACAAGTGGAGATTTGTACTGCATACTGATGATGTGAATGAGCGAACCGAGTGTTTCTCGCAAAGATAGCCCGAGACGGTATCAAAGAATATAATTCAGCAGTACAATAGCCGTTGTAATAACGATAATACAAAGAAAGAACTGAAACCATCCTTCTATGCTCAAGGGACCATATGTGAGAAGTTAAGGACGGGTCATTTATAAGCCTAATCGCTATCTTTTGAACACGATCAACGATATCGAGAGCGTATTGGGGAGCACTAACCCAGAGGTGAGAATTATACTCCAGATGAGGCCGAATTTGGATAATACAAAGAAAGAACTGAAACCATCCTTCTATGCTCAAGGGACCATATGTGAGAAGTTAAGGACGGGTCATTTATAAGCCTAATCGCTCTCTTTTGAACACGATCAACGATATCGAGAGCGTATTGGGGAGCACTAACCCAGAGGTGAGAATTATACTCCAGATGAGGCGGAATTTGGGCCTTATACAGCAGAAGGAATTGCCGAGAGGTAAAGAACTGCTTAGATCTGTACAAAAAGCCTATTTTACGAGCAGCTGTTTTGGTAGCTGACAGAAGATGGTCAACCCATGAGAAATTTGAAGATTCAGTCATACTCAACAGAGTAATAGAGTCTGAAAGCTTAAGAACTGAGCCATTCATACTTACAACAGGAAATGATCGATCTTCTTTGGCGGACACAAGGCAACACTGAGTTTTGTTAGCGTTAAATTTAACTAGATTATTGCTTCTCCATTCGAGAATACGTTGAATGTCTTTGTTGATTGAATTTGCCATTTCAGATTTAATTTCTTGATTTGACATAGAAGGTGGATTATCACTATGAGTAGACTGAGAGAATTACAGTGAAGAGTGCTATCGCCAGTAAAGCAATGGATGGGGTTAGTTGTTGAAGAAATAAGGTCATTTATGTACAGCAGAAAAAGTGTAGGCGCTATAACGGATCCCTGTGGTACGCCTGCGTTAATGCTAACTTCTTTTGAAAAAAAGCCATCAACTACGACACGTATTCGTCTTTTATCAAAGAAACTAGAAACCCAGTTGATGAGCGTATCATTTAACCCAAACGAGGTGAGTTTGGCAAGTAAACACTTATGCCAAACTTGGTCAAATGCCTTTGAGGTATCTAAAGCGACTACAACTGTTTCACCGGACTGCTCTACTGTATTGTTCCAAACTTGGGTCACATATGAAAGAAGATCACCTGTTGAACGACTTTGTCTAAACCCATATTGGTGGTCACTAAAGAGTTTGTTAGTTTCAAGGAACGTGAGATTGCTTTCAGCAATTTTTCGGTGAAGCCGTTGTTCAGTATATCGCCGAGCAAACATATACATTGGGTTTTTAACCTCTGCAGGCATCGTTTTAATAACACAAATTATAAAGGAATCTACTGCTTTATTGCAACAAACTTACTTATGGCACAAGTGAAGAAACACTCCATTAACGCCTATTGGACAAAAACAGTAAGGTAGCTACACCCATATTTCACCAAATTATGTCCAAAGATCGGAAAGTATACTAACCTGGACGCAATAGATGATGAGCTTCTCAAAAAGGTGTGAATATCTGGTAATGTTAATGAAACATATCTTGGGAATGGTCATTCTTTGTTTATAGACAACTGGTATGTAAGCGCTAATCTTTGTATGAATTTACACGAGCACAAAACCAACACATGTAGGACCGTAAAAAAGAATCGGAAAGGAATACCAACCGTAGAAAAAGTTTTGGAACGTGGAGAGACGTAATACAACGAAACTTTCAGCTTTGAAGTCTAAAGATAAATGTGAAGTATTCATGATAACTACAATGCATGGTAGCGAAGTTGTCGGTTCTGGAAAAGTTGATAAACAGACTGGTAACGAAATGAAGAAACCTCTGTGTATTCTGGACTATAACGCAAATGTCAGGGCTGTGGATCGTTCCGATCTGATGCTTAGCAGTACAAAAGGTATTCTTCCACTTATTGGATTTTTCCCTTTTAAATGCCCTTGCTTTATATCTCATTCCAATGGGTAAGAAAATAAACCTGGAAGCATTTCAACTGAAGGTTGTAGACCACATCCTGGAAAAATACCATACACCTATAGACATCTATCGAACAGGAAGAAGATGTTTTGAAGAAGATAATCCACTACGTTTGAGATTTTTGGCTTCCCATGATCTACCGATGGAAAACAAAATGGAAGCCCAAAGCGGTGTGGTGTGTGTGCTAAAAGTGGACGTAGGAAAGACACGAGTTACATGTGTAGCGAATGCATTGTGCCACTTTGTATAATTAATTGCTTCGAATGATACCATACGGTAAAAAACTATTAATGTAATTGATTCAAAAGCCCCCTTTTAAGTTACCTACATTTATTGCGGTTTTTTTTTATTTAGCTGTACATTCCTTTTGTTTATTTATAGTGAAAGTTATGCCAGAAAGAAAAGTGAATGGTATTTTGCATTAAAGGTAGCTTTACGATAGAAAATTTTTATGTTTATTTTATCATGTCAAATATAGGGTTCAAATAATAAAAATAATAAAAAAGAGAACTATATTAAAAAAAAAAACTAAATACTGCTGAACGTCTATAACCTAAATGTTATATGCTTAAATAGAAATACTAGTTTAGCTGCTTTGTCACCGCCAGGTCTGTTTCTTATACCTGAATGTATGAATCCATAGGTAGAAAACATCGATATCAGCAGAGGATGCACAGTCACACAAAACAGAACTCACTATAGGCAGCACGTGCTTAATTTCTGGAACACCTTGGGATCTCCACCACTGTACTGCTGTTACATTTTTTATTATTTCATCCGAAAACATAGTTTTGTGAAAAGGGTCTGACTTGGCTTCCAACTTAATTAGTAATGGTAATAATCCTTTGTCTGTAAAATATTGGGAAACAATATCTAAATCATCTCTCTTTTCTTCAGCTAGTAATGGATATTCTTTGTTTATATTTATTGTAGGATCGAACATATATGCCAAAAAGTGAAAGGGGGTTAGAGCTTGAACACATCTTTTATTAAATATTTGATACTGACAGAAGCGTCTTTCTTATACAAAACTGTTAGTGTCAAAAATAGCCATTAACTTTTTCCATATGTAAACTGTTCGAGATAAAACTGCACCTTTTTGTTGTATTACAAGTGCTATAGAAATTGGTTTTAGCAACAGTAGAAAATCTTCAGCCATCCTTTTAATATAGATATCTGAAACTTTTTAAAAATCACTGGATCAATTTCTTCTTTATGCTCTTCACATATTAATAACAATGTCGGGCATTCATTTACATAGACCTCAAGACAACCTGAAAGTGTATTCCATTGAACATCTTGAGGTAAGACCAGTTTCTTGCCCCCATTTTCTTTATACCAAGCATTTGGGTATTTCTGAAGTATTTCACAATTTGTACTATGTTCTTTTACCTGCGATTCTTCTAAATTTTTGGAGAGCAAACTAAGCAAGTGCGCCGAACAACCATATGTAATTATAGGATAACTGAACGTCTCGTAAATTTTTTTCTTCATACTGACCATGTTGGCCGCATTATCTGTCACAATATACTGGTAACTTTACAGTTATATTCATTTTTACACTTATTTATTGAGTCACTAGCCAACTCAGCAAGGTAGTCAGCTGTATGGGGATGACCAGATGTATCTATGCTTTCCAAGAGAACACTTTTTCCATCCTCTGCTATCAAAACGACAGATTATCGGCTCATTATGTACATTGGGCGATCCATCTAAGGACATGCAAACAGACTGTCCAGAAAACTACTTAAAACGCTTAAATTTTTCGTCCTCAAATATTTCATTCAGGAGCGTTGACGATAACTGAAATTTAGATGGAGGGACGTAACCGGGTCTTAGTATTTCTATGGCTTTTCGAATTTCCTTATATTCTATCACTCTAAAACTGCAGTTTGTTGCGTAAACGGCTTTGGCTATTTGTCTGTCCAATTCTTTCTTCTTATCTTGTCCAGTTCGCACAACAAAAGAACCCAAATGACCGCTACTTCCACTATTTTCACTTTCACCTATACTTCACAGTTCTCGCTTCTCTGTTTCTTTTGCAACTGGATAATTTCATTCTGGCTAGTTCCAGGCTGTGACTGACAATCACGAGTTTCAACATCAATGATATCACTTAGTTTTACTTTCACAGATTTCCCAATGACTTTTTAGTCTGTCCACTAGACCTTGCAATGCTTTACCACACTTTTTACACACTGTTCTACAACCTAGTTTGCCAACCACTTTCTTTTTTACAAAATGTTGCCAAATGCTAAATTCTGTACTATTCCTACCTGCTACGGATGCAAAGTTTAATTAAAAACTAAATAAGTAGAAACGGATATTAAACATGTTACCCGGATTTAAACGCACATCAAATAAAAATTTGAGATTCTTAAATATCTGCTAATAAGACCAGGAGAGCATACAATCTACAAAAATCGTGATGTATAAAGCTAAGGTAACTGCACCTATTTATGACATCACTCCAATAGCTGACACTTTCATACAATAATGACCAAAATAAGATAATATTAATAAATATGGTTAATCTGTTTTATGGATATGGTAGAGCTATAATTCTTAGATACCAGACACGAGTGTCAGGGATTGGGGGTAAAAATTGTAATGTTTATTATAGTTATATTATATATAATACAATTAACTATTTTTATGATTACAGTATAATCGAGCTTAGTTAAATCTGATATAACGCATTTATCCAATAGCTGACACGTGTCAGGTATTGGCTGCAATAAATGTCAGGTATTGGCTCGTATAATTTGTAATTGTTTCATTTGAGCCGTGTTACCAATATGATATATCTGTACCCTATATAATAATTTAATTTATCAATAATAAAATAAAATAATACCTAACAATTGTTCTATTGTGATTCTTAGATGCCTAATCCAATTAAATATAATTCTGAAGATTTGAAGTACGCTTTGGATGCAGTAGAAATGAGTATCCCTATATCCACAGCAAGTAGACAGTTTTAGTACGCTAGATGACTACATTGGAAGATAGAGGTTTCCCCATTACGAAAATACGATTGACTGATTCCGTAGAATTAATTTTTAAACACAACCAACGTCATAACAACTTCACCAATGGTCGCCCTGGCAAGAAGTGGTATGATTCATTCCTGAAAAGACGCCCAGAAGTAGCACAAAGAGTCAGCCAAAATCTGCATAGTGGAAGAACAGCTGTGAACGAAACTAAAATCAGATTATGGTTCAAAGAAGTGCGGGATTATATTACAGAAAATAAATATGACGCTATTCTGGAGGATCCGAAAAGGGCATTTAATGCTGACTAATCAGCCTTTTTCTGTTACCTAAATCAGGGAAGGCTTTGGCTCGCAAAGGTGATAAAACCGTTTACAGTTTTGTTGGTAATGGTGACAAAGAGTGTTTAACAACTTTGATGAATGTAAATGCTGATGGCTTGCTTGCACCGCCTATGGTGGTTTACAAATACGAGAGAATACCTCCATTCTTATATCAAAGAAAATAACCGATGACTGGGCAATAGGGAAAAGCGAAAACGGCTTAATGACCAGTCAAACGTTTTTCGAATATGTGTCCAATATATTCTATCCCTGGTTGATTGAGAAGAAAATAGAACTTCCTGTATTGTTTTTTGTAGATGGCTATTCCAGTCATCTTGTCCTACCGTTAAGCGAATTCTGTAGCAAGAATGGCATAATTTTGATAGCACTACCCCCAAATGCAACGCATATTATACAGCCTTTGGATGTTGCTGTTTTCAGAACGTTGAAAGATTCGTGGAAAAATGAGGTTACATCATGGAGACTTCTGGAGTAAAACTCAATAAAGATTATTTTTCCACGGTATTAAAAAAAGCTGTTGATAAATCTGTGACCCCTGAAATTGTGCGAAAAGGTTTCAAAACTACAGGCCTCCATCCGTTTAATGAAAATGCAATAAAATATAATAAATATTTCAAAGCAGCACCATCCGTAAATGACAGAAATGAAGCTACTGATTTTACAAATGATCCTCTTACATATTTTGAATCATTTATTGACAGCGACGTTTTAAATTCGTTTAGATATGTGGATAATTGGACCGGTGAGTTGCACCACAAATTCATGTATGATGTGTGGAGAAAAATTAGAATTGCTAACGCTACTAAACTGGTTGAACAAGTGTAGAAATGGAAACTAATAACGACTGACAAGTAGTAATACAAAATAACGATGAAGATGATGATGTAACTGAAACAGCTGTACACTCTAATACTCTGCTAACTGATTTTCAGCAATCAGAAATAAAAAATACTATATCTGCTGAGCAGGATAATGAAGGTAATACTACTACTAACTTGGAAAAACAAAGACAAAATGAATCTTGTTCTCGATCCTAGTACTAGTGAAACAATTAAGAACAACGTACCGTCAGGTATACCAACTCCATTTAAGACTTGTTTGTTGTGGCCTCAAAATAATTCTACACCAAAGCAAAAACGTACCAAGGTTAGATTGCCATCAGTTGCAACCTCAGTTCAATGGGAACAATATAATGTAAAACAACAAGAAGTAAAATCAAAGAAAGCAAAAAAGAAAAACGAAAGCAACAGCGTCAACAAAAACAATTGCAGTCAAAATCGCAAAAACAAAAAAAGAGAAAATTACCTGAATCTAGCGATTCATCTTCATCAGAACCAGATGATGAAACGGAAATGGTTTTAGAATCGGAAGATGATGAGAATAATTCACAAGATATACAGAAGCTAAGTTTTAATGATCTTTCGATTGGTGACAATGTGACTGTACGGTACAAAGATGAATATTTTCCCGGAATAATTTTATAACTCAAGCATGATCAAATTTATGTTAGTGCCATGTCTAAAAGTGGCTTAAATACATGGACGTGGCCCAGTAAGAAAGATCAGTTTTGGTATGAACCCGATGACATCATCGAAAAAATTGAATCGCCGTCCGAATCTAATTCTCGTGGTGGTTATAAGGTTCGAGAAATCGTTAAACATAATTGGTTTATCTTTAATGTTTAAAAAAATATACTTATTTTATGGTTCTGTAACTTAATTTGTACCCTTAATGACTATTTTACTACTTGTCAGGTATTGAATATACAGACGTCAGTTATTGGAACATTTTAAATTTTAGGTGTCTGCTATAAGAGCAATATTTTTCCATAAAAAATTCTCATTTTTTAATATATTAAATTTGATTAAGAATAAATATGAGTACTACATAGAGGATATTATAATAGTTGTAATCATACATGCATTTTAAATATTTGAAAAACTAGATAAGTACAACGTCGTTTCAAACAGGTTTTTTTGCTTAAACTGTCAGATATTGGTGCATTTACCTTATTTAGTTACGTAGGTAAATGATAGTTTTTATTACAAGTGAAACTCTATCCTAAACTACTAAATGCTTCAAAATAAAAACACATTTTCATTGTTGTATATTCAATAGAAATAAGATTTATGGCCCCACATGCAGTATGCAGTAAATAAAAGAGCTGACCTATATTTCTAAGGTGGGTATAGAAAAAGACTTCTGCTAAATTAAATATAATATAACTATTTGAACAATCACAATTTCAAGAGTAAAGAATAAAGATTATTCTAATTTAATAATTTATATTCTGAATAAAAATACATCAGCACAATTAATTAATGTTGTTTGTTTACCTTATCTTGTTTGTTGCAGTTCTAATATTTTTACAGGGGTAAGTATGGCTTGAAAAATTGCTGACATTAAAAGGTTTTGACGGTTAAACGCGAACTTACAACATTTTACCTATGCAAAGACGTTTAAACGTGTAACTGTAAACGTTTAAACGTGTAACTGTAAACGTTTAATCGCTACAACCCTACTGCCTGCAAATATTTGTTTGCTTAAAACAAAACAGTTTTTTATTTGAATTAATTATTTAAAAATAATATATTAATAGAAACTAGTCTTGATTTTTTTAAAGAAATCATGATTTTTAACAACCCTCGCCCAAAGTAAACAAATCTGGCGACCACCAACTTGGTTTTGTCAAATGGCACCACCTGTTTTTTATTTCATTTTCTGAATCTGTTTTGAATTCTGAGTGAATCTCATGTCCTATACCTGATCTCGAGGAATTTACAATTGAACGTATCAACAATTAAGACTGTATCAAGGAAGGCGGCCTTTGTTTTCTGTCAGAAGGAGCAATTTATTAAAAAAACACAGCAAATGAAATCAAATGTTCAGTTTCTATTTGTATACGTGTTCTATCACCAAATCCAATCATGCAGAGAATTTCATTTTTTTCTTGTTCCGCTAACTTCACCATTTCGGAAAGCACAAAGTTGAAATTTGACGTCAGAAATAAATTGACATACGCAATGAAATGAAAACATGTACCTATTGTTTATGGATCACCTTGGATACGATTATTTTGCAAGTGTTTTTGATAGTTTTATAAAGACAATATTTATTTTTTTTCGTAAATATCTCGAGATCTGTTGACTCTAGGTATAGAACATGGTACATGAGATTTACTTTGAATTCAAAGCAGACTCAGAAAATGAAATAAAAAACAGGTGTTTTTATTTGACAAAATTAAGTTGGTGGTCATAACTAATTTTTCGGCCACCCTATATACAAAATGTTACCACTACAAAAGCGTTTCTACAAAAATTAGCCCCTTGAATTTTAAATGAATTTAAACATAACTTCTGGGGCTCACTGTATATACACTATGGACCTACGCTGCTCCAGACGTACAGAATCGCAGAGTTAGCACACAGGAGAGGACAAAAAACTCAGGCTTAGCAGTGAAAAGATTAAGCATAACTTAGGTATTGGCAACCGGTGACTGAAAAGTATTCCTATAGCCTCTTTCAGAAATGTTCAAATTACAATTTGTCCATTTAAGTAAACTTAATGTTTAAGGATTGCTTATAGTATATGGTGCAAGTATACAATGCTTCAGAGATTTGGTGTGTAATGCTGTATATCTAGATCCCACATTCCTGTATTAATTTGATGGGATATTCCATCGCATGATTGTTCCCTATATATGGAAGCATTTATTTAAAGTATACCAGCAGCTGGATATAAAAAAACCTTTTTATTGTCAATTATTGTGATTAAATCACAGTACTGTTATATTCAAGTTTCACAGTTGTCATTTCAATGGTTTAATTTCATTAAGTAGATTAATATATACTATTTAAAAAGGCCAGACTAAGTTGGTTTTGAGTTGGATATTTGTTATATTGTGTAATAATTTTCCTAAAATACATTTGTGGTTAATTTAATTAGGATAAATGCATTTTTAATATCACTCAGTATTTTTGTCATTTGGACAATTCACTCTTCAATGAAGAGAAATTGAAAGCAATTTGAGTAAGCTTTCACGATCTTTTCATTACCTTCATTCTCGATAACAAAAATATTTCATGCTTCACACAAAAGATTAGCATACAGGGTCCGCCTTTGGGAGCTGATCCTATGAGTATCTACTAAACCAAACTTACTATAATTATGAAAATTTGGTGATAGGGTAATGATGTTAGGGCTAACTCATCTAAAATATTTTCACGTTCGTACCACTTCCGGTTATACCGGAAGTCGGTACTTAGTCGCTTATTTTAAACGGAACACCCCGTATATTAATACATTTTTGGATTCTATGTCGAATTTTAAGGTAAGTTTGTTAAATAAACTAGATACGAAATTTCAGTCGTTTTAAAAAAAAACATTTTTCTAAAAAAATTGACAGATGCGGTCTTAGTAATAACTCGTTAATTGTTCTGTTCCTGTCAAACAATTTGAATAAAACTTTGAGGTGTTGTAGGCAAAGGTTTATTGCAACAGTCTGCAAAAAATGACATTTGTATTTTTCATAAAAATAAAATTATGAATGTCTAAACTTGACTATCAAAAAATGGAAGTTACTCAAAAAAATCAAATAGAAACCCCTATTTTTTATTACTCAGATCGATTTAACGTCAAAAATTAAGATAAGTTTGTTTAAAACTTTATTTGCCTAAACGTAACAGTTTCATATTTATTATAAAAAAAGTCCCAATTTTAAAATTTGTGATAAAAATGAGCTACATACTTAAATCTAGTATTCCTTGTTCGTGGTCACTATGAAAACCAAATAATTGAGAATTGAAATAAAGAAAAAAAAATATTTGAATAAGTTACTGCAAAAAATTATAAAAATTGATAATTTTGTGATTCAAAAGTCATTTTTGCCAAATAGAAAAATTTTCTAAGTAATTTTTTTCAAATTCGATATACAACATAAGTGTAAAAATTTAATACTTTATGAGTAAATCGAAAAAAACTACTTTTTACTGCGGAGGTAGTAACTACATACTTATCAGTTCATTCTTACTCGATAAAGTCGCTTATTTAGTATTTCTTACTCGTGATCAAATGTAAATTAATTTACAATAAATGTTCAAAATGTTGCCCGTTAGACACAAGACATTGTTGAACCCGTCTTATAACGGCTTCATTTGTAGCTCTTTGAATTTCTTGTGGAGAAAGAGAATCGAAAGCATTTTGCACTCTTGCAATGCAATCTTCTTTAGTCGTTAGTGGTGTAGCATAAACAATATTTTTAATTCGACCTCAAAGATAAAAATCCATTGGCGTAAGATCAGGTGACCTAGGTGGCCATGGAAAGGGACAATTATTGGCAAACCAACGATCTTCAAAAATTTCATAAAGTTTCATGGAAACAGCGTTGGTGTTGTGAGGGGGCGCACCGTCTTGTTGGTACCATAAATTTTCCCTTTCTAGATTTAATCGGGGTTGAATTCCAGTGTTTAATATCTCAAGATAATTTTCGCCTAGAAATTAAATTTGTAATCATAAATCGCAACAATCAACTATTTTAAACCTCTCAAATTTTCGTTGTAAAAATACACGTTAAAGATTTCGTTATTCCGAATAGCACAAGATACGTTAAAATTCCAAATTTTCTGAAAATGGCATTCGCGAATTGGATTGCTATTTTCGTTATTTCAGTAATGCGAGTTTCGGCGATTAAATATGCCATTTTTCGTAAATTTAGATTCGTCCGTCCATATATTAGTCAAAAAATTAGGAATTTCTTGTATTTTGAGCAAAACTGTTTCACAAAATCCGCTTCTTTCAAATGTTGAACTAATTGTAAACAGTATGGTCTAAACTTATATTTCTTAAGAATTCTTCTGATAGTTGTTGGTGTTAAGCCAATATCTGTTTTCGCGTCGTTTAAGGAATTACAAGGATAGGTACGGAAATTTCCTAAAGTTATAACTTCATTCTGTTCGTTATCAATAGCAGTTTTTTTGTGAGGCACAGAGTGTTTAAATGTGCCAAACTGTTCCAAATTTTGAACCACACGTCTTATTGTATCTGCAGATGGTCGGGGGCGCTCAGGATAGCGTTTGATAAATGTTCTTACTGTTCGTTTTACAACTCTATGACGTTCTCCGTGAATTAAAATTAAATTCAAATAATCTGTATTAGAATATTCAAGTCCAGCGATTTCATCAAGAAAAACACAAACTGTCAACAATTTTATTAAATTATTGACTACAAAGATAAACAAAATAAATAAGCATCTTTTATCGTGTAATGATGTATGTATTACCTCTGCAGTAAAAGCAGTTTTTTTCGATTTACTCATAAAGTGTTAAATTTTTACACTTATGTTGTATATTGAAATTGAAAAAAATGACTTAGAAAATTTCTATTTGGTAAAATGACTTTTAAATTACAAAATTATCAATTTTTATAATTTTTTGCAGTAACTTATTCAAATATTTTTCTTTACTTCAATTCTACAATTATTTGGTTTCCAAGGTGACCACGAACAAGGAATACTAGATTTAAGTATGTAGCTCATTTTTATCACAAATTTTAAAATTGGGACATTTTTGATAATAAGTATGAAACTGTTACGTTTAGGCAAATAAAGTTTTAAACAAACTTACCTTAATTTTTGATGTTAAATTGATCTAAGTAATTTGATTTTTTTGAGTAACTTGCATTTTTTGATAGTCAAGTTTAGACATTCATAATTTTATTTTTATGAAAAATACAAATGTTATTTTTTGCAGACTGTTGCACTAAACCTACCTTTGCCTACAACACCTCAAAGTTTTATTCAAATTGTTTGACGACTGAAATTTTGTATCTAGTTTATTTAACAAACTTACCTTAAAATTCGACATAGAATCCAAAAATGTATTAATATACGGGGTGTTCCATTTAAAATAAGCGACCAAGTACCGACTTCCAGTATAACCGGAAGTGGTACGAACGTGAAAATATTTTAGTTGAGTTAGCCCTAACATCATTGTCACCAAATTTTCAAAATTATACTAAGTTTGGTTTAACAGATACTCATAGGATCAGCTCCCAAAGGCGGACCCTGTATGAAAATATAGATTCAATGTGAGCAGTAAGAATTTGGCTAAAATAATCACTTTCACAGTAATTTATTAAAGAATACAAATTATTTTACATATTTACAAACTAGAAAAACACTATACATTAAAATTAGAAATATACAACGTAGTTTTAACTTAAACTGGATAATGTAGAAAATAGTTACTTTTATTATAATCAAATTTTGGATATATTTCTTAATTTATACGTGCATTTATAAACAACCTAAATCATTATTCAGAATTAAAAGTAATTATTTTGTACTGTTGACTTTATTTCTAACTTATGAGTAAATTTATCAGGTCACACTAACATCTTAAACTACTATATTCATAAATACATAAAATTATTCAAACATGTTATAAAATTATTTTTACCTCGTATTGTCTAATTTAGTTTTACTTAAACTGTCTCAAACGTACTTATAAAATATATTCCACACATACATTCAATCATACATTAAATCACCGGTGTTCTACAAACAAGGCATAAAAATTTCATTTGTCCGTTTTTAAATTTGCAAACGCATTCCTTAGTTTTTCACCTATTGGAACACTACTATGTTTTCCTGATTCTTTATGGAGTAATTTTTTATTTTTATTCGCTTTGATATTTTTATCAGGAGTTTCTAGTCCATGTTTTATCACTTTATGACTAAATAAATTGGTATGAGTTTTAAAAACCATTGAACAATTATCACATTTTAACATCATTTGGTTGGCACTATTAGTTTTTTTATCTGTATCAGTAGAGGATGAAGAATTTGCATTTTCTTTATTTGTAGAAACATTTTTTCTTGTCCAATGTCTTCCAGAGTCCCTACGTACCGGTGTGTAAAATGATTTTCTAATTTTAAATGATAATCGTTGAGATGGAGATTGTAATTTTTTCACACAGCTATGTCGTACATGATCTTCTAATGCAAATTTTGATATAAAAGTAGCAGCACAAGATAAGCATGTGAAACGCTTATGTGAAAGAGAATGTGAATTTAATAGCATTTGCGATGTAAATATTTTACAACAAAATATACATTTATATTCTCGACCTATTGTTGAAAGGCTTAATTTAGGTTTTATTAATTTTTTTGTTTTAGGTGAGTCCTTTAGAAGAGTAGTACTATTAAACATTTGCTCCTTAAGGTGACTACGTCTATGATTTGTTAATTGAATTTGGTCAGAAAATAATTTTTTACAAATGGTGCATTCGAAATTACTAGGGTCATTATGCTCCTTCACATGCTTAGTTAATAAATAGTTATTTTTGAATGTTTCATGGCAAATAGTACACTTATAATTATTTGGTTTAGGAGTAGTACGCACAGGTTTCTTAAATAAATTATGTTTGATGTTTGATTCATGATGAGTATGGTATTGCATATGAGTTTTTAAGCATCCTTGACTAGGGAACACCTTTGAACATGAGGCACAATTCCATTTTATTTTAACATTGGTAGACTCCAATTTTTTAGGAGTTATCAGGTCACTACTTTCAGAATCATTGGAACTTTTCAATTTTTTAGCTGAACTAGAACTGTCAGCTGTAGAACTTTCTTCAACGCTTGGTCGTTTTCGTGGCCTACCTCTTTTTTTTTTGATAGTAGCTACAGGGTTAAGATCCTGAGCAACAGAACTGACTTTAGTTATCCTTTCATCAGATAGGTTGTCAATTACACTCAGTTCTTCATCAGATTCAACACATAAATCTATCTGAACAATATTATCATCTGAAAAATCATCTTCGGTGTCACTAATAACGATTTTGGTAATTTTAGACCTACGTTTTTTCTTTTTCTTTTTCTTCTTTTGTTTGGTTCTTGCATTATAATCTTCATCAGAATCTGTTACTTGAACAAAATCGGTAGGTTCTAATGGAGTTTTTGATTTTAAAACACCATCTTCTGTTGTCTCAATAAAACCATTTGAAGAGACAACTACTTCCTGCACAATTATTTCTTCATCGGCACGTTCCACTGGTTTTATAGTTTGCTTCCTTGGTAATCTTTCCTGCCTAACTGGGGCATGTATAATTGTGGTTTTTGCCAAGAAATTATTAAATACTCTACCTGGATGTTCTTTAGTTTTAATAGTTTTTTTCTCAACCTTGGCTGTTTCCGGTTGAGATTTGTCTTTGTTTGTCTTTTGTTCTAAATACTTAAAAGAACTTTTAAGAACACTCCTTGGGTTAACTTTAATTACTTTGTTACTAACTATATTTTCTGTATGAGTTTCAACATTCTCTTTTTCAGGATGTTTGATAACATAATACATTAAGCTTTTATTTAGTTTACCATTTTTTTTAAATAAACTTTTTATTTTTGTATCAATAACTGTGGGAAGAATGGGAACGTTTTCTTGTAATTTCAAAATTTGATTTTCAGAAACCTTTGCAATAATAGCATCAGCACCTGCACCTTGCATAATTTCATGTTCATTTCCATCATTATCTGCTGTAACATGTACTCCATCTACAATTTGATATTCTTCTCCTTCAGACTCATTTTCCTCATTCAAATTATCCACTAATTCAACTGTGTGACCAGAATCAAAATGCTCTTCGCTATAGTTAGAGATGGGACTTTTAGATGTTTCTTCATTTTCATCTGGTAATGGGCAAGAATCACTAATAATAAGTTGTTCTTCTTCAAGTTCATTATCTGCAGTTTCACCAGTATCATTTGTGATTTCATTTTGAATTGCATATGATTGTTCAAAGTTTGTTAAAGCTAGTTCTTCTGGTTGAAGGGTAACATTTGTGGAAGATTCAGACATGGAAGTTTCCATTGACCCGATATTATCATTATCTTCTTCTTCTATAAATGTGGGTGTTGAAGCTTCTGAACTATAATTTGTTGTTTCTATCTTTGCAATCTTCAATAGATTTTGGTCAACAATACCTGTAAAATAAACACATTATAAATTTATTGTTAGCTACCGATGTAAAACATAAATTACTTGAAAATAATTTTTTAAAATACAATTGCCTATTACATTGTTCAAATATTCGTCTTTCATTTTTTTCCCTTTTATATGAAGTAAAACCAGAAAATAATTTTGCAAGATATTGAAAAATTTTCATATTCTTAATTAGAATAATACTAGACATTTGTATTATATTATGTTCACAGAACAATAGAGATTAACGAAGGGTGCCCACTATATACAAAACAATTCATTCTCCCATCACTTGACTAGCACTACAATTACCCACTTTACTTCCTTTAACAACCATTACTATATTAATTTAGTGATTTGGTTTAATTTTTACAAATACTTACATACAGAAATAACGAAATTTATCAAAAATCCTAGCAAACATTTTCAATTTCATAAAGTACTATCACAGATGTATACACACTACAGATAGCTCATCACGTGTTAAAAGTTGGCTACGGTGATTTGGATTTAAGCGCCTGGCGAGCTAAATCCAAAGCAAAAATACACCAGCAATATTAGCATTCTAAATACAGATGTCCTCTCGAAACTTAAAATATACCGACTTATAGAAATCTATAATGATCTACGCACTTAATACGCGTACGGTCAAAATATGTAGTTGCCTTTATTGATTGTGGTAACACTGTCCCTTAATACAACAAGGTTACGTATGGTTATAAAAATATTTGTTTATGGCTCTTTATTTTAAGTGTCTAGAGATTGCAAGTATAGAATTATTAAATTTACCGCCAATAGATATACAGGATTTGAGTTCATTCATGTTATTTAATATTAAAATCACATAAAATAAGATTAATTCTTATATCTGTGATTCAATGTAAAAAATTCGTCACGTAATCAACAGACTTTGTTCAAATGTGCAGAAAATAAAGAGGTTTTTTTTTAAATGAATGAAAACGTAAAAAGATAATTTTATGTCATTGTATTCGATTTCGAAGTGTATGAGAGCATAAATAAGTGCCGTTATCGGTTATACAAGTGTCCGAAGTAGTATGAAAATAAAAATACGGCCGCATATCCGTCGGACGCCGGACTTGTGTGAAAAGAGGCTAAAGATAACCATTTACGTGTTTACTTTAATAACTAAATTTTCAGATTCGGTATCGTGAAGGAACGATTTAAACATAACAATTAAAATAGCTCATAGCATTTATTTAAATATCCCAAAAATTTTGTTAATGAATATGTACAACAAAGCCAAAAGGAAGAATGTCATTTCGTGGTTGGTATAAAGCAAGAAGTTATACGTCCTTAAAATGTGTCCCAAATCCTGAGACACCCTGTATATAATAGTAATTTTACCTAGTTCTTTTCTTTCTTTACTTGATGTTTTCAAGGCAAGTTTTGTACATTTGCTTATTTGCCGATTTGCTGTGTTTTTACTTTATTTTTTATAATGCTGTGAAACAGCAACAGGTAGCGACATTTTGTAGCAACTGTGGCGATATCTCAACGCCGCGTTACAGAATAAATACCTACGGATGTATTTATTCTGTGGCCGCGTTAACACACTTCGGTTATCCATTTTCATTAATTGTAAGGCTCTTTTCACACGTGCCGGATGACATCTTCCAGTGTCGAATATTCGATTGCAACGGTATGAACATAAATAAGCGCGATTATACAAGTGTCCGAAATAGTGTGAAAACAAAAATACGGTCGCATATCCGTCGGACGCTGGACTCGTGTGAAAAGAGGCTTAAGATATCCATTTACGCGTTTACTTTAATAACTAAATTTTCTGCTTCGGTATCGTGAAGGAACGATTTAAACACAATTAAAATAGCACATAGCATTTATTTAAATATCCCTAAAATTTTGTAAATGAATATGCACAGCAAAGCCAAAAGGGAGAATGTCATTTTGTTGTCGGTATGGCAAAGGAAAGAAATGACGTAAGAAAACCTTTGCCTTCGTAGTATTCGCGAGAAATATATGATACCCTAGTTCACTACTTACACTAATTAATGTAATTTAATCCCTGGGAACAAATGTACAATTACACCGATGTAACAAGTTAGATCACCTATTTACAAAAATAAGAAATCATTCACTCTATCTTACAATATACAGCATCAGTAAAAACAAACAAATCTCAGCGTTTTTAAGGATCCGTAATTTTCCATGTACCGTTTCTTACACTTGATGCACCGATTGCCACTTACACCATTTAAAAATAGTTGTACGAGTCATTAATTTCAACAATAACTTCCTATGATCGCCACACTCATCATCTTCAATTTTTAAATGTGAAAACTTAGCCTTCACCAAATTTACTACTTTATTATACAGGGTGTTGCAAAAAAGTAGGCCAATCCGTTAACCACAAATTCTTTGGGACAAAATAAGGGGACTTTTCTTATGTCACTTTTCATTTGAACGCTTCCTTTTCGATATACAGGGTGTCAAACTTCACTTTTTAGAAGTGTGTTTTAAGTGATTTTAAGTGAAACATTCAAAGAACTAATAAAAAAATAATAGGGGTGTGATAACCTTTAACCCCCCATTTTTTTCTGACGAACGCCTATGAACGTCGCACCCATTTTTTGTGGTAGTTTGATAATTTATCTAACTTTTTTGGCTCTTGTAAACTTTTGATTTGATGCTTCCTTTATGACATATTTTTAGTTATTCGACTAGGTGTTGCGATTTTTTAACAATTTTTTTATTTTATTAATCAGAATAAATTCATAATAATAACTTAAAACAATCAATTGTGCTAATAATTATAATACGAAGTTGGAGGCAAATAATTAAATTAAATGTTCGATGTGTCCACCGCCTTCGCAAATGCACCTTCTGGCTCTTTTTATAACTGAAAACAGAATATTTTGGAAAATATTCGGTTTTTCAATCTAAATACCTCTGCAACCTTCTCCGATGCGATCCCTCAATTGATTTTGATTTATTATCATTTATTATGCAAAATAAATTTAAAAATAGGCTTATCTTAAAGTTCGTAACAATATCTATCAATTATTTTTCTTGTGTTTTAGCTTTATTTGCAAAAGATATTTAAAGAATTTAATAGAATCTCTTATTTCTATATATATATATATATATATATATATATATATATATATATATATATATATATATATATAATATATACAGGTGTTATATTTAAAAAAGAGTCACAATTTTGAGTCAATAATTGGCAACTTGTTTTCAAGCACCTGTAGAAGTTGTAAAAAAATGAAAAAATTGAACAAAACTTTTTGAGAAACAACGCACTCTGGCGTAAGTCCTTTGTCCATCTCACTCCGCCTAGAAGTTATACGTCCTTAAAATGTGTCCCAAATCCTGAGACACCCTGTATATAATAGTAATTTTACCTAGTTCTTTTCTTTCTTTACTTGATGTTTTCAAGGCAAGTTTTGTACATTTGCTTATTTGCCGATTTGCTGTGTTTTTACTTTATTTTTTATAATGCTGTGAAACAGCAACAGGTAGCGACATTTTGTAGCAACTGTGGCGATATCTCAACGCCGCGTTACAGAATAAATACCTACGGATGTATTTATTCTGTGGCCGCGTTGTGAGCACACTGTCGGTTATCCATTTTCATTAATTGTAAGGCTCTTTTCACACGTGCCGGATGACATCTTCCAGTGTCGAATATTCGATTGCAACGGTATGAACATAAATAAGCGCGATTATACAAGTGTCCGAAATAGTGTGAAAACAAAAATACGGTCGCATATCCGTCGGACGCTGGACTCGTGTGAAAAGAGGCTTAAGATATCCATTTACGCGTTTACTTTAATAACTAAATTTTCTGCTTCGGTATCGTGAAGGAACGATTTAAACACAATTAAAATAGCACATAGCATTTATTTAAATATCCCTAAAATTTTGTAAATGAATATGCACAGCAAAACCAAAAGGGAGAATGTCATTTCGTTGTCGGTATGGCACAGGAAAGAAATGACGTAAGAAAACCTCTGCCTGCATATTTTCGCACACGAAATATACATTAAGTTACTTCACTACTTACACTAATTAATATCCTTGGGAAAAAATGTACAATTAAACCGATGTAACAAATTAGATCACCTACTTAAAAAAAATAGGAAATCATTAATTCTATCTTAAAATATAAAACATGCAGTAAAAACAAACAAATCTAAGCGTTTTTAAGAATCCGTAATTTTCCATGTACAGTTTCTTTCACTTCATGTACCGATTGCCACTTGCACCATTTAAAAATAGTTGTACGAATCATTAATTTTAACAAAAACTTCCTATGATCGCCACACTTATCATCTTCAATATTAAAATCTGGAAACTTAGCCTTTACCAGATTTACAACTTTATTGTATATAAACTCTCCTAAGTTGTATCTTTCTGGTTTTAAAGTAACACATTTAAGCACTAACTTTAAGGAACGTTGGATAATGTTGGAGAGCATCGGAGTTGGTGACCTCAACCCTACTGATGACTGAAATTTATTGTCATACGTTTTTTGCACCAAGAACAGTTGCTTCTTATCATTAAGTTCAATTACACCTAACACTAATAATTCACGACAACTTGAACAACTGAATTTGTCCAAGCACTTTTTTGCTAAGTATCCTGCAAAGTACATACTAGCACAATCTTCAAGCTCGACGTCCTTTTCTGCCACGGTGCTAACTGAGGACGGGGATGACTGAAAAGAAGATGGAGATTCTTGTGTTGCTGGGAATTTTAAGCTTGGCGAAGTAGGTTCGTAAACGAATTCTTCATCTTGATGAAACATTTCATCTTCATCTTCTTCACAGTTCGTTGTGTCTGGGGGCTGCATTAAATTGGACAAAGTCAGAAGTCTGAAAGTAGTCCTGAAAACACGCGATGAAGGATTCCTATTAAATCCTCCTCTTTGACGCACACAGGAAAAAAAATTTTCGAGCACATCTTGGTTTAGTCTAGATGTCAACAAATAAGTCATACCATCTTCTACTTCCCCCTCGAATAAAAATAAGATTGCATTAATGCTTAGAATAAGACCATCTATTGAGGGCGGTCGTGAAATTTTTCCTTTGGGATCGATTTTTTGTAAACTGCCGAACATTTCTTTGGCCGTGTTTAAAGTCTTCATGGCTAGGGCATTTTCTTTCGAGAGTGCCGAATTGTAGGGATTTTTACTATACCGCATTCGACTATTTAAAACGTCAAATGTTTTATTAACGGTGTCCACAAAATCAGCAGTACTAGCAGCAGATTCACTATGCAGTTGCTTAGTTTCAATGCTGGTTCTTATTGCAGCCGCCATACTGTGGCTAAAAACCTGCAACGCTAATTTGCAACTCATCCGTTGGAATGCATTCGGGTTCATATGTGCTGGTGTTATTTTCATTAATGTACGGGCCCCTTTACTTCTTTTGTCAATTTCATAAGTTTCCCGGATGTCCTTGAATGAAATTTTGTTGGCCTTGACAGAGTAAAAACCATTTAATAAATTGTCGCGAACGCTGTTCATCAGGTGCGGAACATCATAAATAACAAAGACCTTTTGCCCTTCATGCGAAAAGTAAGGCTGTTCTTTAGTTATTCCGAATGACTTAAATGCGGCCACGTTGCTTGTGGCCTGATCGCTGACAATTGCAACTGGCCGTAAGTTGCAAATTTTAACATTATGCAACACTTGTGTGATTAAATGTTGCAGTTCACTAGAATTTGGACCTGAATTGGACAGAAAATAGCAAAAAGGTAATTTCCATTTAGAGTAAAGTCCTCGAAGCATAAAAACCATCGCTTTCTTTGCATATTTCCTTTTTCGTCCCATCGGACCCAAATCTTCATATCCCTCAATAATGTCCAAAGGTTGGGAATATTCTAATATTTTCATAATGGACATTTCGTCGAAACATAGCAAACATTTTGTTGCTCAGTGGTCCATGGTTGACGCTTTCAATTTAATTTGGCGGAGAAAGTCTGGGTTGAACCCTGGACGGAAACGTAACCGACCAATCCATCGTTTAATAGTCGCCAACGATGGTAACTTAAATCCTGCAAGTGTGATTAAAGCTGATACAAAATGAATCATAGCCATTACAAATACATACCTTTTTGTGCAAATCCTCTGTAGGTAGATGGAGAACAGTAGTATAACCACAGCGCAAATTCCCGTTCCTTTGGGAGCCAAGGAGACCTCAATTTGTGACAAAGATTCATTTTTATGAATGTTTGAGGCTCAGGTTTTAAGAATTTGTACGCGTGCATACTGACGTCAGAAGAGATTGCGAAATTATTCGTTTTAAGTTTCTTCTTTAATTTAGATATATGAACACGTTGTTTACTTAAAAGTTCACTTTGTAATTTTACAGTGCTTTTAAGTTTTTTTTTTATGGGGCTGTCTTCGACGCCAAATTTCAATTTACGTTTTACATCGGTCCTTTTTGGGTGCGCAGGAAGATCGGCAATTGACACCAACCACTCAGAAGTACTTGGACTACTGTAGGATTCCATTACATCCGCAATAGAAGTACTTGGTCTTTGATCGTTGTTTTTTATAATTGTCTTTCCCGAATAGGTTCTGGGCGGTACCTTAACGATTAATTCTTCATTAGCGTTTGCATCATATTTGATAGGAACTGCGTTATTACGCAATCGTTCTTTAGTGGGTTTAGTGAAATCTTCCGGTACAAAATGTTTTTCGCAAATCTTATTTCTCAAACTATTGGGTGAGTACGTTAACAAATGTGTTGCCCCTATTTAAAATGAAATTGAATAAGTGACCCACTTCACTCCTTCGTAAAATATCTATGTTATGTATCGTGCTAGAAATTACCTACAGGGTGAGTCACGACGGGCGCCACGGAGTTTTATGAGAAAACTGGATATATTTTTTTATTTTTGTTGCAGGGACATTGTGCAGGTCCATTAAGGCTACATTTTTAAAATAATTTGAAATATACAGGGTGCTTCAAAAAAGAGTGACATCAAAGTTATATTATTTTAATTGGAATGCCTTATATTTTTAATTAAGTATGAAAATTCAGATAGAATTTCGTTAGGGTTCCCTGTACCTAAATACAGAGCGTTTTGATTTTTCTTAAATTGCAAATTTTTGAAAAAAGTTGTTACCAAACTAAACTAATTTTGTCAAAACTGCTTCAGGATCTCAATAATAGACTGTTTCGTTGATCTATTTGTCATTTTAATTGCGAAAAATATCAAATAATTATTTTAAGTTAAAATGGTTTATTCGAAGCAGGAAAATACTATAACTATTGGTGAATTCAAGAGTCCACGCAGCAAGGTACCCCAACCGCATTCATCCAAATAAAAAAGTACTAGAGATTGTTGCAATGGCTTCGTGCGATAGGAAGTGCCGCTTACCCAAAACAGAAAAACCAAAATCACTGCGTTGAAAAAGTGAAAAAGATGGCAGTCATTTCGAGCATTTATTATAATAGTTATGTTAAATTGTTAATATTATTATTAATAACAAATTTAATATATTCGTGATATTGTTAAATATTGTTGAATAACTTCGAAACGTGAAGGTTTAGTACTTTTTGGAAGATCATTGAATTGGTCACATGACAGATATAAAATATACAGGGTGTTCCATTTGAGATAAGGAAAAAAATATAGTTTGATTGTATCAATAATACAACCGAAAAATCTGAACACCCAGTATAGTATTTTTCGCAATTAAATTGGCAAATAAATCGACACAGTCTATTTTTGAGATCCTGTAGCAGTTTTGATAAAATTAGTTCCATTTGGTAACAATTAAGTAGTTTTTTTGAAAAACCATGCAATTTAAGAAGAATCAAAATAAATCAAAACGCTCTGTATTTAGGTATAGGGAACCCTAACGAAAGTCTATCTTTCATTCTTAATTCAAAAATTTGATATAATATAGGGCATTCCATTTAAAATAACATAACCTTGATATGCCACTCTCTTTGGAGCACCCTGTATATTTGAAATTATTTTTATAATGTAACTTTAGTGGACTCACCCTGTATAGGTAACCTAATGCCACAGATGTATACACACTAACACATCTGTGCTAATGCTTACCTGCATTATAGATCCATGTACGACACCTTTGTTCTTCCTTAAATGGAAATCCATACATTTTTACGTCAGGTGTATTTCGTTTTGATGCACCACATTGAAAGTAATCACAAATGTTACCCGCTTTAGCCATTTTATTATGAATCAATGAAGCACTATTCAAATAAGTGAAATAATAGTACGGTGTTCCACAGACCGCTTAAAAAATAATAAGAAAGAGAACGAATACGAAAATTCGAAATTCAAACACTACAATAAAGCAATCCACTGGCACTTTTCACCGTTAACGGATACTATTGTAATGATAAAATTCAGTTCATTTGAAGATACTCTTTTTAAAATAGGGAAATGTACCTACCCTGCACTTCCAAGAAATCAGTGCGATCCGTAGATCACCATAAAAGTTTACGAGCTATAGTTTTTATAATCCCGTACTTCTGAAAAATCGCACGTTTTCGGGTGATTAGGTATAGACCGCAATGGAATGTAAATAGGTAACTATACACAAAACATTTTTTCAAGGGATGGAAATGGTAGCTATAGATTGGTAGTTTGTTAAGTTGTAAACGTCTTATTTACGGGCT
This sequence comes from Vesta saturnalis, assembly GCA_036346205.1. Taxonomy (NCBI): domain Eukaryota; kingdom Metazoa; phylum Arthropoda; class Insecta; order Coleoptera; family Lampyridae; genus Vesta; species Vesta saturnalis. The sequence goes on from JARFJB010001840.1 coordinate 368,337, forward strand.
ACTTTTTATTATACAATATCTCCATATTTCCATAAAATATAGGTGTGTTACATCTAATATGTATGTATCTATGTATCTTATTATACTAAGTATACTATGTATACTTATTATATTTAAAGTCAAATTTCATTTCTCACGGAGTGTTTTATGATTTCCATACGTCACCAGCAAAATGTTATTTTAGTTTCTCTTTTGATTTTGGAACTTTGGGAACTTTTAATGTGTGACACAATGTATACAGACGTGTGTAGGTATACATCTGTGGTGTAACTTTCATGAATACAATTTGCTTATCTTCATTCAATTTCTAATATTACATTACAGCAATAACTGACGGTAATGTAATACGAGTATGTCACGATAATCGCAAAATATGTATAAACAATCATGATCTAGTAAATCTCAAGTTCAGCACGATCAGGAAAACTGCCTCTTATATCTAGATTATGTAGATCGCTTCACTTTGAAATACGTACAGAAACAAACCTACAGCGGAAATTAAAAAATTCAACGCACGTTGCGCTAGCTACAAGGGTGCATTTTACGTTGACCAATTTCCCTATGTCATGAGCTATCTGTAGTGTGTATACATCTGTGGTACTATTATTTGTATTTTCTGATTTTAAGAACGTAGTGAGATGAGGGTAAACCGGTCAGTTATTGGTGTCTCAAGGATACGAGTTATGTTAATTTGCACCATTTAATCTTTTTTCTAAAATACTAAAAGCAAAGGATCATCCTTTTTTTAGGTGACAGGTCATATTTAATGTAATTTTATTTAGGCACTTACACATTTGTAAGGACAGGTAGGACATTTAAACAGCGCATTTTCATAGTGATTGTCATTCTAATTTAAAATACATATTAAGTGGTACGTTCTTGTGTGCAGAATGCACATTTGACACCAGTTATTGCTTTACCTATATTAAAAATAGATACAAAACAAATACCTTCGTGGATGGTACCGTTGTAAAAGGAATATGTTATCATATATTGATTTTGGTATTTATTTCAGAATTAAAGACTAATTTTTTTTTGGTACTTTCAGTAAGTAAATATCGTCTAGATTCTTCTTCCTTTTTTACCACAATGCTGTCAGATTTGTCTCCTGTAGGGAACGATGTCATTTTTCCTTTTCATTTCATCTTTCACATTACTTTTTCTTTTTAACTTCCAATCTTTTAGCCTTCCTTGCTGCTTTCAATTCTTCATCTCCTATTTTCTTAACCCTTCTATTGTGTGCGGGTCAATATGGCCCAATCGCATTCTTCTAATGTGCAGAATTCGTTAATTTATTTAGATATTTCGTTGCCACTGCATGATTTTTATTTCATTACTCTAATAACGGTGTACCTTAGATCGATATTAAAAAATTATAATTAGTTTTTTTTTAAATGCATTTGTTACACTCCATGTGTTTGGGTCTATATAACCCGGCGATTTGTGTGGTTCAAATTAGAAGAACAAGAAGCAGATTATTATCATAGATGAATATATATTATTAGTTTTGTTTTATTTTCATAAATATAACTAACTTACATAATATTGTCACATTGTTGCGCAATATTGCGCATATTGCATGCGTTATTTGCGTACCGGTACACAAGTTTATTCCTGTTGAGCCTTGTCGGTGGCTCCGCGTATAAATGCAGTCAGTGAGCATCTGTGTGTTAGTTTCGTAGTAAATATCAAACTGGATACTATAATCTAATAAGAAATACCTAACAATTGAAATTTATCATTTATCAGTGAATTTTGTGTTTCTGATAGTGATTCTAATGCTTCTGAAGAAGAAGACCATTTGCCCGAAACCAAGATGTATAATAGTGTGAAGCTGATAGGGATAATCACGTAACTTCAAAAGATGGCAATATAGTATGGAATTAAATATCACATCAATCGGGAAGGTTATCAGCAGCAAATACTATTTCATTGATTCCTGGACCAACTAAGTATGCTACGTCGCGAATAATTGATATGAAATCCGCGTACTTCTGATATTTCACACTGAAAATTGTAAACCTAATTTTGAAAATGCCAAATTTAGAAGGCAAAAGACTTTGTGGCGACACGTTTCAAGAACTAACATTAGTTGAACTAGAAGCATATTTTGGCCCATTGCTTCTAGCTGGAGTGTATAAATCTCATGGAGTGGCAACAGCCAGTCTGTGGGATGGAAATGTAGGTCGTCCAATATTCAGAGCAACGATGTCCCTACAACAATTTCATGTAATTACACGAATAATTCGCTTTGACGATAAAAAAAACTCGACCACAACGACGCCAAACTGATAAATTTGCTCCCATACGGGACTAGTGGGATGAATGGGTTGCAATAAGCTCACAATGTTCACGAAAATGTAAGGTTAGTGATTTTTAGCAATAAGTGAAGCTTCAGTAAATGTTTATTTATATTTTTAAGCAAGTGTCCAAGCCATAACTTGAAATGTTGCTATTGAAATGTGGGTGTTATTTTTTAGATGGCTAAGTCAAAAGATCTAGCAAAAGAGAAAAGGGCTGCTGTTGCAGCTTTGTTAAGCAATACGAAATACAGCCAAAGGGATATTGCCTCAAGGTGTGAAGTGTCACAGTCCTCAGTACGCCGGATCCATCAAAATATGAATGCCAATCAGTCTACCGATGGTAATCGGAAAGGAAAGTGTGGCAGAAAAAAGGTGGTGACAGCTAGAGGAAGAAGAACCCTTAGAAATATTGTGCTACATTGTCGAAAGGGAAATGCTAGTACAATAAAAAAAATTTGAGGAAGCTGGGTGCACTATATCCATTTCTACTTCTTCTACTTCTTGCGCTAATACAGTGAAGGACATTCTTTATAAAGATTTTTTTGGTAACGCTGCAACCCATTATGGTGTCGAAAACGAGCACCGTGCCATAGAGACATTTCAAGCTAAAACTAATAAAATTGTATCGTCAGGTGGATTATACATTAGAGAAGATTTTCCTTTTTTAGCAGCATCTTCGGATGGTCTAGTAGGAGAGGACGCTTTAATTGAAATCAAGTGTCCCAACACGCCCCGCTAGAAAATATAGTCCACACGAAGCAACGCAACAAAAATTGTATGAAATTAAGAACGGCAATGTAATGTTAAAAACAAACCACGTCTATTATTACCAAATACAGGGACAATTAAATATATGTAACAAAAATAAAAGTTGTGTGGTCCCCAATGGGTATTTCGATATAAACTATATATAAAGATTTGTTTTTTTGGGAAACTAAAATGCTACCAAAATTGCAGCAATTTTATATGGCGGCTCTACAGCCAAATTAGAAAAATTTCAATAGCGCCCGGCCCCCGAAAATAACAACAATTTGTTGATACATTTCATATCTTTTTATAATCGATATTTAGTTTAGGTACCTATGTATGGAAGCAAAAATTAAGTATTTAATTAGTCTATATTTATTTTTTTGCGAAATTCAAATTATTTTGCAGTTTTACTTTTACTTTATAGCCTTTTTGCAACGTTTTGTATACTAACACACAAAATATAATATACAATGTGTCTCAATCTTATACTTAGAAACGTTGGTAGTGAACGGTTAAAAATAATACAAAAACCTAATTTACATGTATTTATTTTGCAACACCTTATATTTTTCTAAATATATATTTTTATAAAATTTGAACATTATTATTCATTTTTTTATAAATAAACTATGAATATTATTCCTTACATTATTTACACACTGTATATAAACTGTTTTCATGCGATCAGTGTAATAGCCATAAATATCGCTCGAGTGTGCATTAGTACAACAAAGGACATTTATAATCCTCTTACCAGATCGTTATCTAAGTCTGCTTGTTTAGCGTAACTCTGGGATTGAACGATGGGTTGCCTAACTCTAGAAAATTTGATAAATAAACACATATCAACTTTTATATCAAGATTTTCGCCGACTATTCACAATCTTCAAATTTTTCGGTAATTGGGTTAACAAGCAGTAAAAACCTGACGACTTGGACGGTCTCAAATTTTGATTAGTAGACCTTCATTTTACAGTAATAATAGACAAATATAATAATAACTCAAATTTTCTTAAACTTTTTTTCATTCAGAAAATGTAGAAGTATTTGAACATAATATATCTAAATATGAAATAGGTGTACTTTCCTCCATCTCCAACAGGAAACTTGTATTATAATAAAGTTTGAATAGATACTCCTGTACGCGGCTGTACGATAAGTTACTAAACACTCGCCTTAATAAACCCCTTAAGAGTTTATAAATATCCATGAAATATTCAGAAGGTAATAACATGATGATAAAGATAATTAACATAGCTAAAGAAAGGCTCATGACTAACGCCACTGTGATTTACCATCTTTTACTTGATGTTAAAATGCCCATTTCTCATCCAGCTTAGAATAAATTATTATTAATTTCATCTACATCACATAATGTCTTTTTTCTTTTAGTCACTGTTTAAAACCATCCAAAAGTAATACAAATGCTTCCAAGAGTTATCTCTTGATTGAAGATTCTTGAGTCATTCAAATAACAAGTTTAATCAAACTTCTTATAATGGGTGATGACCTATGAGAAATGGGTGTTTTTTAGTTAATTTGGAAGAAAAAATATTTTATTTGCACCAAATTACTTGTCAATGTTTGATTTCACGTAGTCATTTATGACAAATCATGTAGCGCCAATGTATCAACCACATTTTTTTATTTCTCGAGGGGCGGCCATCCTCTTGAATAAATTTTTCAGTCTCCGCTATCCATAACTCGGAACAGCAGTGATTAGTCAATATCAAGCCTACCTCTTCTATAATGGTGTTTTCAGGATTTGTTAACATAGATACACCTCCACAAGAAAAAGGTGATGGTAAACGTAACACATAACCTAAACAACAAATAATGCAAACAGAGAAAATGTTTCTCACAACTGTGATATGTATATGTGCAATGTCGTACCTTCCTATTCAAAAACACTTTGCATGTTTAACCTTTGTCTCCACAGCTAAGCCAAGAGAAATGTATATAGCATATGAACGTAACTGTCAGCATTCACTCTTCTCAAGAAAGATAACTTGATTGCACCAAATACTGCCACGGAACACAAAATTATCACACATGGGGAAAACATTTACATCATTTTCAAAAATTATTTGCATGTGCAAGGCAAGCCTTCCCATTGTTCAAACTTCCTGTCTTTGACTCATCTGTAATCTGCATGCATATTGATACGTGGAACAAATCACTCTCCTGCTGGTCATTGCATCTCCTACAACAGCGACAATTTCAGCTGTTCTCACACAACCTTTTTCCTTTTTTTTGTAATGTTCAGACTAATATTGGTTGTTAGAAAATATCCACTGCATTACAATGTCATCCCTACAAGGGCACTGTACCTGAACATGCAATGCTATATCATCTTCTGCTATGTTGCACTATGAAGAGTAGAAGTCCCACTTATTGATGCATACTAGCCAGTCTAAAAACCATAGGTCCCTGTGGTCACCTTTTACTTTCATACATTTCTGAAAGGGTTTAAAAATTCTTTCTCAAAACAAAAATTTCCACATAGGTGCTACTAACACAATGGTGTGAGAAAGAACGTTTTGCATAATCTTTTATAATATAAGTAGGTAATTGTTTTGTATACAAAAATATAAGAAAGAAAAATATAATTGGTGTGATAAATTTTTCCTTCACCTTGAACAAATTTTTCCTTCTTAGTTTTCTAATTTTGGGTAGGATATGACAGTTCCTAACATACAAATATGTGACAAATGGCATTTTGTAATATAATAAACTATAAAATAGCTATTTTTTAAATAGCAAAACATTTATGGTCCCCAAAATGATACAATTAGATAATAAATGGCTCCAATAATGATATAAATTTTATTAAAACAGGCTTACCTGGCTTTCTTTCTACATCTACTTCAAATGTTTCATCTTCATCATAAAATTCATCACCTTCGTTAACTTGCAAGTTGTGATAACTATCTTCACTATGATTCTCAATTCCGGCATGTGTTTCTTGAATGCATTCTTCTGTTTTAACATTAATATTTTTATTTCGAGGTGTTGCTTTTATATAAGTATCCTGTTTGTCAATATCTAAACGAATATTTTCATCTGTAGGTATCTCAACATCTCTATCAACTGCAACAAGCTCTATAGATTCTGGTACTGTTTCATATTCTCCATTTTCATTAAGCCTAAAATATGTTTTTAATATAAAAATTGCACATGTATGAATACACAACCTTAACATATATCTATATCTTTGTATATTCCCATCTTCATCATATGCCGCTTGATAAGCAAATAAATCATCTGATTCTCCGATTGTAAACACATCTAAATGTTCTTCAAGATCACAGATAGTATTACTACCTTCTTGATCAGATACATCCTCTGGATTGTTACTATGTGTATATAAAGTCATATCACTTAAACCGTTTAATATTGTTTCGTTTGTAGTTTCAAGTAAAGAAAAATATTGAGTATTATTTCCATCTTCATCTACAGCAGTCAAATAGCTTTCATTATTATTTTCTATTAATGTATTTTCGCTGTTTTCATAACTTAACGACATTTGCAATTCTCCTTGATCCCAAACTACTCCATCCTCCACTAAAACTGTAGAATCCATCACCCCATTGTTTTTATAATGATCCTTTTCAACAAAAGGGTATTGAGTCGTCATTTTTAAAATTATTTTGCCCTATTTTATGTAATACATGAATAAGTATTTCAAATTTAATTGTAATGTGTATAGAATTTTTACCTCAATACTCAATATAACCTTCTTTGATTGGTTATGACCACTATGTTTTAATGGGTGTTAGTAATAAAGAAATATTATTCATGTTTAATTATTTGGCTAAACGAAATTCACCTCTTGTTGACAGTTACTCTGAGCACATTGGGTTAGAAACAGATAAAATACAATACATATTAAAAAATAGGAAAATTATTATAACGCAGTACAGTTTTATAATCGGTTACTTTCAGTGTGAGTGAAGTGGGACACAATACTGAAGTAATCCATACAATAAACAAAGATGAAAGATGTGTAACATTAAAGGAGCGTTCACTGAGATTTTAAAAATTTCTGATCATTCACAACTTATTATCACTACACAAACTTTAATTTGTACGACATTTGTACGGTATTAACACTAGTACCGCCACATAATTGTAATACCTAGAACGCCGCTATCGGTCAATTTTTAAATATTAGTAAATTAGAGTTCGAAAAATTAAAACGTTCAAAATGACAGGTGCGGCGGTTGTACTAAAAAATAATTCAATACTTTAATAATATATGACACAGACCAATGACATCTTCATTCACTGTACAGACCAATATACATCGAAATATCTTGAACACAAGTCGACAAAATTACGGTTATGGAGGTATGAGAAATGCAGCGTTTTTGCAATAATTCGTAAAAAATCTTTCAAACAATTTGGCAATTTAATTAATATTTTATAAAATTACGTGGTTGCAGAAATCCATGATTACAATTATTAATTTAAAATAAATTCTACTACATTCAATATTATTTATTTATATTAATAATGCTCGACTTTTGACGATCTTTCAAATATTGAAATTTGGTAACGACTGACGATTAGTATTAAACCTCCTGAAAATGATATTCCAGAACAACCTGTATACGGACAAAAATTAATAACACATTAGATCAGTGAAATATTGTGTGAACGACTTATATGCAATTGGTACAGTATTTTCTGCAAGATCTAGGAGAGAACACAACTAGAAAACCCAGACGTACCAATTTGAAGAGTTTATATATTTTGTGTTTCATTCAAAACTTCAAACAATAACGACCCAATTTCAAAACCTTCCAAAACATCTAATTTTGTTTTACTATTATCAGAATGCCAAGATGTTGCACCTATTAACATTTGTGGATATATGTACCTACTTTATCTGAATTTAGTGTGTTAATATCTTCCTTCCTGTTTTGGTGGTCTTCCAGTAACTTGGATCTCGTAATTAGTGTTTTGACCACGGCCTGCAGTTGTGCTGGATGGTGATGGGATTGAGAATTCAGGTATCTGTTGGGGTGTGTGTGTGTGTGTGTGTGTGTGTGTGTGTGTGTGTGGTGCATGTGTGCGTGCATGTGTGCGGGTATGTGCGTGTGTGTACGTGTGTGTGCGTGCGTGCGTATGTGTGTGTGTGTGTGGGTGGGTGGGTGCGTGCCTGCGTGTGTGCGTGCGTGTGTGTGGATTTTCTATAAACTGCGTGTCCTAGTTGTTATCCCTTCTTGTAGATTAATACGTCTCAAAACAGCAGTGTTGCGTTGTCTTATATTTCCTTGTAAACTTTATCCTTTCATAAACTTCCTTTCGATGTTGTAGAAATCGATCCAATTATTTTCGTCCGTGTGTCCAGATTATAAAAGTGTCGTCCACATACCTTAACCGTAACTTGGGATTTGTGATTTGCCGTTTGCATTACTCGTTCTTCCAAATCGATCATAAATAAATTATCTAGAACTGGCGACAGTGGTGAACACATCGGTGCTCCCTTCGATCTGGCTAACGTCAGGCTTCCATAGATGAAGTAAGTGTTATTACGCACATAGAGAGATCATGAACTGACAAGAGATGCTTATGAACGGCCACAAAGCATAAGTGCGAGAAAACAGGAACTAGAACTAGAATTTAGAAAATCGTGTAGAAAAATGTGGATTGCGACCGTTGGTATAAAAATTTAAATTTTGTACTTCGTATTGATTATGTGAATTAGCGAACCGAGTATCGTTAGCAAAGGTAAATGAGGTAATATCAAAGAACGTAGTGGAGAACCACAATTGCCATTGTAATATTGATAGCACAGATAAAGAATTTACACAATTCTTCTATACTGCATATCAGACGTTAAAGACGGATAATTTAGAAGCCTAATCGCTGTTCGGTGAACGCAACACTGAGTTCGGTAGAGCATTAATTGAATATTTCACCTTTATTATCTTGGTTGATAATAAGTGGAGTATTATTAAGGATAGATAGAGATAAACAACAATCAGGTGTTTCTGCGTTCAGAACACTAACAACAAAAACTCAACAAAAATGATGAACCAAATCAAAGAAATGGATTAGCAAACTCGATTATGACGATCGTTTCAATCAAAAGTGACTGGGTCTTGAACACTTAGGTCTTGGATATTTAATTAATTTTTACGTGTTTTCGCTTTTCTAGATATTGCATTAATGTGAACCAAAGAGAATTAACTTCTTGTCCCACAGATCCACCAACACCAAATATCACTTGTGTCTAGGCATCATGTGTGCGCGCGTGTGTGTGTGTGTGTGTTGTGTGTGCGAGCGTGCGTGTGTGTGTGTATCTGTGGATGTATGTTAGTATCCACGATAATACTAGAACAACACGTGCGTGATTAAAATTTTGTATTTAAGCTTGTTTTCATTTCTCTTGGAGCGGATTAGATTTTGTGAGAAATTCAGAGGCGGAAAGGGAGATCTATCAACGTTTGGCATAGTTTCGCCAAGATGTTTGTGAGTAGAAGAGGGCCATTTTCCTCCCACCACTTTTAATCGGATGACGTCACAATTAAACGGCGTGACCTCGCCCACTTCCACCTGACTGGTCCTGCGCGCGAATACTGCCCCAGACAGCGCATTCTGCTTGGAGGACCTAAAAGCAGGTCACGCTTCCTGGTTCCTGATTGGTCTAATAATAGATGCCCTATTCCATCTCGTAAGATAGCTATAGGGCTCTGGAACTTGTTCTAGGGTTTCGCCCTTTGTCGGGTCGTCGCCCCCTTGTCGGGTTCCCTTATTCATTATGGCGGGGAAAACTAGAAATTTTGAATAGTATTCTAAGGGGGCACACTCACTATCTCATAAGACAGCTTTAGGCCTCCAGAACTTGTTCTCAGGTTTTTGTAGTCTATTTTTAAAACTAATGAATGTTCTCTGTAATTGAGGTTGATCGCGGCTCCGCGTAGTAGTATATTTTAACAGTAGAACAGTAATGGCGGGGAATTTGAATTAGTATTCTAATACAGCATACTACCTCATAAGGCACCGTTAGGCCTCCTAAACATGTCATAGAATCTTATCCCCCCTGTAGTGGTCCACTTGTTTATTAGTTTGTGGCGCCATTTACTTGTGCATTTTGTAAAAAGCTAATAGTAGATTTCTGTAATTGAATCTGATCGTGGTTCTATTTAGCGGTATATTTTAAAAGTAATGGAAGGTGGGAGAGTGGTGCCATCCCCGTAGCTCCATTTACTGATATATTTTAAAGGTAGATGTAGATTTCTGTAATTGTTATGAAGGGAAAGCCTAAAATTTGAAATACCCTTCTAATACTAGAGCCCCATATCAACTAATTAGACAGCATAGGCTTCAAAAACTTGTCCTGGAGTCATGCCTGCATTGCAATTTGAAAACAGTATTCTAATGCTGGTACTACATACCAACTCACAGAATACCGCTAAAGCTCCAAAACTCGTCCTAGGGTATCAACTTTCACATTACATAAGTATGAAATAGCCTTGGTTTAAAAGACTTTCGCTAAAGACGCGAGAACCCATGTCTAAAACAACTGCTGCACAAATAGAGGAATCTCTATTAAAGATAAAAGGTTTAAGATGAGATCCAGAAATTTATGGTGTTCAAAGAAGGTTGCAAAAGATGGATCTGAACAAACGCAACACCCGACGGCTCGAGAGATTGATACAACCGATAAAATATGTAACAGTACAAACACTGTAAAACCTATAAATAAACAATAGAATCACCCTACCCCGAAACAAAATAAACTAACGAGCCGCGGCAAATACGTCAAACAAGCAAGAAAAACAGTTGAGTCTCATCTAATCGAATATTGTTAAAAGTAATGGAAGATTAATGCAATTGTAATGGATGAAATTTGAAATGCCACTGTATTATCTGTTGTGGGTTTTGAATTTCCATGGGCGATCGTTTGAACTAAAAAAATTTGAGCATTAGCTATCGGAAACCAAATTAATTAGAGATTCAATGTAAGTGAAGAAATACATTGCAGAAGATGTTAATTATAATCACTACCTTCGATCAATTGTCTAATAAACTCTTCACGTAACTCGTCAGCAGAGAAAACCCATTATGCATTTCCAGTTCAAAATAATAATTACTGCTAAGGTACTTGCGTTATTTTTGGCGCGGCAAGATTCTGGATACAAGCCTAAGATGTTGATTTGGTGAGTTATACAAAGGTGGTAAGACCAAATTGTCGCCAGACGTTTGACCATTTTCAATAAGGAGTTTGTGTGACGCGGTTGTACGTTTGCTGTATTTTTATCGAAGCAAGATTCAAGTTGTCTAAGTTGTTGATTTCATTTGCCCCCACACATTTGTCCATATTCAATATGAACAATAAGACCAGAGGTTGGTTTCAAATCAATATTGCTTGAATTTTAAATCTTGTTTCTATATCCAAGATGTTTTGATAGAAACTGGTTTCAGATCATGTTAAACACGTCCAATACTGCTTAGCGCTTAAGTAATTGGGAAGTAATTAAAATCTGTTTATGGATTTGCTTGTAAACCAATTAATAACTGCATCGCTGACCTGATATTAGTTAAAATAAAAAATGAAGTGTATTATCAAAATTGGAGATGAAAGTCAATTGCATCCTGCATCTTGAATAAGCTTTGCGGGTTGAGAACCAACTCAGAGGTAAATGGGGTTTAGGACAATCTCAAACTGTCTAATCTGACGCTACAAACGGTGCTCAGAACCCTGTATTGTTTAAAACTGTAACTTTGCCCGGTTTCCACAAGCATCTTGTGTTGAGGGCTGCAGCAGTATCTAGGGCCCACTTTAGCTGGTGCTGATGATAACCGGTACCTTGGGGTTTTCGATAAACTTTGTGTGTAAATTTACCATTAGGAAGTCTTGTTATCACACAAAGTTTATCGAAATAGAATAGATACTTGAACTCTCTCTCGCATCACCATCCTGGTCAATTACGTAGCGTTATGAAATCCTTGATATACCGCTACTATCACTTATCTGACCAAAATTCTAAAACGGAAGAGATGAAGACTATTAATAAAATATTACTTCAAAATGGATACAAAGATCAAAAAATATTGAAAATTACCAACGATGTAAGAAGACCAAGAAATAATAACTTGTCAAACAATGAACGCAAGATTCCTGTTATTCTACCTTATATAAAAGGAATTACAGACAGAATAGCAAAGAAATTTCCCAAACACGACTTCAGACCGGTATTCAAACCACATTCAACTTTTAAGAGATGACACTTCTAGAATGCCACAAATTTGGAAGAATAGCATTAAACAAGTTTAGTCGACATTTCAACCAACTCCAAATCTTCCAGAAATTTATGCTGCAACCATTCCTGACGTCCCCACTTCTACACCTTCTACATTATGTACTAGACCAACTACCCGAAGTCAAACACACTCGTCCAGATTAAATTTAAATTAGTTACCTTGTTTCATATTCTGTACTTGTCAAAATAAATTGTTGACAAAGGGAATAAGGACGTTCCCGAAACGTTGAATTAATTTGTACGTTCATTTATACAAGTTCCAAGAAAAAATGTCTTATTTAAACATTAATACTTGTGGAAATCTAAATATAAACATATATATATATATATATATATATATATATATATATATATATATATATATATATGCGATGGTTATAAATAGGTGTAATAGAGGGTGTAAAGTTTTATCGAGTTTAAATATTAGACAGTATGCAAGGTCAAATAAAGTTGAAGAAGTTATACAATTTGTTATGAGGAAAATATAGTATACGAATATAAACAGATGGTTTTTATACAACAAAACAGGTTTTATGGGGTTTGCACAATGATCTTGTATTCATAAAAGCATTGAGCTATGGCAGTAGCATGTTACAATGGCCATCACGATACATATTAGTGTGTTAAAGATAAATAAGAAATTTCACATATAAATCAATATAATTAAGCAATTAAACACATAACAGATATTGATTACATGAAATACAATAATCCTAATGTGTAGAACATGTATAATAATTGGTACAATGCATAAAAGCTCTGCGAACTATAAAAAGGGTTGAGGTACGAAGACGCTATGTTGGTAGATCATAGACTAAGTGTTTAAAAAGTGCTTAAGAAGTTAAAGTGTCTTAGAAACATATCTAGGAACATGAACAACACATGTGCAATGTGAAATTAACAATATAAATACAATTTGTGTACAGAAACTTATAAAATAAGTTAACATTATCAAAGTATGAAAGTACAAAATTAGAAACTGTAGAGTACAGATAAACAGTGATTGTGTTAGAGACATATATAGGAACAAGTCAGGTAAACATTACAAGTGATATAAACGTTTAAAACGCAACGTTAAATTAAATTATATAAAGTTAGGTTAAGTACAAAATTTAAGAATTTTACAAATTTATAGCTTATTTAGGACAAGATAAGTTCAGAATAAATTATAAAAGCATATAATAATAGGTTTCCCTTATTTTTACAAAGAAATTAACATTAAATATGTAATTTAAACATAAAAAAAATAAAGTACCTAAAATTAAGGTATTAAAGTAGAAATTTTGCTAAAACTATGTAAAATGTTTTGAAATAAATGTAGTCTTACACAGTTTTTTTTTGCAGAAGCTGAATAAGTCATTAGTTTAGCTGTAAAATATAAAATTTGTTAGATATTAGTAATTTTAGGTATAAAATGGTCAAAAGCTAAATTGATGAAGCAAATTATAGCATGTGAGGTGTCAATTTATGCAGAATTTTGCCCTGAGTTTAAAAATGTATTTAAAATCCGAATTGAATTGAAAAAGTTATGGCATAATTTATGTTTTAGTTAAATTAACTTTTTTGTTTAGACCAATCGAATGTAAGGATATTTGTATGTTAAAAAAATTGAAAGCTTTGGTATCCATGAGAAGTTATAAAAGGAATTGCTCCTGATTTCACACCCCCTTTTTTATTCTTTTAATCCTTTTGTGGCTAACAAGTCATAGTGCTAACAGTGCATTTTTTAACATGTAAGTTAAAATTTTCGTAAATATTATCGGAAGTGAACGGAAGTGAACGTAGAGTCTGAGATTTTAGAAACAATCGATATAACAAATAACAATTTTTAAAACTAAGGCTACCGGTTATAATTTTCGACACTATTGTTTTGTTTTATTTCGAAATCTTGTTTAACATCGGTTGATGTGCATTTTTTTTATTTAAATAAAATTCTTCTGTTATTTTTGGATGTGATGTTTATTTTTCTCAAAAGTGATTGAGGTTATAAAATAATTTTAACTTCAAATTGGTATCTAAAATAAAAGTGTTAGCAATTATAACATTTTATGAAAGAATAAATTACAAGATTAATCCGGAAAATTAGTGAATATTTAAATCAATAGTTAAATAAATATTCAATTAAAATAAAAGTGCAATTATAAAAGTAAATGAGCATCTTACCCAAGTGCAACGTATTTATCACAAAGAAGATTTATCACAAGTTAGTGGAGCTGGATGAATTTATGGAAATTAAGCAGTACCATTTTCAACAGGAAGGCAGTAACATCGTTAGATGGAATGAAGTTTACATCAAATGTTAACATGGAACAAGTTTAAGGTGACCATTTAATGGAAAATTCAACAACACATGTGAGTTTATTTTATTGCCATAACCTAACAAATTGCACTGAGTATTCTTTTGATGTCCTGTATTTATGTTTTTTTGAATTTGTGTATAATTGTTGTGCGACGACGTGTATCAATATCTGGAAAGGTACTGAACAAGTGCAATCATAAATATAATAATTCTAATTTAAAGAAACTCAAAATTGTACTTACTAAGTAAAGATCGTTGTTGGAATTTTGACAAGTTGTACATATTTTAGTTTAGCAAGGATGCAACGCATGCGTACATTTTGCAAATTCCATAGAAGTCTGTTACACGTTAAAGCAAATAATTTGCAAAGAATTATTAAATTTTGACGTTAATATCTCAATTTAAAATTAACAGGTTATCAAGTCAATTATACATAGCATATATATATATATATATATATATATATATATATATGGCCAATTGTTTTACTGTCCTGCTGGTTTCATTGAAAAAACTGAAATCGTTCGAAATTCACTTTTTTTTCGGTACAAATTTGGCCATGATTACATCACCATCTAATTTATCTCTCCCGTTGTTCAGTTGAAAATATTGAATAATTTTTAATGCTTTATTGCCGATTAGATTGAATAGTATGTATCCGGTTTCATCATTTCTTGTAACGGCTTTTAATCTCAAACTTTTAATTAAAGAATATCAAACTGTCTGATATACCTCTATCAAAGCTTAGATTTTTAAGCTGTTGAGTTTGCCTTCTATTTGTTTGAACTTAGATAGTTCTCATTTCCATTACTGAAATACTCAATTATGTACGGACCCAGCATTTTCACATTTAATTTATTAATTTAATTTTAATTCAACATTAATTTACGAGGTGGAGTGCTGAACATACACTAGTTTATTATTTATTCGTGACTTACATTAGCAGTTGGCACAGAGACCAACAACTTATATATTTATTCTACACCAACAAATGAAAAAGCACCCATCTCAGATATTTTATTAAACTACATGTCAATTCATCCCTCATACAAACGCTACTCATACGTAACTGAAACTAAACCAAAGAAATGTTACGATCACTGCTTCCACTGAAGGTACCTGGGTACTGGTTCTGGATGCTACCAGGGTAGAGTTTCGAGGGTTGAGCATCTAATTTGTCTCCATTTACAACTGCAGACAAATGGTCATACATATGCAAAGGTGAAAAAGCTACATCAAATCTAAAAGCTGTGATTTATAACTACCATTCTACACAAGCACCAGAGATCCATTCAGATTAAAACAAAACATGGCTTGCAACCTAGAAAAGAACCACCCTTTACAAGAAAAAGGTAATTTAATCAAATTTATACTATCACAAATTAGGAAGTACACTCGTTTTGAAAAAAATCAAGACAAACTTTTTGCAACGACTTTACGTTTTAGTGGATTGAGTCAGGTTCCAAGCATAGAACTACCCGATTCGCTATAGGGGGTCTACCTAACACAGCAGGTACAAAACCTTTAACCGAGAACAATGAAGTGTATGTGTAAGTGTGCATAAATAAATGCTTTTAAAAACTCATTTATTATAAATTGATTATAAATTTCAAGTAATAGTAATAGTATAACTATTTATTCATAAGTAAAGAGAAAGTTTTCTTTTATTTTAAAGGCACTCTGAATACCTTTACACAAAGAACTTTAATTATCTCGATATGTAATTAGATAAACAAAAGCAATTATATTTTTGTTAAGAATGTAAAGTTCCACTTGGCCGTTAATGTCCCCCCCTTGGCGCGAAGGATTAAATCCTTTTAAATAAAATTGAATCTAATTTTGCGCAAGAAAATTGTTGCCGGTAAAAATACCTTAACTGCCCAAATTATTATTGTAAAATAAACATCAAATACCTACTTATTTCGTAGTAATATCATATAATGCGATGATTATTAAGTGGCAGTTATTTACTTGGAATTAATAGCATATTCTGAAAATTATGTCAATCATTTCTTTATCGTATGCAGTTTCGTGAACAGAACATTCTAAATTCTTATCTTCACAAAAAAAACTACGCTGTAGTTGTAATTGTTCTGAAAATGAACAGTTTATTTAAGATACGTTATCTTCGGATTAATATTTTATTAATAATAATAAGCAATACAATTAATAATGGGTATGGCCCCCCTGGTTGTTGATACATTCTTGTAACCGTGCCGGTATAGACGCTACCAATATCTGAATAAAATTTTCACTTATGGCATCCCACGCATCTTCAATTGCAGCAATAAGTTGATTCCGGTTTTGTGGGATAAAATTAGGTCCTTGTTGGTGTCGAATTGTATGCATTACTTCAGCCCAACCGTTTTCAATTATGTTAAAGTCGGGACTTTTTGCCGGCCATGGCAGAATACGAATGTTATTCTCCCGAATCCAGGTCTGCACGATCCTTGAGGAGTGTATTGGTGCATTATCCTTAATAACAAGAAAAAATGGATTAGTATTAACTCAATAATATAAATGTGTTAAACACAAAAAACTAAATATTTTAAAAATGTAACAGGTAATTATGACCACTAAAACTGTATATAATAAATAACACTTACTTGTTGAAAAGTATAGTCACCCTCCGGATACAAAATTTGAACCGACGGTCGTATTAGGTTACGTAAAATGTCTAAATATACATTGGAATTTAGACGTCCTTCAATAGTCCAACAAACTCCTGGTCCGCGGAAGCTTACCCAAGCCGTGTGTTTACAGGAACTAATGTAATTTGGTTCGAAACGGGTCCCTCTTGGGCGAAAGATTTTTATAGGTCCATCGTTGGAACTATTGAAGGATTTTTCGTCGCTGAAAATAACGTTTTCCAGAAACTCCAAGGGCTCATTAACATAGCGTTGGGCGAATTCCAGACGATTCCTCTTATTTCTCTCGGTGAGGAGCTCTTTAGATGCCGCCGTATATTTTCTTAGGCCGTTATCGCGAATTCTTAACGACGCCGTGGAAATACAACCAGGAAAACCTGTTTCCTGTATGGCACTTTTAAGAGTCGAATACGCATTTTGTCTGGCGTGCTCAACTAAAGCCACATTCTGAGCGTCTGTGGAAATTTTCGGCCTACCACTACCGACGGTCCTCTCAATGGTGTGCTCGCGGTCCCATTTTACACGCACGCGACCCACAGCTGCCCTAGACACATTCAACATCGCAGCAACCTCACGGACAGTACAACCTCGCGATAATTCCGCAATGATGCGTGCCTTTAAATCGACAGTAGTGTGTGGAGGCATCTTCGATACTAATAAAACTAGGGCTGGACCTATTATTAAGTGTATTACTTTACATTAATTGCGTATTTTTTTTGTGAAGATAAGAATTTAGAACATTCTGTTCTCATAAACTGCATACGATAAATGATAAAGAAATGAAATAATTTTCAGAATATGAGAAGTTTTAAGAAATTTTGTTTTGCTCAGTAAGGTTCTTTTGTCAAAAGAAAATAAATTAGAAAATTTTAATATTTAACAATCCACGTAAATAAATGCCAGTTAATGATCATCACATTATAAAATATTACTACTAAATAAGTAGGTATTTGATATTTATTTTACAATAATAATTTGGGCAATTAAGGTATTATTACCGGCAACAATTTTCTTGCGCAAAATTAGATTCAATTTTATTTAAAAGGATTTAATCCTTCGCGCCAAGGGGGGGACATTAACGGCTAAGTGGAACTTTACATTCTTAACAAAAATATAATTGCTTTTGTTTGTCTAATTACATATCGAGATAATTAAAGTTCTTTGTGTAAAGGTATTCAGAGTGCCTTTAAAATAAAAGAAAACGTTCTCTTTACTTATGAATAAATAGTTATACTATTACTATTACTTGAAATTTATAATCAATTTATAATAAATGAGTTTTTAAAAGCATTTATTTATGCACACTTACACATACACTTCATTGTTCTCGGTTAAAGGTTTTGTACCTGCTGTGTTAGGTAGACCACCTATAGCGAATCGGGTGGTTCTATGCTTGGAACCTGACTCAATCCACTAAAACTTAAAGTCGTTGCAAAAAGTTTGTCTCGATTTTTTTCAAAACGAGTGTACAAATAATACACAACTTAAAATCGAAACATAGTGATACGATAAAATATTATATTTACGAGATACACGCATACATTTTAAATTAATATTAGATTACCGTGATTTTTATTTAAAGTTTGTTATCTCAGATTCGCTAAAAGGAATTAAGTTGTATTATGGTTGTAGAGAGTTTTAAGAAACATAATATATGTCGGCTTAAATATATTTTTGTTTAATCATGTCTGATAGCGAGAAGGTGCAATCGGGGTTTCTACTTACTATCGAGCTTACCACTTCATTTATGGATTAAGTTGTTAATGGACCAATTATAGAAGGTTTATTTGGTACAGTAGTATTTCTTATTGAAAAACGGGATGCTTGTATGTATGGTACAATAGTGTTTCTTATTGAAAAACAGGATGTTTGTATCTATTCTAGAGACTGATCTGATAGGTCAGTGATTCTAGGTATCAGGTTTGTTTTTTTTCCTTGGAAATGTCTAGTGTGCAGTTATAGTATGGAAGATTTTTTTAGAGTGGCCATTAAAAGATGACGTGATTTTTATATTTTGGAGAGGTAAAGGGCTTATGTTTTTCGATTCGTGAGTGACAATCAGAGTTAGCCTGTGCAGAGAATAGGTCGGAAGCTTTGGACCGAGTGATGTAGTTAACGGGCGCCCAAAGTTTACCTACATTCTACCCGGTGTTACCTGAAGATATCGTGAGGGAGTTAACCATTTTCATTACTTGTGGATAAGGAATAAACCACCACCTCGAGGAAAATTTTTTGTTATTCGTTTCCATTGAAGAGATATAATGTTTATTTTAGCGCTTTCCTAGTTTTTGTAGTAATTTTACGCTTTAAGCGGATTGAATTAAGTGTGTCGTGTATGGTATTTTGCATTGGAAAAGCTGCTCCACAGCCTGTTCAGAGACAGACAATAAATTATTTTAAATAAAGTTGCTAACATATTTTGTGCATATAAATGTCAAAGACTCTTTCGTGTAAATAAGTTAATGATTGTGTTAATAAACCCTGGTGAAACAGTTAGTTAAAAAATGTGTCTGGATTAAATATTTTGCTGTTTATTTGAGATTGTAAAATTAAAAGTTAGTTTACCTGATGGGGCAGTTTTGGTCACCGCCGGGTTCCATTAGTAAGAAAAATTAATTGAAGATTCGACTGGTGTTTGTTCGATCAATTAACGAAGGGTCAAATCGTAGGAGGATTACGTTTGCCGCTGTGAGCTGGGGAAGACAGTATGTGCAAATTTAAGTTAATTATTTCTCTGTGTTTTTGTCATGTCGTTAAAAGTTGTAGAACAGTATCTGAAAACGCAGATGAACACAATTTCTTTTGTTGTTTAGTACTGTATGGGTACCCTTTAGGCCAACGTGTCAATTACCCAAGCCCGTTCATCTTACACTATTGTGTATTATTGCTTTTTTGCATTCTGCATTGGAAAATTTGCCGAATTTATACTTTGTACGTATTCAATGTGATAATAAAAGGGATAATTAAAATAAGGGTTTATGAATATTTGATTGTGGGAATTTTGAACTTGCAAGATTCAAGTCATTAATTACATTTATTATTGACATTTTACGTAAGAAAGATTGCACATTACTTCCCTTCGGAAGCGAATTTAATTGTTTGTATGTTTTTTAATAATTGTATATTTTATTCATTGATAACTATTATTACAATATATAGTGTTAATAAACCCTATTATTTCATCATTGTATGTGATTTTCGCTCTATCTCACAGTTTTATCATTATTTATGGCTCATGTAAATTAGTAGACATTAATAGCTTTGATTACGTCCTTGTTGCTAATTATTTTAATGGTAGTTTTTCGAATTGGACAGCCTTTTGAAAATAGAATTTCATTGACAAAATTAACGTAAAGTAAAATTTGAGTAAATAAGTGATGACCTTTATATTTGGTCCAGCTGCATGCTATTTTGTTTTGATTGAGTGTGAATGTTTTGAAGTTTTACAAAACGCGTCGTTGCTGATTTACTTGGATGACGCTACAAAAGGTAAGCAAGTTTTTTTAACGTTGCTGTGGAGTACTACCGTTTATTTAAGCTAATTAACCCCCTATCTGGATTTTAAAGGAATTCGCGTCTATTGATTTATAACTTTCCCTATTGTGACTTATGTTATTCACCCTACACGCAAAACTTCGTTACACTCCCACCCCGAACTACTGAGCTACCGGCATTCACCATTTGCTTGTTATACCTGTTTCTACTGCCATTTTCACCCGTAACAATGAACACACAAAAATGGATACTAATTCTAAAATCGATGTTAATTCGGTGAAAACTCAGTAATAACCGTACACGACTTGAAGGAATAACAGAAAAAAATGGAAACTCATAACTGCCATGTAAGTCCTATCCCGATGTTGTCACTTTTCTGTATGTTGCCAGACTTCTTTTTATTTCATCGTATTTAATATCTAAAATATAAAATTGGTTATCACAGATTTTCCTTAGTTGTTGTCAAATCGTCTGTTGTGGCACGGTAAAGCATTTATATTTAGTGTATACCATTAACCACAGTGTGTAAACCGTATACGTAAAAAAAAAATACCGAATGAGGTGCAACATTAAAGGACAAATTATACATTTCTAGTTCTCATAGCGAATTCTATTAAGGCAGAGAATAATAAATATAAAAATAAGATATTAAAGTGAATGCGCATGCCCAGTTAGCAGTTCGCGACAAGGGTTAACATATATATTTGTGTCTGTCAATCTTCTATTATGTTCCAAACGCAATGCTTCTTTATACGTATTGGTGTAAACAAAACCTAATCAAATGGTAACCTCACTTTTCTCCATTTAAAAACAAATTTTTGCATTAATTTCAACAAGCAGATTACACCTGGTTCTAAAGTAACTATAAAAATAATGACTAGCCCTAAAAAATCGGTAATAGATCCAGACTACGAACTCACAGAAATGGCAAGAGAACATGTAAAACTAAAGGAAAGTGTTGGTTTGTAATTCAAAGTTGCACTATTGTGCTATTGTTTGTCGCTTTTTTTTTGTTTCAGAAAGTAGAGAAACGTTAGAGAAAATTATAACAGTAATAAACCGTGAGTTTAAAACAGAACTGGATCATCGACAATCACAATTAGACTTAATTCAACAACGTTTGAATAAAGCTCAAAAAACATTACACTTATTAAGATATATACTTATAAACAGTTATTATAATAATCAAGACATGTTTGTGCAGCAGGTTGTAGAGCAGGCTGATGAGTTACCGGCATTTAATAAAAATGGTCTTCATCCTGCTTTGAAAAAATTAGTGTTAAATGATGATTACAAATTAAATTTTACAAAATCTCCTAGGAAGAAAATGAAATATCTTGATAGTCACATAAGTTTAGATACTAAGGAAAAACCTTTACCTGAACTTGACAGTGAACAAAATGGAAAAATACCTGTGATACAAACTAATAAATACGAAATTAGCCATACTATAGTTAACAGTAATAAAAATGTACAAAAGGAAGAGTATGACACAGCACGTAATAGAAAAAAGGAAAAATATCGAATTGTCGTTGGAAATATTTCAAAATGGATGCCTTCTAAGAGTGAAGAAGATAAATCAACACACAAATGGATGGTATATGTAAGAGGGTCCAAAGAAAGTCCAGATATAAGTCATTTTGTTGAAAAAGTTGTGTTTTACTTACATCCATCGTACGAACCAAATGATATCGTTGAGTTAAGGTAAGTAGTTGTTTCAAAATTAAATTAAACTAACAAGATATTCAACAGACATCCTCCGTTTCATCTATCTAGGAGAGGTTGGGGAGAATTTCCTTTAAGGGTAAAAATTTTTTTCCAGTATGCATTAAATAAACCTGTAGATATTATACATAATTTAAAGCTGGATAAAACATTTACAGGACATCAGACATTAGGTAAATATTATTTTTTAACAATAATTAAAACTTGTTCTTACAACTTGTAAGGTTTTGTTTAACCCTATTTTTTTTGGCTATTAATTTATTTTTTGTAGTTACTGCATAAATATATTATTGCATACCTGTAGTAGGTATATATTTATAAATATAAGATAAAAAAAATGCCAATTTTTTTTCGGAAAAGTTGCTTGGGTCAAATATATCCCTGAAGTAAAACAATGTGGGACAAATTCGCCCCAGCTGTAATGAAACAGGGTATACTCGCAAAAAAACATTTATTTTCATTTCATACATACATATAGCAGGGATAAATATACCTCATGTTGCAATACTGCTGTAGTATATACGTCCCATTACCAATATTGTTGTCGTTTAGTAAGAAAATCGTGGAGCAAGAAATCCACAACACTGACTTATCTTATCCCAATGTATTTCAATGTGTTGTTTCAATTTCTGTGTTCTTTAATATAATATTGGGACAAACATGTCCCTGTGTGTCGAAAAGGTTAATAGTTGGTGTAAGTATAGGTCCAATGAACTGGATGAAGTATTGTAGCTTTTTTTGATCTCAATTGATCCTTGTTAGATAGTGATGAGCACAGTCAGGGAATGCTCTAATGGGCCACGGAAATCTTACTATAATGTTGATGTTACAGATAAAGCAATATCCACATATGTAACCAATATGGGCACATTGTAAAAGTGTGGATAAAAGCCGTACCAGACCTGTAATTGATGAGGATGATCGGTGGATAAAATCCAGATCGTCAGACTCGGACCTGAATTTTGAGGATAAATCTGTAATTAAAACTGAGCTTTTACTTATGCCATACACATGGGCTCCAGTATTAATCGGTCAGACTTGATTTTAATCCATTAATTAGTGTTCGAATCCGCTCTTTACACATAAATTTGTGATCTGGGTCTGACAGTCTGGATTTTACCCACATCCTACCCCATTTTGTGTAGCACTTGGCTTCGAACCTTCAACTGTTTTGTGCTTTGTCGGTGTAAATGTAACTGTAACCAACAAACTTTAAATTTCAAATCATCAAATTTCAAATTTTTCAAGAGAGAATAGACCATACTATCCAAGATTTTTACAGATTTCTGTTTCAAAGTAATTGTGAGAGGGCATACGCAAATTTGGCCGCACTATTTCTTTATTTTCTTGTCAAAATTTAATTTTGATACGTCAGTTTTTTGTGGTACTTCAGAAATGATTTTAAAATGAGCAGCTATTATCTACAAGTCGCTCAACTACTATATGCTAACCTATTTTCAAGGTTATTCAGAATGGATATTTAACATCCAAGGTAGGAAGTATGGAATGTATGTTCTGTCTTTGTATTATTCGTCTGGTTTAACATTGAGGAAAAATGCAATAAAAACATATCAAAGGAAAGATATTGTTTTTATGCATTCCAGAGGCTTGTTTCATTAATAAACTACTTTAAAATTTCATCCTATATTAAATATTATACTACACACATTTCTAGGAAATTTGTAATTCTAAAATTGCATAAATGCATATATGGCCTAGAAGTTTATGTAAATGTTCCTGGAAAACCTGGAAAGGTCTGGCAATTTCATATTATCACATTAGTGGTACTTAGTACATGACGTTTCGTCAAAAAATTGAAAATTCAATCAAATGATAGCATGCCATTTGGAGTTATGTATTACGTACATAGTAATTTTTTTTGTTTGTAATTAAACATAAACATTTTATTTTTTTTTTAAAGAAACACTGGCACCTGAGTTTCTTTTTGTTTGTAGTCATATAGTTTAAAAGCTGCAGTGTGATAACCATAAACAGTAAAAAAAAAACTTCAGTAAATTCTCAAAAAATATCATGTACTGAAGAAGATAACTGTAATAACTTGTAAGGCAGCTATAAGAACTTGTGTTAGGGTCTACGCCCTCTTGTCGTGGCTCCCTCGTTGCGAAATTTGAATTTGTTTGTAGCGCCATCTAGTGTTGTATGTACTAATGAATATTTTCTGTAATAAAGGTGCTACCACCTAGCGGTATATTTCTAGGACTAATCTGGGGTTGTTTGTGCCGCCGTCTAGTGACGTCTAGCGAGTGTTTTCTGTAATAGAAGTTTATCATGCTCTTTCTCAAACAAACAAATCAATTAATCAAATCAAAATCAGATTGACCTCGGATTCGACCTTGGAGCGTGGCTCCAAGGCCACCCTTTGATCTCTTTGTTTAAAGTATTCAGTTAGGATTTATAATTAAATTACACGAACATTTTGAAAATGTCTTGTTTATAAGCTCTAATAAAAAAGATAAAGGGTTTTTAAAAATTTATTAAAACTATAACTATATATATATATATATATATATATATATATATATATATATATATATATATATATATAGGACAGTAAAAATAGCAATTTTTATTTCTTGGTTGTAATTCAAAAATGTATTTTTTTTTAATTTTATATTTGTCACCTTTTAGGAGCAAGATTGTACCTTCACTTTTATAAAAAATTAGTAATTATAAACAGAAAAATCATTTACAAGAAAGGTTGTTTTTTCTTCGCTTGTCACGCATTTAGTTTTCCTTAGTTTTTTTGAAAATTCAATAAATTATGTAACTTTTCTGTTCAGAATTCATAAATATAAAGTTTGTTTGCTAAAACTGCATAATTTTTTCAAACGTTGATCTTATCATTAACAGGAATAAACAAGTACAAAATATGATGTCATATTTATAGGACACTGGTCCAATTCGTATACGTTTATACTTTGAATTTACACGTCCAGACTAAATGATTCTTGCAGAGAGTGTTGGTATATAAATTGGAGGCGATGCTCCCTTATTCATTTAGTGCATTTATTGTGGTGTAAAACATGGAAAGTAGGCGGTTTTTAAGTGTTAAAGATATTGAAGCATTATTCAAAGATGAGGAATTTTATAAACATTTCGAAAATGCGGATAGTGTAGGTATAGCTGTTTTGCCACCGAATCCGGACGTTTTAAGTGATTGTGATGAAGGCGACGAAGACATAACAGGTGAAAATGAAATCAATGATATTCCTGGAAGGGCGGGCGTAAACTGTACACCACTAATGAGTTGTTACCTGCTGTAATTAAGCGTCCTCAAAATCATGCAGGTAAACTGTACACTGGATTTTAAAATTCTCAATATGGAATTTCCTTAATTACCTCCTCGGGGCTCAGTAATCTCTATACACAAACGTATGTCTTATAAATAAAATTATTGTCATTTACTTACTAGATATAGGTAGTTATCACATAAGTTTCGAGTACATATCTGATCAGTTTATTGTTAAATAAAGCTTAATTTATCAATCAAAAGTACCTTTCAAGAGCTTTCCAGTGATGTATCGCAAGGGGTGGGGGTTCCATTTAAGATTAAAAAATTGAGGTGGTTAGGGGGTGAAGAAAAAACTTATGGCCAATTGAAGCTTTCCAAAAAGTGACATTGTATTTACCTAATGTCCATTTCTTTATTTTAAACTAATGTTAGTTATTCCTTTGTCAGTGATACTTTAATTGGGAATAATGCAAACTTAAATATCTGGTGTGGAAAAGCATGACCATCCAACCTACAAAATGGAAATTAAAAGAAGTTTTGTTATAATTATTATTTAACCCTTTTATAATAAGTTCATTATGAAAATAGGCAACATTGTACAAACAAAAACAAGAATCTTTGTCAAACAGACGTTTAAAACCTCATGTCAGATAGAGGTTAATAGACATCTAGATGCTAACTTAAAAATATTCCAAAGCCGCCAACTTCTATAAAAATATCTATAATACAGATTAAGCAATTTCACTCACATTTATTTAATTTTTACATTTATTTCGCTTTATATTAAGAACCTTGGCAAATAAACGTTACGCATGAGTAAATTTTCTCTCTAATGAGTTTTACCTTTGGTGTACACTTTACCTGCACCTTTCTTGTAACTATTTTTGTTTGGTGTACAGATTACATATCGGAGTTATCCCTCAGGTAGTTTGGTGTACACTTTACATCCGCCCTCCTGGAAATATATAAATTCAATTACAAGGAGCTAATGTGTCTAATGCGATGTAATAATTATGCCCGAGATGTAACTGGCGAAGAATGCACAAATTATTAAAGCGTACCCCACAGAAAGAAGTCATATTTATTAAGGTCTGGTGATCGTGGTGGCCCAATTTGTGGGCGATAATCCTGATATGAACTGTACAGTAAGAAACCCGATAAAAGCTCTTCAACAAGTACGGGTAAAAAGAAATTAACTAATATTACTTTGCGTTGGCATAAATCTCAGCCATCCTATACAAACACAATAAGAGAGTCACAGTCTGAAAATGAGAAAATTAAAATTATTAGTGCTGAAATACATGATTTATCTCCTGTACAATTGTTTGAAAAATTTTTCTCCGACGATGTTTATAATTTATTGCAAGAAAAAAAAGAAAAAATTTTACTGATTTTACTGTGACACCAGAATACAACTTGTAGCGGATGCTATGTCTCAAAATAGATACTTGAAATTAAAATCAGTTTTTCACTGTTGTAATAAGGACGAAATTGATTTGACTGATAGGTAAATAAAATAATGCATAATAACAATGTTAGAATTCTAACATGTGTTTTATTGTAGGTGCTATAAAATTCGTCCACTAATAAATAAAATAAACCAAGCATTTCAACAATGGGGTACATTTTCTACTCATTTATGAATTGATGAAATCATTGTGAAATACTATCGGCACAATCGTATGAAGCAATTTATACAAGCAAAACCAATTTGATTTGGATATAAATTATGGGCGCTATGTAGTTCAGATGGATATTGCTACAAATTTTCTGTTTCTACTGGCAAAGATAAAAATGCAAGTCCGGGTTTACTGCAAGGTTCACAAGTTATTACAGATCTTTTAGTAATCGTTGAAAATCCTAATGACCATTTGGTATATTTTGATAACTTTTTTACAAACGTGACATACTGATTCATCTAAAATCAAATGGATTTCATGCAACAGATATATACTACAATAATCTATACTTTTCTTATCCTACTTGTTACAGGAACAATGCGTGAAAACAGAACAGATAAATGCCCACTTTTAAATTCAAAAGAACTTTCAAAGAAAGAGCGTGACACATTTGATTACCGATTTGACAAAAATGGTGAAATTTTAATCTTAAATTGGAGCGATAACAAATGTGTCACAGTTGGTACAAATTTTCACACCATTGAACCACTAGGTAATGCTTCAAGGTGGTATAAATCTAAGCAACAAAAAATTCATGTCCCTCCAACCTAATGTTATCAAAATGTACAATCAATATATGGGAGGTGTTGATCATCATGACTGGATAGTTGGCAAATATGCTATTAGGATTAGAGGCAAAAAAATGGTACTGGTCGTTAATTACTAGCAATGATCGACATGTCCATAACAAATGCATGGATTTTGTACAGAAAAACTCACGGGCCAGGTTCTTTATCTTGTTTAGATTTCCGAAGAAGTGTTGCCACATTTTATTTAAAACAAGGCCATTCTCTAGCCATCGGAAACACAACGTACATGGCGTAGTGCCTGATGTTCGGTATGATGGAAACAGTCATTGGGTAAGACGGAGGGAAAAACTGCGTAGATACCAATTTCCAAATTGCCAGAAAAAACCTTTGACTTTTTGTTCAAAATGCAATGTAACCCTGTGTGTAGAATGTTTTGAACCCTACCGTAAATAAAAATAATTTTTTGTAAACCGAAAGCGACAAAAAAATGTGATTATTTTTATCTAATGAAAATAGGATTATAATTGATAATTAGTAACTGTTGAAGCCAACTTCAATTTTTGTTTATATAGGATAACTAGTTAAAGTTTGTAATTTGCATTCAATTTTCTGCATGAACGAATTAACATTCGACTAAATTTAAAATTCCTAGTAAGATGTACACCTGCTCGTTGGCAGGTAAGAACCATTTAATTGTTGTTGTATTAACCTAACGGGGAACAAGTTACCCCTATCTTATATAAGTTTCCACAAAATTTTTAAGTTAGTCATGTCATGATAATGTAGCTCGACGGTTAAAGCGTAACATATAATTCAATAAACGGTGTAAAACCTATATCGTAGTTATTATTAAGTGTGAGCAATGAGCTACGCAACATTTGGTCCTACGAGGCAAATTTGAACTTACGCGAGTATTAAGTACTACTAGTTAACTATCAACACATTCAGTTATTAAAAAATATATAATGGTGAAAGTGAAAACACACCCACTGATGACCACAGCGAGATGCATTCCACAAGTACTACACGGAAGTAATCCAAACAAAGGGTCAGTCCTTCTTTAAGGTACCTTATCTAACTTACTATAGGCATGCAATCAATTTGCGTAAAAAAATTACTGTAGTCTTTGAATACAAGAACCATTATGGTTTACGTAGACTTCATAATACACTTATATCCATCCAACTAAACATAAAATTTGTGTAAATTCAACCAAACAACTCTCTTTATTACTATATCAATTACACAAAATAAAACATACATTTATATTCAACAAACAGATCGTGTAACGGTATTTAAAATATTGCATTTTATTTACACCTATTGTTACAGATCACATATAATTAAGGGAATATAAAATTCTAACGTACCTAATTATTAACTTCCCGTACAATACAAACAGGTAAAGCTGCGAATAATCATTAATCAAAGTTATATTCACAAAACAACCAATCCATTGATTAGATTTCAATTCGCTAATTACTCAATCAATTATTAAAATGCCAGAACTTAAAGAATTAACCTTAATAAGATCCAAACTAAAGGGTAGTCTAACAAGATTTAAAACTTATTATGATAAACTTGATAAAACCAATGTAGACATAGTTAAGTTGGAAATTCGTTTCAAGGAACTTCAACCTTTGCTTAATAAATTCGATGATATTCAAACACAAATCGAAATTTTAGATTCAGATTCAGATGCTGACAATAATAAATATTTTAAGGAACGCGAAGCATTTGAAGAAGAATATTTTGAGTACACTTCTCTCGCGCAACGATTACTAAATCAATCAATCGAAAACTCAAGTAACACTGTCAGATCGGGGTGCGCACATGTAGAATCACCGAACTCAGGTATTGCGTCAGACCACAATAACGGTAAGACCATAAAATTACCCCCAATTCCATTGCCGACATTTGACGGAAATTATGATCAGTGGCTATATTTTCGAGACACATTTAATTCTATAATACATAATGATAATGAAATATCCGAAATTCAAAAGTTTCACTACTTACGGTTATCGCTAAAGGGCGAAGCGGCTCAGTTACTACAATCATTAGAAATATCTACAGTAAATTATCAAACAGCATGGGAAATGTTACACAAGCGCTTTGAAAATAAAATCTTATTAGTAAATAATCATATTAAAGCTCTCTTTAATTTACCCATCTTAACAAAAGAATCGCACGCTAACTTACGCCTGTTACATGACGGTTTAACTAAACATATTCGTTCGTTGGAAGTATTGGCACAGCCTGTACAGCATTGGGATGGCTTAATTATTTACTTAATTACGGATAAATTAGACGCTACTACACGTAGAGATTGGGAATCCCGTACAGTAAAACGGAACACGTTTCCAACAATTGCGGAACTTTCCGAATTTCTGGAACAAAAATGCAGAATTCTGGAAACCTTGAAACCTCAAAACGAAACTAAAATCCTTTCGACTAATCTAAAAACGAAATCATATCTTTTAACTGACAATTTACAAACATGCGGGTATTGTTCAAAAATTCATGCTATAACGCAATGCGAACGTTTTTTAAAGTTAACCCCAGACAAACGATTTTCGGAATCAAAAGGTAAAAAATTGTGCAGTAACTGTTTAAAGGATAATCACTTCACAAAATATTGCAAATCAAGATTTAATTGTAAGACGTGTAACAAACGACACCACACATTACTACATTTTGAAGATGCTAGTAGTACTGTTCCCAACGAAAGCAGAAATATCGAAACACAACCTAATCAGTCAGTAACCGCTCATGCGTCTAATTCGGCTGATCAAATATTGTTATCCACAGCATTATTAAGGGTCCAGGATAAAAATGGAAAACTACATCATTGTCGTGCATTACTTGATTGCGGGTCGCAAAGTAGTTTTATTTCAGGTGAACTTACAACAAACTTAAATCTGACCCAACGCAAAATAGATATTTCGGTATGCGGGATAAACAGCAGCTTAAGTAAAATCAAATATAGCATGTCAGTGCAATTAAAATCAAATATTGGTTTGTTTAATTTTAATATTAATTGCTTAGTAGTTCCAAAAATAACTGACAATGTACCAACCACATCGTTTGATAAATCTATCTTAAATATTCCAGAAAATATCCCTCTAGCGGATCCTGAATTTAACATTTCTAGTAAATTAGACTTACTAATAGGTGCAGAATCATTTTGGCAAATTTTACAATCAGGTCAAATCAGCCTAGGTAAACAAAAACCGATACTCCAAAGAACATTATTGGGATGGATGGTTTCCGGACCAATACCTCCATCGTACATTAGTAAGTATACGCAATGCAATTTAATAACAACTGATGAAATCAATACTAATTTACAAAGATTCTGGGAGATTGAGGAATTTGGAGAAACGAAGCCGGTATCTCGCGAAGATGAACAAATCGAAATCATTTTTAAAAGCACTACCAAACGTGATAAAACTGGGAGATTCATTGTAAAATTACCTTTAAAACAATCGCGAGAAAATTTAGGTGACTCAAAATCAATTGCTTTAAGGCGATTTTATGCATTAGAGCACAAGTTAAGCAAAAATTCTGAGGTTAGGCAGTCTTACGTGCAATTTATGGAAGATTATAAAACTTTAAATCATATGACAGAACTAGACGTCCAGGACAATCAAATTTCTTATTACATACCGCACCATTGTGTGCAAAGGGAAGCTAGCATTACAACCAAATTACGTGTTGTATTTGACGCTTCATGTAAATCTACGTCCGGTCTAGCCCTTAACGACTTACAGTACGTAGGACCCTCCTTGCAAAATGATCTCATATCAATAATAATTCGGTTTAGAACCCACAAGTATGTTTTGGCTGGAGACATTACAAAAATGTACAAATTCTAGTACACCCTGATGACAGAAAACTACAAAAAATATTTTGGAGATCTGATCCTGAAAAACCGATACGCGAATACGAACTAAACACGGTAACTTACGGTACTGCTAGCGCGCCATATTTAGCTATAAGGTGCCTACAAGAATTAGCGCATGAACATTCAACGAAATTTCCTAGGTCTAGTAAAATTATACTAGATGATTTTTATGTGGACGATCTGTTAACCGGAGCAAACACGACTGACGAATTAAAAACCATATATTCAGAAATAACGTCAATTCTAAAAACCGGATGCTTTACATTAAACAAATGGGTGTCTAACAGTTCCGAATTAATACAGGAAATTACGAATTTAGAATCTAATGTTATTCTCAATATTGGTCAAAATAATGAAACTCATGCATTAGGACTCTTGTGGCATTCGGATACGGATTTACTAAGCTTCAAAATTCAAAGTAAAAGGGCACATTTAGTAACTAAACGCACAGTACTCTCCGCTACAGCACAAATATATGACCCACTGGGACTGTTAGGGCCAGTAACAATAATAGCAAAATTATTTATACAAACGTTGTGGCAGCTTAATATCGGTTGGGATGACGATATTCCAATAAACCTTCAAAACGAGTGGCAGGAATTTTATAACGGTTTACACACTTTGAATTCATTAAAAATTCCGCGGCACGTCGCATGCAATAATCCTGTTAAATTCGAAATTCACGGGTTTGCGGACGCTTCTAATAAGGCCTACGGCGCGTGTATTTATATTCGGTCAGAAAATAAAGATGGCGAAACTGCCACACATTTAATTTGTGCGAAATCCAAGGTTGCGCCACTTAAGGTTATATCTATACCACGGATGGAACTTTGTGGTGCCTTATTACTCGCAAAATTAGTAACCGCCGTCAAACGTACTTTAAATATCAACATATACCATACATATTTATGGAGCGACTCAACTATTGAGCTGTCGTGGCTGAACAAGGAACCCACCACGTGGAAAATATTTGTTGCTAACCGGGTGTCGCAAATTCAAAATCTAACAAGAGATGCATCTTGGTGTCATATAGGAACAGACAGCAATCCTGCTGATCTAATTTCAAGAGGTGTTAGCCCAAACACTTTAGCTAACTCGAGTCTGTGGTGGTATAGACCACAATGGTTACAACAACCAATACACGATTGGCCTCTAATCCATATAAGGGACATAGAACATACGGAAGACGATAGCAAGGAAAGACGTCAACAAAAGGTAACGGTATTAGCAGGCTCCGTGAATTTTGATTTATTAAACAACTACTCAACCTTTAGTAAACTCCAAAGAGTAGTCGCATTTATCCTCAGATTTAAACAAAATTGCTTAAATAAACCAAAACAATATGGACCTCTTACCACTGCAGAATTACAACAATCTGCAAACGTGATAGTAAAAATGGCGCAATTACAATCGTTTTCCGAGGATATAAGTTATTTAAAACAGAAAATACCCTTAAGAAGAGTAGCAAATTATTAAATTTAAATCCGTTTGTCGACGACCATGGAATTTTAAGAGTGGGGGGGAGACTTTCTAAATCAATGTATAATTTTTACAAAAAACACCCTGCAATACTAGCCAACAATCACCCCCTCTCGACACTATTAGTCAAATCAGAACATGTACGTTTATTGCATGCCGGGCCCCAATTATTACTAGCCTCCTTACGGGAAAAATATTGGATCCTATGTGGACGCAACCTTGTAAGAAAGGTGATACATGGTTGCATTAGGTGTTTCCGCACAAACCCGAAAGACACTTCCTACCTTATGACGGACTTACCAGATTTTAGATTAATTCCCTCAAAACCGTTTTCCAACTGCGGAGTTGATTACTGTGGGCCATTCATGTTACGAGATCGTAGCACGAGAAATTTTAAACTCTCTAAGGCATATGTATGTCTTTTTGTATGCCTAGTCAGCAAGGCGGTGCACATAGAGTTAACAAGCGACTTAACCTCCGAGAAATTCCTGGCTTGTCTCAAACGGTTTATATCTCGTAGAGGAAGGGTTCAAAATATTTACTCGGACAATGCAAAAACCTTTAAAGGCGTTCAAGCCGAACTATATAAATTTGTAAGTTCCATTGAAATCGAATTGAAAACCGAACTATGTCAACAAGGTATCAATTGGCTTTTATACCAAGCAGAGCCCCTCATATGGGCGGCATGTGGGAGGCAGGTATCAAAAGTTTTAAACACCACCTAAAACGAGTTGTCGGTTGTAGCTCCCTAACTTTTGAAGAATTTAACACAGTAATTACGCAAATTGAGGCTTGTCTCAATTCACGTCCACTTTCTCCATTATCGAACGATCCTAATGATCACCTTCCATTAACTCCCGGTCATTTCCTGATTGGCCATAGTTTGGTCGCCTTACCAGAACCTCTGGTTTACGACGAAAAGGATAACTTGCTGTCTAAATTCCAAAGACTTCAAAAAATGACGCAACACTTTTGGAAGCGCTGGTCCAAAGAATACATATCGGAACTGCAGGTTAGGAAAAGATGGACACAACATGGGGCAACATTAATTAAACCAGGCACGATGGTGATAGTGAAGGAAGATAATCTTCCTCCTTTAAAATGGAACTTAGGCCGAGTCGTAGAAGTTCACCCTGGAAGTGATGATATAGTGCGTGTGGTAACAATTACGACAAGTGCCGGTATTTACAAACGACCTGTAACAAAGGTGTGTGTGTTACCATGTGAGTGATACTGTAAAGTGATGTACAAATATTAGGACGTAATCATGAACTAGGTTTAATTAATTAAGTTACTGTAAATATGTTGAAATTATCCCATCCTTTCAAGAGGTGGCGGTATGTTGAAGCCAACTTCAATTTTTGTTTATATAGGATAACTAGTTAAAGTTTGTAATTTGCATTCAATTTTCTGCATGAACGAATTAACATTCGACTAAATTTAAAATTCCTAGTAAGATGTACACCTGCTCGTTGGCAGGTAAGAACCATTTAATTGTTGTTGATTAACCTAACGGGGAACAAGTTACCCCTATCTTATATAAGTTTCCACAAAATTTTTAAGTTAGTCATGTCATGATAATGTAGCTCGACGGTTAAAGCATAACATATAATTCAATAAACGGTGTAAAACCTATATCGTAGTTATTATTAAGTGTGAGCAATGAGCTACGCAACAGTAACAATTTTCTAAATTTCATTATTATTTTTGGTCCGGTACTTAATGGGTTAATAAGCTGTGTAGTCAAAAGGATTGTGAGTAGGACAATGGTTTAGCTCCAGGTCACCGTCAAATTGCACAGACTGAGCCAATAGCATTGAGATTTATTCACTGTTCACATAAAGTTTTCATCGGGTGTGATCTGTAGGTCACAGACATAGCAGAAAACCTGCGGTGGTATATGGGCTTCACATAGATCTATCCCTGGTATTGGAGGTGGTGGTGGCATTCCACGTACATTCCAATAATAACACTGTCTCTATAACAATTGTATAAATTAATTAATTAATAATGATAAAATGTATTTATGAATACTCACCTGGACTAGGCTAGACCAGACTAGACCAATTATTGTAGGTGCACACATTTTGTTATTGTTAATGTACACACACAAATCTTGTCAATTGGATGTATATGTGGATGTATTACTTATTGCTTGTTATATATAACTGCACTACATTCACCCTAATATGTTTTTTACAATAGTTTTCCCCAGTATTAATTTGAAAGGTGTTTCTTCTGATTAGAATTCGTTTTATAAATTACTTTAAAGACAACTTTTAATAATAATATTTATATCATGTACATACATTTTTATAAATAAACAAGTAATTAATTAATTATACACACGCGCGCACGCACCCACGCACACACACGCACACACGCACACGCACACACGCACACACGCACACGCACACACGCACACACGCACGCACTCACACACGGACGGGCGGACTCTTTGAAGGCTGATGACGTAATTGATGCGTTCCTATGCTGGTGGTCGGAGGCCTCCCTTCGGGCATTTCGTTGATTTTTCAGTGAAACGGACCTCTGGTGTCTTATTTTCTTTGTTTCTCCCAATATCTTCTTTTGAGCTTTGTTATGGAATAATACGATTCCACTTTCGTTTCCAACAATTTCATAATTTGGTATTAATTTCTGGATATATTGGTAGTTTATAAATATAACTTTAATTGTTTGATTTCAACTACAATTAGCGCGCTGAAACGAATAGCAGGTAACTACAAACGGCAATGCTCCTACTTTGAACATCCATCCTTTCGAGTTATTGTTCTTTATATATTAATTTCTTATACTAGATCGATGGTTTCGATTTATTTTTATCGTTCACTATTTAAACACAATCATGGAATACTTATTGAAACTAATCTCAAGCTTTTCATCTTAATATTAATTACATTTACCTACAAATAACCAATAACCATTTCTTTACCTAGAAATTAACATATAACTACTTAATGTTATTTAGCTTCGCGCGAAATTTGAAATTTTCTAAGGTTCCCGTTTCAGTATACAATACGGGATTCAAAACCGTGCCCTGGGGATGGCTGTGTTTTTTAGTAAATTACTATGAACGGAATTAACCTTACTTGTTGTGTTTGTTCTTCAAAGTAACTTTTTAGTAACTTCAACTCCTTGGACCGTATTCCTATTATTATTATTAAATATAAGGCAACCCTAGATTATAACCATGCTTCAAGGATTGTTGTGTATTTTTTTCATGTCCTAAATCTGACTGTTGTCCATATTCACTTTACCACTTACCCAAATGAAAAGTTACTGTTCCTGATGAATTCCTTGTCTCTTCCACAAACTGTATGGGAAACCTTATCATTGTTTCACCACTCTTAATTGGTATGGGTAGAGATGCAAATGTTTCATCAACACACACCAAACTGTCTCATGTGAAACGATATCGAGTCTGTTTTATAAGGCTGTTAGCAAAACAAAAAAAAAAAATCCTATGATTTCACAGTACCTATCACTCATCAAGAACAGAGACGATGCGTAGGTCGTCTCTGTTAAACGGGTTAAACATATGTGGCTATTTCCTTATTATGTTTCCCTCGCTAGAAAGAATAAGTGATAGGGGTTCTTTTACCATTTTTTATTATTTCAAAATTATTGAATACAATTTTATACTGTTTTTGTGAGACTTAAAATGATTACCTTTTTATTTAAACTGAATGAGTTTGATTTATAAAGATATCATCTACTAGTTTAATTTTAATTCGCTTTGTACTTAGTTTCAATTTGATTAAATGAACTTTAATATTTACGTTTGCGAATTCTGGTCTTATCAAGATGCACCAGCTAGCTCGAATGTTAAAAGAAATGGTCACTGTTATCAATTACCAAAATTTATACTCAATTTGATTTTCTTATTGATTTGGATTTCTATTGAGTTTACTTCCTTCTGCATTTATATAAGCTTTAATATTTATCTAAGCTTTTAATATTAATAGTCTTTAATAAAAATAAATCAAACGTTTTACTTATTTAATTACTGACATTCGCAGTTCAGAAATGTTTTGTTTACAACAACGTATAACAATCAAACCTATAATTTAAAGTAGTATTCTTAATAACTACCATGCAAAACTTTTTTTTATCGATAATGAACCAAATATATCTTCGTTCAGTACCGATATTTAAACACAGCAAATATAAATAAAACACAAAGATATTGTTTTTATTCTACAGATAAAGAATCTTACTTGGAACTTCTTTGACGTAATTGAGGCGTTCCTATGCTGGTGGTCGGACGCCTCTCTTGAGTATCCGTTACTTTTTCAGTGAAGCGGACCTCTGGCGCCTTATTTTCTTTATTTCTCCCAATATCTTCTTTTGAGATTTGTTATGGAATAATACGATTCCACGTTTCTTTCCCTCAATTTAATAATTTTGTTATTAATTGCTGGATATATTGATAGTTTATTAATATAACTTTAATTGTTTGATTTCATCTACAATTAGCGCGCCGAAACGAATAGCAGGCAAATACAAACGACAACGCTCCTACTTTAAATATCAATAGCTTCGAGTTATTGTTCTTTATACAGAGTGAGTCAGTTTTTTGTAGACAAACTTTAACAGGAGATAGAACACATGTTTCTAAAAAGAAAAGTTCCTATAAACATATGTCGTAGAAGGCTTCGTTTCCGAGATACAGGGTGTTGATATAATTTTTTTTTCTCAAATTTTCATTATAACTCACAAACGAATGCTTAGATTTTTTTCATGTTGGGAGGATAATGTCTATTAATTAAGGGGCATAAAACAAGCGATAAGAATGTTCACAAACTTGCACAGTGGCGGAGTGGAGGGGTGTTCAACCCTTTCATAAACAGAACTTCTACGCCAATGACTATTTTTAAAAAACTGTTATTTTCATTATCTACATATAGTTTAACAAAATAATGTACCTTCTTCTGTTGCGAAATTCCGTGCGTTTCCGAGTTATTTGATTTTAGTGTTTGATGTGGTACTAAGTTAAGTAATGTGCTTTATGTGAATAATTGAATATACAGTTTTTAATAAAAAAGATATAATAAAACATTTAGAGCCATTTTAGTACCTAACGATCGTTTCTTTAAAATTTCAAATACATTTTCATTTATAAATAGGTAGGTTATCGGTTTTTTTTAGTATCCATTGTTATTATCCTCGTATAAAAAGAAATGCATAATTATTATTGTTATGCGGTCAATACTTTCTGTATAATTATGTATGTATCAATTTCGCCATAAACATGTATGTAGCTTTTAAGTGAGATTCTAATAAGTTATAGACCGCTGCTCACTTGCTCTCATTAAAGAGCCGCTACTGTATCAAGCCATACTCAAATACAAGACTTTTGTAAATTGAAATCTGTTTAGTACACTAATTTTAACAATCCTTATTTATTAATTGCGAAATTAATAAGAATTCTTAGCAATAACGATTTATAAATAAATAACAATAACACTAGTATAATAAAATTAGACACTTTGTTCAAAATGTA
The DNA here is from genome assembly GCA_036346205.1 of Vesta saturnalis. Lineage (NCBI taxonomy): Eukaryota > Metazoa > Arthropoda > Insecta > Coleoptera > Lampyridae > Vesta > Vesta saturnalis. The sequence goes on from JARFJB010001840.1 coordinate 407,204, forward strand.
AACCGTTCTTTTCAATACACATTTCACAGCGACGTACAATAGAACGTCTTAAGTTAACTAAATGATGCATCCTTATTTCATTGCAACAAAATATGATACTCCTTGGAAAACAAGTAAGCATTAAATTTTATATTTTGAAACGACAGTTTGACTTTTTACAAACACTTGCTTCATCTTGAATAATTTCACTGTTATTAATTATTGTTTTTAAGTTCAAAAAGTTATTTCATTTGATTTGCCAGCTTTTAATTAGTGTAACATGCCGTTTACATTTACAAATAGCGAACAAGCCGACATTCATTTTATTTATGGGTTCGCAAATGGGAATTCAAGGTACGCAGCTAGGGAGTATCGGAGAAGATTTCCAAATAGACGACAACCTCATCATTCCGTTTTTGTGAGTATCCATCGTCGATTTGTTAACCAGGGTTTGAAAAATGTACATGAGGGCCGACAGAACAACCGTGGACGAGATAGAATTGGAGAGGGTATATTGCGTGAATTTAATAGGAACCCACGACAAGTACTCGACGTACTGCTGTTGCTCTTGGTATTTCCTAAAGTAAAGTTTCCCGGGTTTTAAAACGGGATCACAGACGCCCATATCATTTTCAACCTGTTCATGGTTTATGTCAAGATGACGCCGAACGAAGACTTAATTATTGTAGGTGGGTTCTTAACTCCATTCAAAATAATAGAGATTTCTTATCCAACATACTGTGGACTGATGAATCCTGTTTTACTCGTCGTGGTATCGTAAACTTTCACAATCTGCATATATGGGCACATGAAAACCCGCATGCCATTCGACCAAGAAGTTTTCAACATGAATTTAGTACAAATGTCTGGATTGAAATTTACGGCAACCACGTGTTTGGACCTTATTTCTTGCCACAACGTGTAAATTCAGAAAATTTCCTACAATTTTTAGAAGAACATGTTAATATGTGGGAAGACATTCCTTTGAATTTAAGAGGACATTCTTGGTTTCAGCTTGATGGATGTCCGGCCCATTATGGCAGAAATGTAAGAAATTGGCTAAATAATAACTACCCGGGGAGGTGGATAGGTCGTGGAAGTCCAGTGGCGTGGCCTCCTAGATCTCCCGATTTAACGCCACTTGATTTTTTTGTATGGGGATTCATGAAGGAAAAAGTGTATACCACTCCGGTTAATACACTTGAAGAACTTCACAATCGCATCAGAGATGCTTGCAATGAAATAAGGGTGCATCATTTAATTAACTTAAGACGTTCTATTGTACGTCGCTGTGAAATGTATATTGAAAAGAACGGTTTACATTTTGAACAAAGTGTCTAATTTTATTATACTAGTGTTATTGTTATTTATTTATAAATCGTTATTGCTAAGAATTCTTATTAATTTCACAATTATTAATTAAGTATTGTTACAATAATAAATAAGGATTGTTAAAATTAGTGTACTAAACAGATTTCAATTTACAAAAGTCTTGTATTTGAGTATGGCTTGGTACAGTGGCGGTTCTTTAACGGGAGCAAGTGAGCAGCGGTCTATAACTTATTAGAATCTCACTTAAAAACTACATACATGTTTATGGCGAAATTGATACATACATAATTATACAGAAAGTATTGACCGCATAACAATAATAATTATGCATTTCTTTTTATACGAGGATAATAACAGTGGATACTAAAAAAAACCGATAACCTACCTATTTATAAATGAAAATGTATTTGGAATTTTAAAGAAACGATCGTTAGGTACTAAAATGGCTCTAAATGTTTTATTATATCTTTTTTATTAAAAACTTTATATTCAATTATTCACATTCAGCACATTACTTAACTTAGTACCACATCAAACACTAAAAATCAAAATAACTCGGAAACGCACAGGAATTTCGAAACAGAAGAAGGTACATTACTTTTGTTAAACTATATGTAGATAATGAAAATAACAGTTTTTTTAAAAAATAGTCATTGGCGTAGAAGTTCTGTTTATGAAAGGGGTTGAGCACCCCCTCCACTCCGCCACTGTGCAAGTTTGTGAACATTCTTATCGCTTGTTTTATGCCCCTTAATTAATAGACATTATCCCCCCAACATGAAAAAAATCTAAGCATTCGTTTATGAGTTATAATGAAAATTTGAGAAAACAAAAATTATATTCAACACCCTGTATCTCGGAAACGAAGCCTTCTGCGACATATGTTTATAGGAACTTTTCTTTTTAGAAACATGTATTCTATCTCCTGTTAAAGTTTGTCTACAAAAAACTGACTCACCCTGTATATTAATTTCTTACACTAGATCGAGTCTCGATTTATTTTTATTGTTCACTATTTAAACACAATCATGAAATTTTGTAAGGCTCCCGTTACAGTATACAATACGGGACTCAAAACTGTACCCTGGGTAAGGCCGTGTTTTTTAGTAAATTACTGTGAACGGAATTAAACCTTACTTGTTGTGTTCGTTCTTCAAGGTAACTCTTTAGTAACTTCAACTCCTTGGACCGTATTCCTATTATTATTAAATATAAGGCAACCTTAGATTATAAACATGTTTCAATGATTGTTGTGTATTTTTTTCCTGTCCCAAATCTGACTGTTGTCCATATTCACTTTACCACTCATCCAAATAAAAAGTTACTGTTTCTGATGAATTCCTTATCTCTTCTACAAACTCCGTACCTTATCAGTTGTTTCACCACTCTTAATTGGTATGGATAGAGATGCAAATGTTTCCTCAACACACACCAAACTATCTCATGTGAAACGATATTGGGTTTGTGTTATAAGGCTGTTAACATAAGTTTCTTAATTTTATTTTGTATAACGGTTCAAAAAATGCATTCCAGAGTCACCCTGACTATGTTACAAAGCACCTTGCAACACAACCTATAAGAAACCTAAAAGTTGCAGTTGATACGAATGATTGGACACAGTTTCATTAAATCTCAATAGCTCACTAAACCAGATGTCTTTAATTTACAAAAATTACTCAACTATAATTATTTTATTATTGTGATTGCTTTCCAATAATACTGTTTTTAATCAGTTAACTCTTTTTTCAGGAAATGAAACAATAGTTAATTTGTTTCTATACACTAACGAAAAAATGGGTGTGCAAGCAAAGGAAAATGAAGAAAATTCTTTGCTGTTTATAAAAGAAGAAATAGAAGATCAAGATGAAAGTTCTAGAACAGATTTAAGTGTATATACTGAAAACGTTACGAATGAAATTTCTGAACATGATTATTGCACCGCTGGCACAGACAAAGAAATTACAACTTCTTTTTTGTATGATTTTTATAGAGAGCATTCGTATGCTCGGATTAATGAACCTTCAGAAAATTTTAAAAACAAAATGTTTGAAGCAAGTACTGAAAATTGCACATATCCTGTTAATGATTTACAACAGAAAACATATGAAGAGACTGCATTAGAAGACTTAAACGGTTTAAAACACAATAATGAAAATCAAATTAATAATACAATAATTGCAATTAAAAAATGCAAAAAACCACAAGAATCATTATTAAAAAAAGGTTATAAAAGTACCGTTTTATCCTTACAACCTAACAATAAACAATTAATCGTGTTACACACAATCCTTCCAAAAAATGAAAATGTGCCACAACTCTCAAACATAATGAAATTTAATTATATCGACTATAAAAAGTATGAAGTCCAACTACCAAAGAATCGATTTAAAAATGCGAACAAAGCTTTACCATACTTATTTAAAAAAATGCCTATAATTACAGGATTAGCTTCAAATTTAGATTACAAATGCACTTACCCGTATGTAGCAAGATCATTGCAAGAATATTCAAATTGGAATATTGGTAGGCGATTAAGCTCTGAGGTATGACATAATTTTATTTTTCTTAAATACATGAAAGTTATATCCAAAAGGTAGAATTTCAATTATTCTTTTATGTAATAATGTACATTGATAATAGCATCTATCGTTTATACAGTTAGTAAGATATTGTATATATGCTTTACTGTTTCACAAAAACTATGCAGTATGTTCAGTTTATTCTGACCTATATGGGATTATGGAAGACGGTAAGAGATGTAGGGTGGCGCTTATGCAGGAAAAGCGTAATCCCTTATCGTTTTCAGATTTCATTTGATCCATTTTTAAACTTTACAAAAACTTTGGGATAACAATTGCACATGACTGTGATTTCAAAATTACTCCAAAAACGTTCTAGATTTTTAGCAACTAAAGTTGAACTGCTTTTTAACAAAATTTTTAGATAATGAATTTTATAAAAAAACTTCAAAGCAGTTAATCTTACTAATACTTAATATTGCTTGTATGACAGCAAGTGCCCAAGGTACCCATCCTTAAATGTGTAATTTGAAATTACTTTCAATAATCAAAAGGCTATAAAATCTTTAAGAGCATAATATGGAACTTATTCTCAATATTGGAAATTGAAGAAAAAATAACTAAGGGATGTATCTTGACTTTACTCACAATAATGCTACTCTTACATTAATTAATATCTTGCCTTACATTGACTTTACTGGCAATAATTAAAACATTAGAATTTATTTACAAGTCTGATTTGAGTTACTCGTAAAATTCAAACCTGATAAAAAGAATTGGCCGTCATGTGGAAAGTACACTGTGTTGTGAGATAGGAATGAGTGTTGCATCATAGTGGAACAGGTAAACAATGAAATTACTCAAATTAGAATTAAGGAGCTTTATGCAATGATGGTTCAATCCGTTAATTTGCTAAATTGGGGAAGAATCGCCAAGAAAACCTAATTTATTAATAAATAAGTAATTGCACAAGTACATTAATAAATCAAAGAACAAAAAACAAAGAAAGGCTTCAATATACAAAAAAAAAACCATTAAATCAGGTTAAAGTGCGTACCAAATTACAAAATTAAATAACAGAAAAAAATCGAGGCAGTTGTACTTCACATAAACGCACAAAAAAAGCGATAAAATCACGCCCACAATATTGTGTCGTAAATAAATCAGAATAAAAATTGTAATCCCAAACATGTGGCCCTTATACAACCAATCGTACCGGTCTTTAAGTTAACACTAAGGTAAAAAGGAAAATAATAATGCAGATTAAGGTACACATAAAATATGACACACAGTAAAATTAAACAGGTAAGACTAAGGTAACTGCAATGTAGTTTAACTACACTTAGACAAGGACAAAACAATAGGCTAGGAATTTTGACATACATAATTGCATAGTGAATAATAAGCACAAAAATACATACGTACGATTACAATAAATTACATATACAAATAAATCAGTTCGTAATCATGTCGAACGGGCTAGTTTAACAGTAACAATGGAATTCGAGGTGGTTTTAATGTCATCTGGACCAGTGTCTGCAAACCCCGATATCGTTTATAAAAATTAACTGAGGTTTATCGTGTCACGTTTGTCCACACATATATTCCTCTACACGGGCGAAAATTTTATTTTAACAGATTTCAGCCACATTTAATAATTTATTGATCAACAGATTATTGCAATCCATTTACAGATCAAAGTAAACATCTACACTAATTTCAAAAATTGCAAAAATTATGTACCATTTCTGCACAGCATCAGGACAGCAATGAAGTGTCAAAATTATTATAAATACTGTGATATTGTCTGTATATTAGTCATAACAATAGACTTAAAAATGTCATACACCTTTTCAGAAAGAATAGAAATTGTAAAAAAGTTTGATTCCGGAAATAGCACGCGCACAGTAAATACCTTATTTAGCACGAAATATCCAAACCGCCCGATTCCAAGCCATACTACAATTGGAGGAATTATTACTAAATTTGAAAATAGTGGAACGGTGCTTCCTTTGTACAAATGCGCCAAAAATGATGCAACCAATATTCAAAGAAATGTGTTTGAAAATGAAAATACTACTGCAGTTAGTCCTAGTATAAGTTCTCGAGAAATGCGAACCAGTTTGGAATGCATAATACAACCGCGTTAAAAATTTTCCATTCGTACAAACTTCAGTGTCATCAGGAGTTGCTTGAGGGGGATTTTGAGAGAAGAGCAGAGTTTTGTTATGGGATGCTGGAGAAGGCTAATCAAGACCGACAATTTTTGTTTTACGGATGATTGTACGATTACGTTAAATAATGAACCAAACGTGCAAAATTATAGAATTTAGTCAACAAAAAGGGCCTGAAATTGTTGTTGAACGCCGATCCCAATATCGTCAAAAAATTAATGTTTGGGTAGGAATATTCGGACAACATATTAACATAAGGTAGCTGCTATGGAATCACTAAGTTGAGACCACTGATGAATGACTTCTTTAAGGGCTCAACAACAGAGACTTCTAGGCGACAGTCATTTCAAGATTCAACCGGCTAGGAAACTACGATGGGGAAAGCAACGGGAAACCACCCCATTATGACTCCCTTGTACAATTAACATGGCCAAGAAATTAGAGGCGTTTGAAATGTGGTGCTACAGACGTATCCTGAAATTCTTATGGGTCGACCGGATTACAAACAAAGAAGTAGTGAGTAGAATGCAAAAAAGACTGTAAAATACTTATCACTGTGAAACAACGCAAAATGGAACACCTGGGTTACATAATACATAATGAACATCATTATCACCTATTAAATAAAATTTTGCAGGGGAAAGTGTACGGAAAGCGAGGCCCAGGATGAAGAAGAATATCATGGCTACAGAATCTAAGAAAATGGTTCTCTCTAACTACAACACAACTTTTCCGTGCAGCAGCCAATAAAGCTAGGATAGCCATGTTAATAGCCAACATCCGAAACGGATCGGCACTATTATTGAACCATTTTTTATGAGGAAAATTTAAGCGCGGGCAGGTTTTTGGATTTGCTTCAAAGCAAATTTTATCGGCTCTAGCAGAAGTAGCTCCCGACGAAGAAGAAATTTGGTTTCAAATGGTTGCTCTGCTCACAATAGCCGGGAAGTTTAAGACTTTATTATTAATTGTTTTAATAACTGTGTAATCGGAGCAAATTGTGCAATTAAGTGGCGTCCAAGATCTGGAGATCTTGCCCCAAATGACTATTATCTCTGGGAACATTTAAAATCTAAAACTTTCACTTCCGAAAGTTTTGCAGATTTACAGGCATCAGCGAAGAATGCTGGAAAATAACGCCTCGTATTCTTACCAATGTTAGAAAACAAATTTATGATAGATTAGGATATTGATTTGAGCATTTGCTATAATTTTTGTAATTTGTAATTGTTAATTATTATTGATATTTATTCTAGGATTTTCAACAAATGTGTTAGCTTCATAATTTTTGTCATAATTACACAAAGGAAGCAACGTTCCACTATTTTCAAATTTGATAGTAATTGTTCCAATAAATAGTTTTCATTAATGTTTTAGACAATTAAATCTTCTTCATTTAACCTGTTTTTTTACATTGATTATTTAGATGGTTTGATGTTTGAAAGATTATATCATTTTGACATTTCATTGCTATCATGATGCTGTGCAGGAATGGTACATAATTTTTGCAAATTTCTGATAGAGAATTCAATTCTTTAAAGAAAAGTTCGTGTAGAGTTTTTACCTAAAATAATTAGGGAAGCAGGAATTCAAGAGTCTATGATTTCCCATTGAATTTACTATGGAGCGTCCGACCATTCACCACCATATATATATATATATATATATATATATATATATATATATATATATATATATATATATATATATATATATATTATACAGTCCGGATTGGTGGACCTACATTTATTTTTTACCCATTGTATTAAAGCCATTTTCTGGCAATAAAATAGAAAATACATTATTTTTAAACAAAAAACGTATTCTTGCTGGATCTCCATATTTTAAGGCGTTCTTAAGATATTTGCGTTTAAGTGTTGTAATGCATATCATATCCACCTCGAAACTATGCCTAAATTACTTTTAAAACACAAAATTGTAATAGAGATAAAGAGGTAATCCATTCAGAAATAGTGACTTAAGAGAAATGATTTGTGTTTATGCACAAGTAAATTATAATTCACGTGCTGCAGTTGATATACACAGTTGTATCCAAATTGAATTGTGCCCGATTGTAAGAAATTTCAAAAATTGTATGCAAATTTAGGCGAAACAGATTTGTTTCATATCAAGAACGCTGACAGTCGACTTAAACTACTGAATACAGAACTAAGTACTCAGTTGTTGCAGGCAGCTAGTGTTATAAGTAAATCTAGAATTTTCCGTAAAGAATAATTGTATCCATATCGCTTTACCCTTGTACAAGATTTGTTGCCCAATGAATTGCTACGCAGACTACAATTTACTACACAAAAGATTAACTAAGATCCAATGTTCCTGGAAATGACACTGTTTACTGATGAGGCTACCTTCACACGAAGAGGAGTTTTTAATTGGAGAAACAACTACTATTATGATTTTACAAATCCTGATAAGTATAAAGAAAATCATTTTCAACAGGATCTTTCAATGAATACCTGGTGTGGTAGTATTAACAATCATTTCAACGTTCCATTTCAATTTCCAACAAGGTTAAATTGAAACAATATTTACAATTTTTCGAGGATCATTTAGATAGTTACTCTAGTTGTAAGACAGAATATGAGGTTTATATAAGATGGTGCGCCTCCACATTATGCATTGGTAGTTCATAACCATTGAAATGAACGTTTTTCGCATTGGCCGAAACAGTGAATTCCCTTGGCCGCCTCGTACCCCAGAACCCGTTGGACTATGTATGTATGGGGCTACATGAAATCTATAACGAATACTTTAAAAAATTACAAAAATGCTTTAAAAAATAACCTAAGAAATATGCTTTTTTTATAAAATAAGACGTCATTTAGACACACAAGTTTAAAAAAACGTTTTGAAGTAAATGTAAAAGTAAATAAAATATCTCTAGAACGCCTTAAAATATGGAGATCGAGCAAGGATACGTTTTTCGTTTAAAAGTAATGTATTTTTTATTTTATTACTAGAAAATGTCTAGTACAAGGGGTAAAAAAAATAACTGTGGATCTACCCAATTCGGACTGTATAACTTGCGCGTTCCAGCCGCACCATTAGAAATGACAACACATTCTTATTTCTCGTCCACAAAAACTATTTTCTACCAATGAGTTGAATACATTCAGCTGTTTTAAAATTATTACAAATTTTTGATAATAATATCTCAACTTTAACGCTCACTATCTTGTTTACAATCAACATTTTACTATGGCAAGTTTATGTTAATCCATCTATTTAATCTCCTATTTCTCCAGTTGCTCCGATTAGCATGGGAAATCCTGTGTGTGTGTTGTGTGTGTTATATATATATATATATATATATATATATATATATATATATATATATATATATATATATATATATATATATATATTTAGAGTTTAGCTCAGTAATTCAATTAATAAATCGACGTTTCGAAAACTTCTTCGTTTTCTTTTTCAAAAACTGACAATTTGTCATTAATGACCTTTTGTTAAGCGCCAAATGTGATGGCGAGCCCGGGAAGAATATGTGTTAAACTGTTTTATAACTAAGTTGTGTTCTAGTGCACTCATTTTCAATCTTCGATTCGTCTGTCCTATATAGGAGCGACAACATCCAGAACAAGGAATCTCGTATACTCCTTGGTTTTCACCAGGCATATAATCTTTAGCGTTTCGGAGAAATTGTCGGAGAGAATTATTGGGTTTTTAAACCACTCAGAATTGGTTTTTAGGAAATTTGTTACCAATTCTGTCAGTGGCCTCTTTTACATAAGGCAAAACAACTAATTTTTTAGGTTCATCAACAGTTTTTGAAGATTTTGTGCAAGATTTGTATATTTCTTGATGATCTGATCTGATTGTTAAAGACTTGATTATCCCATAAAGCCGACTAAAGTTCATTTGTTTAACTTATCCCGATGACGTCATGTATGCATTAAATCACGAAATGACCGTCGTCTGTAATTTATAACAAAAATATGAGCACTGATACCAACCTTTCCACAGAACAACTTTCCTTTATTTGCTTATACGTTGATTGAGGTTACGTACGCTCGCCGGTTGGTTTGTTTCTTCGTTTATTCATTCCTTCTTGAGTTAATATTGTAAAAGATCGGTTCTTTTCAGAACCACATTACCTTCTAGTGTTCATTTAAGGTAAAGATTAATTCGTTTTATAGAAAGAGATAACATTTATGTTTTCATTTGTAGCACATCAACATGCCTCGTAGGTCAATTACCGTAGACGAATTGATCCATAACTTAGTCGAATACTTTAATAAAGAAAAACAGAACAACGGGCCCTTATCACCATTAACAGCAGTGCATGCAAGGGTTAGCGATGCTTTGAAAATTGACACGAAAACTATTTCTAATGCTTTACGACATCAAAATCAAGGAAAATGAACCTCAACGAAAAAGTCTAAAAACAAAAGACATGGATCAACGACAAAAAAGTGAAATCCGTACTACAATTTACAACATGTATATTAACCATGAACATGTTACATTAGATACGCTCTTAACAAAAATTAGAGAAAGAGGTATCGTTGAGTGTAAAAGGACTAGCCTCTATCACGTTTTGTTGGACATTGGATTTCATTTCAAGCAAACTAACAATAGAAAAGCTCTTTGCGAAAAAACTTCAATAGCATCGATGAGGTTAAAATTTTTGAGAAGTTACATCACTTATATGAAACAAGATATCTACAAGCAGTTCGTTTATCTTGACGAAACATGGATATTTGCAAAAGGAAGCAACAAAAGAATATGGCAAGATTCCGGTTCAAAATGCTTTAAGAATCTTAGTGGGGAAGGCAAACGTTATATAGTTCTACATGCTGGAACAGAAGATGGCTTTGTGGAAGGAGCAGAACTTATATTCTCTACCACAAATAAAAGCAGCGATTATCACGATTGTATGAATTCGGAAAACTTTGTTAAATGGTTAACAAATCAACTTTTGCCAAACTTAACAAAGCCATCTATAATCATTATGGATAACGCTCCGTACCATTCACAAATTGTCAATCGCCAACCAACTACAAATTGGAAAAAAGAAGAAATTACAGAGTGGCTTAGGGAAAAAAATTACTCATGAAAAAGAAGCATTTAAAACGGAATTACTACATATAGCAAAGCTACATAAGGAAGAGAAACAATATTTGGTCGATAATATTATTAGAGAACATAGACACGAAATTTTACGCTTGCATCCTTACCACTGTCAATTTAACCCAATAGAAATGGTATGGGGAATAAGCAAAACTTATTATGATAAACACATTGGAAGAGATGGTTATGGGGATGATATTGTCAAACATGTGGAAAGAAGCGTTAGAAACAGTTCCACCTTCAGTTTGGTTAAAAACGATTAAACATGCAGATGCTGAAATTCTAAAGTCTTGGGAACAAGAAAAAGTTTATGATGTCCAAGTAAATCCAATTATTATAAATCCAAACCATAACACAGATACAGAACATGAAGTGTAGTGAACATTTAATTTCTTGTTTTTAATTGAATTCTTAACGCAAACAGTTTTCTCCAAAAACTTAATAATAATCTATAATAATTATAATAATAACATATAATGTATGTTATTGTACACTAAAACATTATAATTTATAGCAATAAATTATTTTCAACACAGTCATGCTTAAATGCGAATGAACAAATTTACGTTTTATTACATTATTGGTTATATTGTGTTTGAAATGATACTTTGAATAAGTTTAAAAAAGTACTATAATTCAATTACATTAAATACACTAATAATTTTGAATTGCAGTATAATAATCTTCTACACAAACAAGTGTATAAATAAACACCGATGACTGAAATTATCATTACGTATTTTGCAATTCGAATGTTTTCTCAAAGCATAATGATTAGTAGCGTTCCTAAAAAATTCAATCTTTATGAATAAATCAAATAAATAACCATTAACTCACAAATGTATTGCCGTCAAAGATATATAATCACCACTTTTATGTAGAAAAGTATTGGAACAATTACTTTCTTTCTTTGGAAGAGTTCATTGGTCTTAACCTACAAATACCTATTTACAAAATTTTTGCAACATTTTAGAATATATAATAACTTACCAAAATTCATCTGCTACGTTTTAAGTTTTATTGAAAATAATATGCTTTTATGTGCGTACATCTACGATACGTAAATAAAACTTTTGTCTTTTATTTGCAAACATTATAACATTTATATTTATGTGAAGTAGTTAAGTTAAAGTTGGTAATGTTGGTGTCAAAACTGTTCGTAGAAAGAAAACTTAATTTGTTGTTAACGTTATCCTTGTTAGTTACGTGAGTTAATAAGAGCCATACAAAACGACACTCTTGGAATAATATGTTAGCTAATAGTGTACATTGTATTCAATATGTAGAAAAGGATAGTCATATACAAGTGCACGTTTGATTCATCGATCAATCGGAATAAGTTAAACGAATGTCCTATATATATATATATATATATATATATATATATATATATATATATACATATACATATACATGTCACTTGTAACCTAAGTTTTAAAATAATTAAGTCAGTTTTATAATTGGTTGCTACAGAATAATGATGATGTTTAATGTTTGTAGTGGTTTCAAGCAAAAATGATTCAAAAAGTGATAGTTGATGCTGGATTAAGAGGATGTGAGAAATTAACACCAAAATTCCTTATTATGTATGGAAGGTCTCATGGTTATACGCCCTTAGCAAATTATGAGATATTTAAAAACAAAGTTCAGAATTCAATAGACCTTGAAATGGAAGGTGATTTGGACACAGAAGTTAATAACAAAGCATTCACATTCGAAGATACTGATGAAATTGTAGACGTAATTAATTGTGTTTCAGGTAGGTTACATAACTATTGTGTTTATAATTCTTGATGACACAACTTATTGTTTGAAAACGAAACTAAAAAAAAAAGGGTTTCCGTTCATAAGGTGAATGAAAATATTCATAATGGAGAGGTTGAGAAATAACACTATATATATATATATATATATATATATATATATATATATATATATATAATAATTGCACTAGGCCGTCGAGGCCCTTGGCATCATTCACTGCTATTCTCCATCTCTTCCTATCCAGAGCAACTTCTCTCCAGTTATCTATTTCCAATTTCTTCATATCCTCTTTCACACAAACCATCCATTTCCTTTTTGGCCTTCCTCGTTTTTTCTTCCCTGCCACTTCTAAATTCAATATTCACGTAATATTTCTTTCTGCTTTTATTATTACTATGTGTCATATCCATCTCAACCTCCCTTTTTTTATTTCTGTCACTATGCTCGTTTTTTTGTATAGCTCCTTAATTTCATTGTTACCTTTTTTCCTCCACTGATAACTTTTATACTCCCAAACATCGTTCTTAACACAATTCTTTCCCGCACTAACAGTTTATTTATACCACTTTTCCGTAACACCCATACGCCGCTCCTATAGGAGATTATTGGTTGTATGATTGTCTCTTAAACAATTTTAGTATCCGTGTGATGTTTTTGCTTCGCAGGATTGCTTGGTACATTCCCGTTGCTCTTACACATAACGCTATTCTTCTCTCGATTTCTTCTTCGTTAACTGCTCACCTAGGTATATAAATTTGTCTGTTTTCAAAACTAAATAACTGTTATTATTTAGTTGTGCGAAAATTTTATAGATTACGTTTGGCAGTGATATCGGTCGATAATTGTTCATATTTGCTTCTCTCCTTTTTTGTAGATTTGGCATACTACAGCTTCATTCCATTGCTTTAGCATTTCTCCATCCCACACTTTCGTCATTAGCTCATGTATTTTATTGAGGAGGTTGTTTCCTCCGCCTTTTATTGCTTCTATCGTGATCCCATCGCTTCCTGGACTTCTATTGTTTTTGATTATTTTGATAACCTTTTTTAATTCTTCAATTGTTGGTGCTGATTCTTTTTCGTCTGTTGCCTTTACCTCCTTCTTTTGTTGTTGTATTTACACTTCATATATTGTTTCTTTGATGATCTCTGACTATTCTTTGATTATTTCTTCTTCGCTGTCTATTACTTCTCTTTTTTTATTTTTCATTAATGTTGGCATCTCCTGTATTCCCGTTTGCTACTTCTTATCCCTGCATAGACTTTTCTTATTTCATTTTTATTATACTGTTCTTGTATATCTTGTATTTTTCTTCTCTAAATGTGCTCTCTTCTTTTGTATGCATATTTTTTTACTTGTTTATTTAGCTCTGCTAATTTCATCTTTAGCTGCCCATCATTAAACTGTAAAACTCTGATTCTTATTTTCTCGCGCGCATACCAGTCGTTCTTCTTAACTTGCTCCTTTTTTCCTATTTTCTTATCCAGTGCCAAATTGATTGTCGTTTTTATTTCGTCCCAGTTCTCTTCTATGTCTGCCTACTTTTTTCCCACTGTTTAAACTGTCTACATATTCACTAAATTCTGCTGCTTTATCTTCATTTTGAAACTCTTCAGTATACCATCTTTTATTCTTTTTGATTTTTCCTTTCTTGAATTCTTTTGGATTCTCTACCAGCTTCCATTTTACTAAGAAATGATCTGATTTTAGAAATCCTCTTTACTTTCTTCATCTGCCACTTCTGTTGGTGCATGCGCATTTATTATACTGAGCTGCCTTCTCATTCTTAGGTAATTAATTCTCTTATCCCTTTAAAATTGATTCTTTGATCTTTGTACTTTTCTGCTACTAAAAACCCCGTTCCTAGTTTATTTTCCTTTCCGCCTTTCCCTAATAAGATGTATTTGTGGATGTTCTGGCAGTGCTCTCGTTTCAGGTTCAGTTCTTGGATGGCCAATATGTCAACATTCTTTCTTTCCGTTTCTTTGCTTAACTGTTTCCAGCTCTGTACATTCCATGTTCCGATTATCATACTTTTTTCCTGTCTTAGTTTTTTTTTGCGTTCCTGTTTTATTTTCCCTTGTTACTTTGTCCGTTTTCGCTCCTGTTTCCGTCATCCGATATCTGTCCTCTGTCGTTTCTGTTAGTTTTTTGATATGTCCGCCTTTATCAGCCTTCCTCCTTCTGTATCCGACCACTCATATTTGGTTTCTTCTACCACTAACTTGCGGAATCCTACTCTTGTTCTCTTTCCTCTGTTTTTATTCGCGAGCTGCTTTTGTTATTGTAAGTTGTACTCTTTGCTGTTCTGCTGTTAGGTCACTATCTATGTAAACTTTCCTTGGCAGTTTCTGCTTCTGTTTAAGGATTTCTACCTTTTGTTCAAAATTTTCACATTTCACTGTAACCTTCGCTTTCGTTTTATTCACTTTGTAGGTTTCTAGTACCTTAGCCTCTATCCCCACCTCGTTTTTGATACACTCCCTAACTTTCTGTTTTAAGCTCTGGTCTCCTTCTAGATTTTCGCCAAAATCCATTCCTTTCATTATTACATTGTTTCTTCGTTTCTCTTTCTCTTGTTTCTCTCGCGTATTCTCGAGGCTGTTTATTCTGTTTTCCAGTTCACCTCTTTCCCTCTACTTCTGCCTTTCCTTCCCATTCCTCATTTACTCTTATCAGTGCTTCGTTCACTTATGTGTATTCTGCTTTCATATCTGTTACTTTTTTATTCAGTTCACTTTTTAACTCATCATTTACTTCGTCTAGTCTCTTCAAGATTGCTTCTATCCCATTTATGTCTCTTTTTCCTTTCATTTTACTGTTTTCTTCTCTGCAGTGCTTATTTGTTTCTGAGGGATTCTTCCTATTTTTGGGTTCTTACGGAAGGCTTTTATTCGCTCCCGCTCCCACTTCTCAAAATCCTCTGGATCTTCCGTTTGTCTTTTACGCTTTGTAAAATCTTTGATGTTTGTTACGCTGTTTGCTCTTGTTCTATCTATTCTTTTCTTCCTGCTCATCTGCCATTTTATTTGTACTTTGCTCTTCGTTTTCTGATTTTGGCTATGTACGCGCCTCCGACGTCCCGGTTTTACATTTATACGCCACGAAATTTTGATCCCTACGCCCCCACGCCACTGCATGGTACGTACTGCTTGGTATTCGCGCACTTTTAGGTGCTCCAATCCCCTGCGTATATTTTCCGATTGCCATCTACGACTTGGCACTCCGAATGTGCACTTTTCTCCTTTATTTTTGTTGTTTTTTCACTCGATTTTATTCCAACACGTTTTGTCTCCACTTGACTTTTTTAACACTTAAAATTTACTATTTTACACTACTGTATGACGCGGCCGTTCATACGGTTACGCTTTCCACCAATCCTCTTAATGTATTATTTAATTAGTAATAATAATTACACCAAATTATACACTTGCGTAACGACTGACGTATTTTACGCATTAGCTTGGTTCAATCCAATTTAACGTAATTTTTTTGTTATTTTTATTACTCCGCGATGCCTGCATCGATCATCACCAAATTTCTCTGTAGATTGGACATTTAGATCCGAAAAGTTCATCACACACACGCACACAAACACACGCACTCACGAACTCACACCCACACCAACACACGTATACGCACACACCCACGCATGCAAACATACGCACGCACGTACGCACCTACACACGCGTACTTGCTCACTCTCTCATTCGCTCACTGTCACGCACGCACCCACATCCACACATTTTCCAAAAACCCCGTTTTTGAATCCATGGACCTCAAAACTGATATTTCCGGTCACGGTTTAATTCAGAATTTTTTGACCGATTACAATTATTTTAGATGGGAAAGTTAAAAAGGCTAGTCTAGTCATATGTGTTAATAGAAAGTTATCTACTAAAGATATTCAAAAGAAGACGGTTACCATCACAACTCATTACTATTTTTTATTTTTATTCATATGTTCTTAATAATGATAAAAAATAAGACAATAGTAGATTATTATGCAAGATGTGTAAGTTGATCATTATTGAGCTCAAATTTATCCAATACTGCAAAATTGAGCGAAATATTGATCGACTTACACGTCGAACGCAATATACTAGTTTCTCTTCAAGAGACTAATAAGTATCCTTCAGATTGATGACTGATAACAACACAACACATTGTCCTACCCCCATTATTAGTTTCAACTTCTATCTCATTGTTCGGTTGAAATGAATAATGCGTATGTGATTCGAATAATACACCAATAAAAAACAACTCAGCTGCCTCGGTGGTGAAATGGTTAAAGTGCTTGCCTTTAATCCGAGCGGCACGAGGTCATACGTGGCTGAAGTAGCCGTTTTTCTAAAACGGAGAAAAATCAAAGCAGACCTTCTCGTATAGGAAGTAAAACTGTAAGTCCCGTGGCAATACGATGTTTGACATGTTAAAGATCCCTCACTAAAGGTGGAATTCCTTTAGTAAAAGAGAAATAGTATCTATTTGTGGACACTCCCTCCATCCGTTCCTCCATGTTTTCTGAAAAGGCTTTGATCTGGAATTTTTACCAAAAAAATAAATCTTTTAGTGAAAAAGTAGCAGCTCAAAAACGGTTCTAACACGATGTTTTTTTTTATAATTCTGATTAGAAACAACATATCAACTTTTGGTGTTTTGAAGTAGAAATTGTATTTCCAGATATTAACAAAAGCAGTATTTCATCACATAAAATTAAATTAGTTGACCAAAAAGTAGAATTAGCCTGTTCCTATGTAAAACAAGTTGCCTTGGATGCTGGTGTAATTTTGAAACCGCAGGAAATTATACCAAATGTGATATTTAACGGAGCTGAACGAATGTTGCTAAAAGCTTCTTTAACTCTAGTAGAGGATATCATTCGGACAGCACGAGCAAATCTGGTGTATAAAGGAAACTTTTCGTAAATATTTATTTTTTACTTTTCAGAAATTATTGAATTTATATTTTTAGAGAGGCCACTAGTGTTGTAGGAGTTGAAGACATATTCAATGCTATCTCTCAAAGATCACAATTTAAGTTTTTGTTAAAGCTTAAGCCGTATAAGGAATAAAGTATTATGCTCATTATTTATATAAAAATTATGTATCTATAATTATGTTAATTAAATCTAGTTTTTGTTATAGTTGTTTTAACTCTTTTCATTCTTCTTTTTCTAGCATTACATTTACCTTTCTACGAAATTAGACGTATATTGAATGTAAGAGAGATCATTATGTAAAATCAGTACATAACTTCTAGGTCGCATGTCAGCATACAACCAGGTCAAGGGTAACAGGTCTCTGAAGATAATGTGTAACACAAGGTGGCTGTTTTTGGGTGCATGTTGACTAATTTGAGCGTTCTTGTATTATCTTGTTCCTGTGTAATGGATCAAGTTCATGTCTAGTATACTTCTAAAACTAGATCTGACCAGATTCTCAGACCAATTAAAAAGAAGGTATCTAAAACTCTGGGTTATCTAAAAATAACTTGAGCCAAGTTACTGGTTCATGACTATTTTGCTTGTATCTTGGAAATAATTCAATGTAAAAAATTAACTTGTCATACATGCCATTAATATGAATCCTGCATATATTTTTTTATGCTAAGTTTGGTGTCACTTAATATTAGATTTAAGTGATAGTCACTGCAAATCTTAGTTCCTTGTATGTATTTAAGAATTTAAGAATGTGCTTTATTTAATTTTATTTTATGCTTTCAGTTAATTAAAATACACTGAAATATTTTGCTAAAGCAACACTTTAACCACAGTGTTAACTTTATCTATTCTTTTATGTAATCCACTACAACTTGTCCATTGTATAATTTGAAATTGTTAATACGTTACTGACAAATCTCTGGCCTGTAGTTTAACATGATTTTTGAAGCAAGAAGCGTATTGTAGGCCAAATGGCAGAAAATTCCAGTTGGTGCGTATGAAATTGGAAAAAAAGGTGTTTAAATAATTGACAAATTTCTGCCAAAGATTTAATTTACGCAATTAGATATCAAAAAAATAATGAGCAAATAATTTGCGCATGCTGAACAAGCTTAAAGATTATTTAAACTATTCAACATATACTTTTAAGTTGTAAATATTCGTTGTCTTTTTTTGTTTAATTCTTGACTTCTTGACATCTGTCTATAATTTTTAAGTAGATTAAGTAAATTCTAGGAACACTGAAACGTAATCTTCAATGTAAATTTAACGTTAAATTTATTTAAATAGTTCGTAGGTATAAAGAGAATAATCCAATCCATTACAGGTTTTAAATAAAGAAATACACTTAAACGCATTTCGTTAGACATGTCAATGTCATCAGGACATGAAGTATAAAAAGTTATTCACTATCACTGACTTCCTCTTTACTCTCTGATTTAGAATCTTCACCCAAATTAATAATAAACTGGTCTGTAATTTCGTCTACCACAGGTTCCGCTTCCAAAAACTTTTGTTCCCACTTTATCACGTGGTTACAACATTTTTTCCATTCAGCAGCACTAAATTCATCAAAAAACTCAATACATAACTGTTGAACATTTCTAATAGTGAATGATAAATTTTTTTGTGCCACATATGGTTTAAGGGATGCCCATATTAACTCAATCATATTTAAATCTGGCGGTAATCATAAAATACTATGGCCATGTTATGTTAACATTTCATCTATCTCGAACGTTTTAAATGTTGGCTTATGGAGTTTACTAATATTATACAAATCGGGCTTAAACATCTTATTGTCGAAGTAAATATTTTTAGACTTTAACCAGTCTATCATAACTGATTTCCTGCTATTAGAATTCGGTGCTTTATCTTTTTGGACATTATGATAAGGAGCATTGTCAACTACTAGCACAGACTTTGGAGGCAAATTAGGAATTAATTTTTCTAACAACCATTTTTTGTAATTATCATAATTCATCTCGTGATGGTAATCTTCCGTTGTGGTATTAGACTTAAAAATCAATTTAGCATTCAGAAGGAAGCCCGTCTAGCAGCCAGCATGAACAATAATTAGTCTTTGACCTTTTGATATAGGCCTTGCTAATCCTTCATTGGAATTATCATTCCAACAAGTAGCCACGGTATGAGATCTGTGGATGTAAGTTTCATTCATATATATGTATATATATAATCGGTCTTTTTTCATTTCTGTAGCTTTTAATGGCACACAAATAAGACACTCTTAACTGACGAATGTCGTGTTTTCCATTAAAAGCTTTCTGTTGGATTTTGTTTCCAACGAAAGTCCATACCTTTTACTACTTTCCGAAGAGAATCCATTCCTCCAGTGTATCCTATTTCTTTAAATTTTTTTAGAATGTTTGGCATTGTAGGCACAATTTTGTGAACAGTAAAGGTATTTCAAGTTGTTCTACACAGCACACCTTTATCTGCATCGTCTAAGTCAGTTTTCGTTTTTTTTTGTATTTTTCTTTGGCAATGTAAAAGATGAACTGGCACTTGTGTTTATTTCACTTTTTTCTTTAACAATTCGTCTTATACACCCGTTGCAGCAGTAACGCGTTCATATAACTGATTCAGTGAAATTTTGAGTACCCCTGTAGTTTTTTCTTTTTGCATATATTTAAATACATTAGAGATCACCTCACGAGTTTGACTATGTAAAACATATTTAACATTTTGGTTAAAATTGTAGGGTATCTCGTTTGCGAGCAAAGATGCGATTTTGGCGACCCTGTTCTACTTTTTTCGTAAAAAACGAAAGATGCCACAAACAGAATTGTCATAGTCCTATTAGTATTTGAGATACAGGGCGAAATAAAAAATTTTCACATTTTAAGCACCCCTCGTAACTGTTTTGCCATGTAATTTATCAAAATGGTGAAAAGTAGGTTGTATACAGAATTTAGTGGCGTGCATAGTTTTCCCCACAAAAGTTTCTTCGCAATAAACCAAAGTTTTATTTTTTTGAATGGAACACCCTGTATATTTTTTTATTATATAATAGAGCTTAGTCTCAGCTTTCAAAGAGTATATATTTTGTGACACTTCTGCATTATTAACCTCAAAAATGAATGTTACGTTACGTTAACATTTTGATGATATAGTTGGCCATAAAAAAACAAGGTTAAGGTAAGGAAGTTTTATGCACACACAAAATTACAGGCTTAATATAAATGACTAAAAGAGATGTTCCAACTGATGACCATTCTGTCTTATACATGTTTCACACACTCTTCCAATTCGTTCTATAGCATTAAGTACAATAATCGGGTGGTCTTGTAAATGTCTGAAATTGGTTCAAGCGAGCTAAAGGAATGTCATCTAATAATTCAAGCAAAACCATTTCTAAAATCTCTAAATATATAGGGCAGATAAGTTCCCTTCGAAAATGTAAAATTTTATTTTTGATCCTAATATAAAGCAGGAAACGTTTAGTCCAAATAGTCCTTGTCTTTGGGGGAATATTTGGTGTTGATTTTCATGAGACAAGAATCTGCTATTGTGCCTATTTAAAACATCTGAATTGCTAACATGTTCCTTGTTTGACCATATTACATTTCTTCCCAAATTGGGTAATGTATTTAACATGTTTAAGTACCAATTGCAAAATATTAACCTATGTTCAGCGTCGCCAGGATGTACATGAAACATAGCATTTTCATAATAAAAAAATCTTTAATTGCCAATATTTCGAAAACTACACATTCGCCCCCTTGTCGTGGCTCTCTTGGCGGAAAATTAGAATTTGTATCTAAGTCTCTGCATTCTGCTTGGTTATGACAGGGAATTTGAAGTTGTATTCTAATAAGGGGTTCTAATTCTAACTTGTAAGACAGGTATAGATCTTCGAAACTTGGTTTCGTGTCTTAGCCCCCTTCTTGTGGCCCCCTTGCCCCAAAATTTGAATTCGTCTGTGGTGCCAGCTACTTGTGTAGGTATACACTAATTAATGATTTCTGTAATAGAAGTGACTCCACATAGCGGTATATTTTAAAACTAGATACAGGTCACTGTAATAGTTATGGGGGAAATTTGAAATAAGAGGCCCTAGTTCTAACTTGTCGGGTATGTATAAGACATTTACACCAACTTTCGGGGCTTAGTCCACTGTTAGGCATCACCTATTATGGTTTTAATTATGAGTCATAATTAAATTTATAAATAAAAAATATAAAGGGTTTTAATCATTTATTACAAATAATACTCTTTTGAGATTTAAAACTCATTAATGTTTTCTGTAATAGGGCTTGGCCTTATTGGAAATGGAAAAATGATAATTAAAATATTTTACATACATCTGCCTTAGCGGAAACACATTGGTCAAAAAGGGCCTTAGATTTAAAAGCAATCCTGAACGTCCTAAGTCGTTATTAATCTGTTTTTAATTATATCTCTTAATTAAATTTTGACAGCCAATTTGTTTCGGCGAAAAATTTGAAATCGCTCCTTGTCAAAAGACAGAAAATAATGAAATCAATCGATCGGTCAATAAAATCAGCCGAAGCATATCAAAACCAATTAATCAATCTTTATCAAATCAGACAAATCAATTAAGCAAATCACACTCGATCAATTCAAACAGGCAGATCAATCATAATCAAGCAATCAAAGCTATTAACCAAATCAATCAACCTCAATCAAATCAAACAAGAAGCTGAGCTAACAATTCGTCATAACCTTCAGGTAACGATTCTCCCATTGTATATACCTAACTCCTATGAGCGACCACTTACTCTGTAGATAAGCCTAACTAACACTCAGAGCTGGTACTCTCTCTCAACGTGAGGGCACCTGTGTGGGAAAACAGTTGATAATCAGCAAATCAATTCAATTTCATTCAATCAAATCATGCCTTACAACTTGCAAAAATCAGCTTACAATTCAAAAATACTAATTTGGCTTAACTTACAGCTTGCTAAAATCAACCACAATTCAAAAATACATGAGATAACCTTCGGCATTAGTGTCAATATACGAGCATCAAATTAGCTTGTAACACTATTGCAGGGTTTTGCATAAATTGCTAAAAATACGTTTTACAGTTAAATTAGTTAAAAATGCCTATACAATAAGAACTATATAACCAAACTGGAAGACAGGCACTATATTATTTTACATACAAGGAATGTCTTGTCGGAAATACCTCTGATAAAAGGGCCCTACATTTATAAACAAGGTTGAACGTACTATTTCGTTTTCGAAAATGGATAATTGCCTGGGGATAAATAAACAATCTGATTTTCATTTCCAATTTTGTAATACACATGTGATTTAAATCTAACACTGATTTCATTTCGTAAGGCAACTATAGGACTTTGTGATTTATTTTACACAACGTTTATCATTATCATTAGACAACCATAATAATTATACCACTCAAATTTGGAAATACCTCTGGCAAAAAGGACCCTAGATTTATAAATAAGCTTGAACGCACTATTTCATTTTGAAAACGGGAATATACCCCGGGGACAAAAAAACAAGCTGACTTTCATTTTTACAATTTTGATAATACACAAGCATTTTGAAACTAACACCGATTCCATTTCGTAAGGCAATTTATAATTTTGATAATACATGCGGGGTGTCAGAAGAGACAAGAGGCCGGGGACGCGAGAGAGAGGCACGAGACGATAGAGACTTGAGAAACGAGCGCTACGATAAAAACGAGGAAAACCAGAGAGACGAGAGCGGCGGGGGAGACGAGCACGATCAACTTCTATTACAGAAAATATTCGCTAGTTTAAAAATACGTCACTAGACGGGGTTGCAAACAAGCAAATCTGCTTTTAAAAATATGCTACTAGGTAAAGCTGCTATCAACTTCCATTACAGAAAACATGCACTAGTTTAAAAATACACCACTAGATGACGGTCACAAACAATCAAGGCTGCTTTTAAAAATAAGTGTAATCTAATTTGATGAATTTTTTGTCACGGTCAAAGAACGTGAATATCATATAAATCCAATCCAATTAACTTTCATAAAGCTTTCGCTAATGTAGGACTGTTATTTTTTCCATATAGGTACATTAGATGTACTTGAACAGTGAAAGGTTGTTATTGTGGTTACATAATTGGGGAAATCCCGAAAATAATTACTTTATATTAATGATTTCTGGAAGACTCTAGGTACTTTATATTATTCAGTTATAAGCAAGCCGCCTAAAGTGAATATGTTATGGCTGTAAGCAGCTGTTTACCCTGCCAAGGCGCTCTTCCAATACGATTATCGCCAACAACTCTGGCAAGGGGTCGTTTTTTATTTTACCCCTTATTTTATTTACTTTGTTTAAATAAAACGTATTTTTATCCCTGTATGCAAAACTCGTCAATAGTGTACACGTTAATTTGCGGGATATTATTGTTATTATGGTTGTCTAATGATGAGTGTGGATAAAATAAAACAGAGTCCTATAGCTGTCTTACGAAATGAAATCGGTGTTAGTTTCAAAACGCTTGTGTATTATCAAAATTGTAAACTGTCTTACGAAATGAAACCGGTGTTAGCCAGTTTCAAAACGCTTGTGTGTAATCAAAATTGTAAAAATGAAAGTCAACTTGTTTATTTACCCCCGGGGCATTTGTCCGTTTTCAAAGCGAAATAGTACGTTCAAGCTTGTCTGTAAATCTAGGGCCCTCTTTGACAGAAGTATTCCCGAATTTGAGTGGTATTATTATTATTATAGTTGTCTAATGATAAGCGTTGTGTCAAATAAAACACAGAGTCCTATAGCTGCCTTACGAAACGAAATCGGTGTTAGTTTCAATCGGCATGTGTGCTATCCAAATTGGAAATGAAAGTCAATTGGCAATATTGAGCTATTCTACCCCATCCTCAGGTCCAGTCCATTTTACGCGAGCGATATTATTATTATTATGGTTGCCTAATCATAACAATGAGCGTTGGGTAAAATAAAACACGGAGTCTTATAGTTGTCTTACGAAATGAAATCGGTGTTAGCTTCAAATGACATGTGTATTATCAAAATTGGATGTGAAAGGCATCTTGTTTGTTTGTCCCCAGGACATTTGTTCATTTTCAAGCTTGTTTTATAAATCTAGGTTCCTTTTGGCAGAGGTATTTACGAATTTGAATGATATTATTATTGCTGTCTAATGATAATTATAAGCGTTGTGTAAAATAAATCACAGAGTGCTATAGTTGCCTTACGAAATGAAATCGATGTTTGTTTCAAATTACATGTGTTTTATCAAAATTGGAAATGAAAGTCAGTTTGTTTATTTATCCCCAGGCCATTATCCATTTTCAAAAACGAAATAGTGCGTTCAACCTTGTTTACAAATCTAGGGCCCTTTTGTCAGAGGTATTTCCAACAAGGCATTCCTTGTATGTAAAATAATATAGTGGCCTGCCTTCCAGTTTGGTTATTTAATTGTAAAACGTATTTTTAGCACTGTATGCAAAACCCTGCAATAGTGTTACAAGCTAATTTGATGCTCTTATATTGACAGTAATGCCGAAGGCTATCTCAAGTATTTTTGAATTATGGTTGGTCTTAGCAAGCTGTAAGTTAAGCCAAACCAGTATTTTTGATTTGTAAGCTGATTTTTGCAGATTATGATTTTATTGATTGAAATTGAGTTGCTGATGATCGACTGTTTTCCCACGCAGGTGCCCTCACGTTTAGGGAAAGTACCAGCTCTGAGCGTCGGTTAGCCTTATCTACAAGGTAAGTGCTCGCCCATAGGAGTTAGGTCAATGACTATCATAGTCATTGAGTTAGGTACATACAGTGGGAGAATCGTTACCTGAAGGTTATAAAGAATTGTTAGCTCAGCTTCTTGTTTGATTTGGTTAATGGCTTTGATTGTGATTGATCTGTTTGTTTGAGTTTGATTTGCTTAATTGATCTGTCTGATTTGATAGAGATTGATTGATTTGTTTTGATATTCTTCGGCTGATTCAATTGGCCTATCGATTGATTTGATTAATTTCTTCTGTCTTTTGAGAAGGGGCGATTTCAAATTTTTCGCCGAAACAAAATGATTGTCAAAATTTAATTAAGCCTCATAATTAAAAACCGATTAATAACCACTTAGGACGTTCAGGATTGCTTATAAATCTAAGGCCGTTTTTGACCAATGTGTTTCCGCTAAGGCACATGTATGCAAAATATTTTAATTATCATTTTTCCATTTCCAATAAGGCCAAGCCCTATTACAGAAAACATTCATGAGTTTTAAATCTTAAAAGAGTATTATTTATAATAAATGATTAAAACCCTTTATCTTTTTTATTTATAAATTTAATTATGACTCATAATTAAAACCATAATAGGTGATGCGTAACAGTGGACTAAGTCCCGAAAGTTGGTGTAAACGTCTTGTACATACCCCACAAGTTAGAACTAAGACCTCTTATTTCCCCCATAACTATTACAGTGATCTGTATCTAGTTTTAAAATATACCGCTAGGTGGAGTCACTTCTATTACAGAAAACATTAATTAGTGTATACCCAAGTAGCTGGGCCCCACAAACAAATTCAAATTTTGGGGTAAAGGGCCACGAGAAGGGGGCTAAGACACGAAACCAAGTGCCGAAGATCTATACCTGTCTTACAAGTTAGAATTAGGGCCCCGTATTAGAATACAAATTCAAATTCCCCGTCATAACCAAGCAGAATGCAGAGACTTAGATACAAATTCTAATTTTCCGCCCAGAGAGCCACGACAAGGGGGCGAATGTGTAGTTTTCGAAATATTAGCAATTAAAGATTTTTTTATGTACATCCTGGCGACGCTGAACACAGGTTAATATTTTGCAATTGGTACTTAAACATGTTAAATACATTACCCAACTTGGGAAGAAATGTCATATTGTCAGACAAGGAACATTTTAGCAATTAAGGTGTTTTAAACAGACACAATAGCAGATTCTTGTCTCATGAGTTTTAAATCTCAAAATAGTATTATTTGTAATAAATGATTAAAACCCTTTATCTTTTTTGTTTATAAATTTTATTATGACTCATAATTAAAACCATAATAGGTGATGCGTAACAGTGGACTAAGCCCCGAAAGCTGGTGTAAACGTCCACAAGTTAGAACTAGGGCCTCATTTCAAATTTCCCCCATAACCATTGTAGTTTTAAAATATACCGATAGATGGAGCCACTTCTATTACAGAAAACATTCATTAGTCTATATACAAGTAGATGGCGCCACAAATTCAAATTTTGAGGTAAGGGGGCCAAGACCCGAAACCAAGTGCCGAAGACCTATACCAGCCTTACAAGTTAGAATTAGGGCCCCTTATTAGAATACAAATTCAAATTCCCCGCCATAACCAAACAGAGTGCAGTGACTTAAATACAAATTGTAATTTTCCGCCAAGGGAGCCACAAGAGGGCGAATTCCCGAGAGCAAGTTGCGAAGCCCTACACCTGTCTTACAAGTTACCATTAGGGTCCCCTTATTAGAATACATATTCAAATTTCCCTCCATAACCTGCAGAGACTTAAATACAAATTCAGATTACACACCTAGGGGCCAGGATAAGGGGGCGAAGCTCCGAGAGCAAGTTGCGAAGCCCTATCCCTGTCTTACAAGTTAGCATTAGGGCCCCTTATTAGAATACAAATTCAAATTTCAAGCCGAGGGGGCCACGACAAATGCGCGAAGGCCCACAAGCAAGTTCCGAAGACCAATGCCAAAAGGGCCTTAATCGTCAAGATTGCCACCAAGATGGCCGTCGGCCACGTGACTTCTCTCACCACTTAGTCACGCCCATCCCCAGTTCGTGGCCTATGACGTCACAAAAAAGTGTTGTGGGGAAGCTGGTAATCTTCTACTCACGATCTATGCATGCTTAACCCCTGCTTACAGAAGTTTTTGTTTTGTAAACAAAACTACTGTACCCTAACGGAAGTAGATTAGATAAAAATTACTGTAACCTAACAGAAAAAAAAAATTGAAAGACCACTACAATTCTGAACAACGCATGCGTTATTCATGGAGCCCCTTTCTATCTTTAGCCGCTAATTTATATTTCGCGGCAAGTTCAACTTGTCAAATATCATTTAGTATTTTGTTATACAATTAGGCTATGCTATATGTTTACAAGACATTATTTAGCGTTCTTTACAAACACGTTTCAAAATTTTCTGCCTTGGTTGCTTATCTAAAAAAGAGAAATACTGAACACAGACCTAGAAAAACTACTGCATTTACCAAAGTGTAAGTTAAAAAGTTCTTAAATGAAGCATTCGATGATAAGTTTATTATCATTAAGGTATAAATGTTTACATTAGTAAAATATGACAACAAAAGTTAGATACATTTATATTTTTAGGCAGGACTTATTCTAGGAATAGCAGGGGCATGAAGAAGGGACGAATTATATAATATGGGGATAGATGATATAGAGGATCATCAAGAATATGTCATTGTAAAAATTCCAAATATGCAAACCAATACACAACGGTCTTTTACTGTAACAAGTAAAGCAGATGAAGACATTCACTATGTAGACTTTTTTAGAAAATACAGTGAACTCCGACCAACTCATACGAAAAGCAAACAATTACTTATGCATTATCGACACGGAAAATGCAGTACACAGGTAGTGGACAGGGGGATTAATGGAAATTGGCCGTCAAAAATATTTGAAATTAGAACACTGTGAAAGTTATACTGACCACTCGTTTAGAACGACCAACAATGTTGGTCAGTAAAGACATGGCAGATGGTGATCTTCCATGGTAGCAAAGGGCCATGTGGAAGATTCTCTGCAAAATAAAATGGAATTTACCGAGAAAATTGTCCACGATGGTGTTCTTCATCCAGTACTGCAGCCTCTCAGGTTTCGCTGAACAGTCTGAATACCAACATGGCAAGCACCAGTGGCATTACAATTAATAATTATACCAATTGTACATTCAATTTTTATGTCTAGTTAATATTTGTTTTTTATATGTTACTTAATATACAGGGTCCTGCATCTTAGCTCCCTTCTACTACATCTAAATGATTTATATTACAAAAAATATTTTCACATATACAGGGTGGCCCATAAGTCCATAACAACACAAACTTATGTTTTTTATCGAACGCCCTATAAATGATTCCAGATTTGAATACTCCACATTTCGTACATTAACTCAACAAAATTACAGCATCTTATGCTGAGTGCTTTCAAAGATAAGACAATTTCTTTGTCTGAATGCACGTGTTGATCACTCCATCTTTCAAAAACAAACGAAATTGATTATTATTTGTAGTAGGATATTTTATGTTTGAGGTCGATTTTATTTTTATACAGATTGCTACATGAAATATCGGAAGTTGTGTACAGTATGGTCCAAAACGAGAAATGTAGATTTTCTCATGGAATACCCTATGTTTTTCATCGGCATGAGGTAGCTACTCTTATCAATTTTATTAAGAATTCCCTATACCCAAATCCACTCATTTTTTAGATAAATTTGCCTTTATCCAAAACTAGATGTAAAAGTTATATCTTTTAAAGAGAACACCTGCATATTTTATTCATATTGGGTGCGGAATAAATTAAGTAACATGTCTTACATTTGTAATTACACTGATATGTTTCAAAAGTTTCAGAGATTATCATCAAAAGCTGTTATTAGACATAGATCATTTCTGAAATTTTGGTGTTTTTTAAGAACGTCATTTTTTGAGTTTTTGCGGCATTTACACATAGCTCATTTGTTGGTAACAAGTCAGTGACTTTTAACTGTACGGAATCGCATTTGAGCACAGCAAACTGCAATGATTTATTTTTCAATAGTGTAGTATCGTCTGTATATACAATTTGACGTATATTGATACCTAGGCAATTTGCGAAGTTATTAATATAGATTAGAAATAAAATCAGCCCTGTGGCACACTAATTCTATGTAGTTGTTTAGACAATTGTTTCGATTTTTGACAACAGGTACCACTGATGCGATTTTTAGCTTGTCAGGAAACATTCCTTTTTTTTATACACAAATTTACAAGCTTTATAATTGGTGATATTAAAACAGACATATTTTTTTTTACAGCATATGTGCAAATACGAAAAATGTTTTTAGTTTTGGTAGACCTTAATGAATTTACAATGTCACACACGTGCACAGTTAACTGGGGTAAATTGAAACTCAATGTCTGTTAGCCATAAAACATGATTAACAATTTCTTCAACATTACTAATTGTTATATCCTTTATAGTATTGTGGGCAATACTAATAAACTATTCACTGAACTGATTAGGCAAAATACTACAAGTAGTAGTAGTTATTTCTCTTAGTGACATGAGTTTGATACTTTGCACAAGTCATTTAAGATTGTGAGGATTTCTCACATTCGTTTTAATTCCGAAGTAAACCATTTGATTCCTCCATCACATATTCTAGTGCTCAGTTTTATTTCAGGATACACAGTTTTATATGCAACGAGAAATATTTCCAAAAAAAATATTATACATGGTATCTACGTCTTCAAGACGATTGTCAATAAGTCCCATAAAATTTCTTGCAGAATACTGTGTAAAATACAAGAACCCCTTATGGTAATAGGATGGCTGAATTTAACTGACTGTTGATTATAAGAAATAGTAGTTATAGGTGGTTTAAGTATTTGGCTGTCATGATCAGACATATTATTGGTGGTTATAGAATAGATGCTGTGTAATCATGCACAGCAAAACTAAGAAAAATATTATCTAAACAATTTTTTCGTCTGGTAGGCCGGTAGGGGTGAATATAGTTTGCACAAAACCTGATAACATGCAGTTACATAGTTCGACAGTGTTAGTTTCATTTGTACAAAATTTAACATTTCAATCCCTAGCAATTATAGCTTTCTTATTACCTAAAGTACTCAACAAATTTTCTAATGTGTCTAAGAATGTAACAAAATCTCCATTTGGTGGTGTATATACATACAGCACACACATTATACTTTAAAACCTGCACAGCAGTCAGTTTCGAAATGACTTTCTACTGAAAGAGCATTTCTGTCACTTAGCATTTTACAATCGTTTATATTTTTTAATATTAAAACACCACCATGCTTGGAAGTAGACCTGCTGTAAGATGATGTTACCATCCATTGTTTACACTTTATCGATTTGATTTCGTTATTTTTGAGTCAGTGTTCACTAATACAAACAACATCTAATTGTTGGACTTCTAAATACATCTCTAATTCCAGTAGCTTATTTTTCAACCACTGGATAGAAGTGTGTGCAGTAGTTCCTTTTCTAGATTTGTTATATCGATCAAATCTAAAAATATAGCGGTCTATCTTAAACGTGTTACGGCCAATTGTCTGGTTCCAAGAGTACTGTAGTGTACTTTATATCAGTACACACCCTGAAGCACAAATTTTTACCTTTTGTTTCTAGCTTAACACATTCTGCATTATCGTCTTTTGTTATTTTCTTTACATGTTCTAGCATATCAACGTCAGTTACCAAATGTGAGATACGCCCTACAAAAGCCCATGCTTTTTTTGGTGTAGCAGCTATCTTAAAATTTTGAGTAGGTAGTGTTGGTTCCTGTGATATGCTTTGAGACGTATTTGGTAGTCTCAGTGTTTATTTCTATGCTACTTACAGTAGGTAATCCTTGTTTTTTTGATTTCTGTGTTTTAACTGATTTTTGGTTACCTACTGTATTAGCATATGTTGTGAATTGTTTGAGCTTAAATTGCTATTTACATTAATGGTATTATGTACTTGTTTGAGATCAGTATCGGGGTTATTGGTTGCAGTTGCTTTTATGTTAAATTTTTGATTAGTACGTGATTGACCTTTATTTTCAACATAAATCGTTTCAATTGAGGAATTTGTTATTGCATTTCTTGATATTACGCTTGCACTTGTGCTATCGTTTACGCCAGTAACCTGAATATGTCTAGTTGTAAGCACTATTATTATAATTAACATTTAAATTAGAAATGTCAATTTTGCACTTACAGAATGTTTTTCAGAAATTCACACTATAAGCAATGAAAATGTTCTATAACCCAAATTCCAGTTAGGCCAGTAATATAAGCAATACTGTAGTTTTTCATATAATAATAATAGTATAGACACGTAAGTTGATCATTACCAAATAATACACAAATAAAAGGCAACTTAAACTACCGAAATTGACAGTATTAATGACAAGTTTATTAGTCACTTGAAGATAAAGAATTTTCTTTTTAAATTAATATCCCCTTTTTTTTAAATGACATTTGATCTTTAAAAAAGATAAACTGTAATAAACAAATATTCGAACATAGAAAGTAGGGTATTCTTATTGCAGCAATAATTTATTAAGTCTTACTCTAAATTCATTTTTGGCAATATATGAAATGGAGAACCTCTCAACATGTAATCTTTTGTTGGCAAAACAAAATCCTGAAAAAATCTTTCAGTCCCAGCCTTTTAACAGAAATGACAAGGAGTAAAAGCAGCGGATAGATTTTTAAAAATATATTTTGAAAACATTACAAATCAATTGATAATGCAAAATAATTCTTGATCAATATAAAATAATAGCGAAAAAGAATTGTATAATGTAACTGGCAAGGCCAATCCATAAAAAAATTATCAAGGTTCATAAAAGTCATTTTATTCAATTCGATTCTGATGCCTGTAAAAATATTGTTACTATATAAATAAATATTCACACAACTTACTGTTGGATCACAATCTGCACAATGCCAAGAGTAACCTCTTTTTTTGGGAGATTTTTTTAATGGTGGATCTAGACAAGTAAAATGATAGCGTTTTTGACAATCATCACAGCTGAAATAAATATATTATTACCTATTTTCGTTGCATTAAAGATTTGATTTACCTGACTAAATTTGTTGTATTACCTTCCGAATCACATACATCACATAATGAAGCATTACTACTTTTTTTAATAGGCGCCGAAACTGGAGTAATTGGAATATAAGGAGTACTAATAACTTTCTTAATACTTGGATGAGGTGGAGCATTATCATCATTTTCGTTTGGAACATAAAAGCATTGAGGATTTGAAGAAGAAGTAGTTTCACCAGCTGGTAAAGGAATTGGACGAATCTATAAACATAATCAATAATTAAGTTTAACAAAAAATACAATCACCTTTATAGTAATACGAGGATGATGCTTCGGATTTTCGATATCCAAGCTCTTCTTCTTCCTCTTTCTTTTATGTTCTTTTGAAGGACGTAATGCATCTGGAGAATAACGTGAACGATGCTTTTCTCTTCTCCTTTTTTTACTGGATCTAGATGATATAATCATTGTTTCACCCTCTACAGTGCTGTTAAGATTTTCATAACCATTTTTAGTTTCTGTTATCGATGTTTCTTCAGATTTTTTATATGCCTCGCTTGTGTCTATAGGTGATGAAAAATTCTTTACGTGGATAGTTACATTTGATGTTATTTCAGGATGTAAAGGATCCCGTTCTACAGGTTTAATAATTACTTTAGGGGTAAACATTTCTTTATCAGATCTGGACTCTCTGCTGTATCGACTACGACTTCTGCGGGGCATTTTGACCTGCTCTACCTCAGAATCTGTAGTTTTATCACATTCTGAACATTGCCATCCATATAATTTTGATTTTTTTGGTAGCCTAGTAAGTGGCGGATTTAAACAATTTAAATGATAATAGAGGTGGCAGGTATCACATTTTGCCAGTAGATGTTGATCTCTACGTTGTCTACAAATTCCGCATTCATTTAATAGAAGTTTACCTAAGGTTATAAAAAACTAATTAGCAATAGTATGTTATTATTTAAGGTTACCTTGAGTTTGGCGCGCCTGACTACTAAGAACCTTGCTTGCATCATTCCTACCGGATGATATACTATTCAAAGGAAAACCAACTCCCATTTTTAAAGCTGCAGCTGTTGGTACCATCATTGGTTGAGGAACTCGATTTGTTGGTTTTCCTAAATCATCTATGTTGGGTAAATTCTTTGTAGGACAAGAACTTAAAATAGCAGAATGTAATTTATGTATCTTTTCTTTTAACGTTGTTGTCAAACACAGCTCTTCGCCACTTTCTTTCATTAGCTAGAAAAATGTAGAGATGAAAATCTAAATACTTTAATATAACAGTTTACCTCATCATACTTAAGCCTGTACACTTGTTGTTGTTCTATTAATTCGTTATTATCTTCTAACAGTTTCTCTAGTGCAGTCTTCATCACTTTTAAACGATCATTACGATCTAAATAGTAGGCAATAAATTCAACACTAAATGCTGGAGGAATATGCCACTTTTTTCTTATATCTACTAAAGCTGCCATCTGTGCCTCTTGAATTTCTAATGCGGCTGTATTGATACCCATTAATTCTGCTTTATGAAGTAATTTTCGACATGCAGATGCAGATGTAGTTAAAAGCCTTGGCATTTTTTGGGTTGGAACTGTAAAGAAAATAGAGATATTTGACATCACGTAATTATTCAAGTTACCCCAAGGAGGTTGCTTTTGAGATTTTAAACTGAGATAATGTAGTTTCTGATGTTCTAATTTCCTTTGAATTCGTAGTTGTTCGGGAGCGCACATTTTTTCGGTATCTTCTAATTGAACGCGTCTATTATGCGCACGTAGCTGTAAAGCTAAATAATTACGTTTTCTCTTTTTCACCAGCGTTTTATCAGAGTGCATTTTGCAATGAGCATAAAAAGGATCAGCTTGATCTACCTCTTCTGAATGTGCTTCAGAAAGAAAACCTTCCCTTTGAGCACTGTAATAATAATTATATACGTCATGAGCTATATTAAAATTTGAACTTTTACCAAGTAACGTGAAAGTATGTTTTACACATCCCCGCGTCACATCCAATGCAAACTCCTGTCCTAGCAAAACGTTCATCTTGACAGAGAGAACATATTTTGGCACCCCATTTATTATAGGGCATTTCAAACAAGGTAACACTTGTTAATCTGTCTACTTCTCCAAATGCAACACCCGGAACATACAAAGCACATACTAAATGAACCCATTTTCCAACATCCGTTTCTTTAAATATTCCTCCCGTATTTGGACATAACTCACATACAGGGTTTATAACTCCTGCTTTACAAGCTTCACAAAACCATGGAGCTGTGGGAGACAGTGAATCTGTACTTGCTATACTCCCACTATCGGACACACCATAGCAGGCTTCGTGCACAGTAATGCCACAACTGTCACATTCAATCAGTTCGTTGACTCCATCGCTTTGATCGCCCAAACAACCACAGCATATTAATAATTGCGCGTGTGTTTCATTCAACTGAAAAAAGTTACATTAGACACAGTTAATCTGTATTCATCCTCAGTAGTAGTAAAATTTTTTATAATTGTTTAAGGTGTTAGAACAAATTTTATGGAATATGAAAAGATGAAAACGCAAACACAAGCCTGTTATTTTTATAACAGTTTGATAAATGTATAAATCATACAAAGAATACAATTTTAATACAGAATAACTAGACCCTGAATAAACTAAATACAGTGAAACTGCCTTGAAGATGACAAATCAGTACACCCTGTAACCGTTGAAGGCTAATAGTGAAAAATGTCATAATCAAAGAGCAAATTTAACAAAATTTAATCAAACTATGATGTAGTGTAAAGTTGTAAAAAACTTTAATTCAAAATTGACAAAGAATTCACAAATAGAAACTTGAAAAATCTGGAACACTGGAACTGTGGCAGGACCTGTAACAAACAGATTTCTCTGGTTGATCTAATCTACAAAATCTCATACGTTCTTTTACATTAATGCTACATTTTGTGGTTCCAATGTATACTTTTCTACAAGAACAATACAACTGATACACTCTGAAACTGAAACTTTTTGTGAACCTGGAGTAAAATACGGTAAATTAAATTACGCACGTCACAAATGTTTTAAATTTCATACACGTTGACTAAACGCGTTAAAATTAAACTTATGGGGGACAGCTGTATACTTAATTGCATTAATTTTACTTTTTAACAAAAAATAACCTCAATTAACTCAAAATTATTTAAATTGGAAAATTTAAAACATGCTACTTAGCTTAATGAATTTACTAAAGTACTTTTTAATGTTGAAAAGCAGGATATTCAATTCTTAATGTATTACATTTAACAAATTTTCTGTTATTTGCACTGCTCTGTTAATGACAAATATAAATCAAAATTGTATAGTTTAATAAAAACACAAATTGTACACTCAGTTAAACATAATTTGTTTAATCCACGAACAAATTTAAAAATCGTACCCACCTAAAATTACAATAAAATTAAACTGAACATTTTTTGACAATGTTAAAATAATTTATTTGACAACGCACTTAATTTTTTACAAACAAAAATTTTAATATGTACAGTCTTGGTCAGATAAATGTAGTATAAAATTTTTTCAGTAAATTTTTATGGTGTAATATTATCTTTAATTGTCGAATGCAGCTTGTCATTAAAATTTATTAAATATCAATAGACTTGTAATGGCGCGAAAACTTACCGAAGTTGATGAAGTTCGTATACTAACAAAATTAGAAGGATACACCATTAGAGATGTTGGAGTACAAATGGGAGTCAATAAAACTACAGGTCAAGAAAAGATGGGAAAATGAAGAAAGTATATGCAGACAACGAGGTACTGGGCTTAACAGGATTTCAACTGAAGACCAAGATAATAATTTAGTTCAACACCTGCGAGAAAATTCTTTCGACTCTGCGAAAAAATCTGTTGCGGAGACCATTTTTCCTGGTTCGCGTAGAACTGCACGAAGGAGGATACGCGAAAGTGACATAATGTCACGAGTTTCAGCCAAAAAAATTCAGCTGAGTGAAGAGGGAAAACTAGATTTTTATTTGCATTAAATCACGTAAACCATGGACCTCAATTTTGAGAAAATATGGTTTTCACTGATGAGAATACGTTTCAATCAACAAGTAATGGATCTATTCATGCCTACAGACCCGTTGGCAGAAGGTACGATGAGCGATATATAAATAATTCAGATAGACAAGGATAAGTTACCATGATGCTGAAAATGTGTTGTAGAATTAATGGGAGATGTAATTCGCAAAATTATATAACATATTTTAGAAAATGTTATGTTACCATCAGTCCAACAAGAGTTTTTCCTGAAATTATATATATATATATATATATATATATATATATATATATATATCAGCATGACAATTGTCCAGTTCATACTGTCGAACGTATGTCACCAATGAGATTTAGAAATCAGGAACAATTGTGGGAAGCAATTCAAAATCCTTGGGAAGCTCTTCTACATAAACCAAATTATTTTAGAAGTTTGGTTGTCTTCATGCCTAGAAGATTAAGGGCATTCATTGATGTCAATGGTAGCCCAACAAAATGCTAATTTTTGTTTAAAAGTTTTGTATATTTCAATTTGCTAACTTATAATATTATGTATCTAACCTATATTTCATAATTCAGTGTGTTCATGGTGTTGAACTACAGGTTGCTTAAGCTTAAGTTTGTTTTACAATAATAAAATTTCAAAATTTTGACATAAAAGGAATTTGAGGTTGTACTACATTTATCTGACCAAGACGGTGCAGTTGCGAGCAGAAAAAACTGGGAAACCCTAAATTTTAGTTGTGTGAATTGTGCTGTGAAATAAAAATGCCTGTCAAATTGATATCTGAAATTTGTAAGAACGCCGCAACTGCATCAAGTGACAAATGCGTAAATGTCAATGTCAGGTGAAGCAAAGTCAGTTTCTGCCATCTCCTTTCTTCTTAAAGACGAAAAAGCTGGACTTGGAATCAAATATTTTTCAATTAAATATTTATGTCTGATAAAATATATACCGAGTTCTTTTTGTATTATTACACATTACTCTAATTGCTATGATGATACCGTTTTCTCAAAAACCATGGAGATACAATTAAATGTAGGTAATGTCAAATAATTTATTCTGGCAAACGTCAACCTCAAATTGTCACCAACATCTTATTAGAAACTTAATTAATCACGAATACGTACACTAAAGAAGAAAAATTGCAAATGGTAATGTGGTATCAGAACGGTAATAGTTTGAGGAACGTATTTTGGTGGACCCATACCGTGTGCAAAGAACATCCTCAACATCTAACAAGTTGAAAACAGAAGAATGCATTTAAGTTCCCACAGTAAAAGCATGTTTTAACCGATGAAACGAAACAACATCTTATGCTATGTAGAAGAACGGCTTACAGCATCTGTTTTAGATGCAGCCTGACACTTCAATGTATCGTATAGTTCTATGTACAAGACATTAAAGAGTTTCATTATAAACCATACAACTCACCAGGGGCTTTTTGAAGAAGATGAAGAAAGATGGATGGATTTTTGTGAAACAACGTTTAATTTGTTAAATGCAAATGAAGGAATTCTAAACCAAATTGTATTCACGGATGAAGCTTCTATTACCTTGACTGGCGAGATCAACTCTAAAAACTTTACATATTGATCGCATACCACACGTTCAAAATCTAACGAGAACACAGTATGTGCAAAAAGTCAATGTTTGGATTGGAATAATCAATGATAGGCTTATTGGTCCATTTTTTATTGAGGGAAACCTTAACTCAGCAAATTATTACAATTATTTAGTTCTACATACATAAAGACAAAATTTACATCGATTGGGGCTTGTATCTCTACAGCTCAGTTGGTTAGAGCGCTACTCCAGCAAAGTAAATGTCGTAGGTTCAAATCCTACTCGAGGTAAACTTTTTATTAATGTATTTAATAAAATTTATAATAATTTTTAATTCAGCAAGATTTCTGGATCTCTTGCGGGATCATATCGTACCAGCAATTGAGACTCTGAACGTCATTGAACCTTATTTCCAAATATTTTTTGTGCCGAAATCAACAATAGATATTTATGTATTAAGGGCATAATCAGAAGATTATGGCTCGAGGGAATGTTAAAAGCCCGACGCGAAATATTCCTGAGAGCCATAATCTACAATTATGCCCGTGGTACATACAATGTTTTATTTTATTTTGCACCATGAAACTGGAACAAAATTTTAAAAAGATTCAGTATTTTCGGCAAGTTTTTAAATGCAAATGCAGTGAAATAAAGTCGACAGTAGGCTAATTTGTTGTTACTAAGATACTGTGATATTGCTAAATTGTTGCTAAGGTACTGTTTGTTTGTAAATAATTTGCATTCTAAAATGGAAGGTGAAAAGGCAAAAACTTATTCACAAGAAATTTTAGATGAATCTGAAGCCGCCCAGGCAAAAATAATTCCAAGTAAATCGAAATATTTATACATAAAAGAGTACGAAAAGTTTTGCGCGTGGCGGAGCACAAAAAATGTGTCCACAAAATGTGATGTAAAAGTTGCTTAGCATCAATGACATTTCCGTGCTATAAAGACCACATTACGCCCGCATTTGGGGGCGTATAAAGAACATTATGGTGGCAAAATAAAATAAATGTTATTTAAATCAATAAACAACTTTTTAAAATTTCATACCTTGAAATTAAGTTGGCAATACTGACAACTGACAGTAACCAATATAACCTAAATAATACAATTGCGAAATTATGCATTAGGGTCAATCCATATCAAGTGGTCCAAAGGTGGTTGCTTGACCATTTTAGAAAAAATTGACATTTTTACTATCAATTAATTACCTATGGAATCAGTAGTTCAAAACAACTTTTAACAATTTTTTAGTCAACCGTTTGAAAATGGCGGCCATCTTTGTTTCTCTGCGCATGCCGATTTCTGAGTTTGTAAGCTCTTACGGAAACCTCATTTTCTCAGGACTGGTACGTCATCGACTAATAATTCAAACGCCATTGTTTTCCTTACAGTCTGCTCATCTTTTATGCACTCTTCACTATTTGAATATTTTGAAGTCTAATACTTGAAAACTACTCTTGAAAACAACTGTTTCATTTCTCAAAAGGCCGCTGTTGAGGGTAATTTTTGAGTATAAGGAGATTTTTTATATGTTACGCTTAAATGCAGCATACAACTACTGCAACAATTTCAACCTGTATATTTGAGTACTTTGGTAGCTAAAGTCGGGCCGCGTTTAACTTGTGTATGACTCATGTCAGTACATTATTATAATAAAATTATTGACAATGCGCTCTTTTACTTTATTATTACACAGTAGAGTAAGATAAATTCAGGAACGTACGTCTGCTGTAGTCAGCATATGGACTGTAAGAAACGTATGTCTACACCTACGTACAAATTTTTGACAGATTTCTTGACGTGTTACCTAAAAAAACATAATATTCCCTTTAAAAACGGTACTGCGATTGCCACCTTATCATTGTCAATTTAATCCTATTGAGTTAGTGTGGGCAAATTGCAAGGAATACCTACTATAATAAAAATATTGGACAGAATAATTTAGAGTTTAATGATGCAAATATGCAAGAAATGTGGTTAACCGCTTTAAACCGAATCGATGCAGATTATTGGAAAAGATGCATCACACATGCAGAAAATTGTATGCTCGAATGGTGGAATACAGAACAAAAATTTGATTTCAATGTTGAACCTTTAATTATAAATGTTGGTGAAAGCAATTCGGACAACAGTGAAGATTTCAGTGATGACAACTCTGAATAATTTCCAAATTTAAGTAAATGTAAATATTTTTAATTGTTGCAATGCATGTTTCAAATATTGTTAATTATAAAATGTACTTCATCATTATTTCTCAAATGTTTGTACAATATGGATGTAGTATATTAATAAAACTTTATGAACCAATTAATAAAGTTAAATATTGACTTTTTTCTAAATTACAGTTTAAAACTAATAAAATTGGGTATATTATTCGTTATGACAATTTACAATTAGCATATGAAAGATTTGTTTATTATGATGATAATATTTTCAAAGTGTTAGTCTAATTGCTATATTTTTGCATTCAGTTCGTTATTGGCCATATTATTGTAATGCTTTGGTTTCGTTTTAGTTCAAAAAAATGGAATTATACTACAAATCGGTATCATGAGAGCGCCATCTGTTGATAAATACGTTGATACAAACGAATTAAGAAATCTATATGAACAGATGGTATAGTCGCGACGTACGTTTAGGAAATTTTAAACCACATGAATGTTACAAATGAGTCATACACAAGTTAAACGCGGCCCGACTATACGAATTTTTTAAAACTAGGTAAAAATAGCTAATGAAACGCCTGGACTAAATAACACTTTGACTCATGTTAACATTATTATATAACTATGTATTTACAATCTAAAGTATATACAACAAATAGCAAATTTTTATAATAGTGAAACTATATACTTACATCATACAAAGCCAATAATTGAGAAACACAATTATTAATCATTAAATTTAATTTGTTGAAAAATTCAAATTCAACTTTTCACATATTGTACTTATTACTGTTCTTTTTTTAATAAAAGACTTTTTAGGTTGAATTCTAGACTAGTTGACAACTTATTGAATCCTTTGTTTTTTAAGAATGTCTTGCACTTTCTCTTTTATTTGCGTACATTGAGCAATTCACTGATTTCTTCACAAAGCTTCAGAGATATATTCTGTGATTGACCAGTGGATGTTATAAGCTCCAAAACACTTAATTTTCTTAAAACATTTTGAAGAGGTACCCAAACCTTATCACTGGATGACTTCTTGAAAGAAGTTCCAGGTCCATCTGGGTGGTAGAAAAACACATTATGCTCTAAACTTATCTCCATAACCTCTCCAATCCACCATTGGTCTTCATAAATACAGGCAATCGTATGGTGAATTTCCAGTGCAATATTAACAGTAGACGTTGATACATGAACTTCAAACTTGACTGATTCTGATGTGAGGTAACATCTCATGTAAGTTTCAGATAAAGCTTAAAATTTGTGAAACTGTGTCTTAACTTTGCTTCATATAGACTGATATCTGTTTGTTTGACGAGAAAATAAGAAATATTCTTGATCTGATTTTGATCAATATCAAGAATTTTATTTTGTACTATTCTTTGCAAACTAGCTCGTGTAACTTCCCGTTTTGTAGTCCCACCAACATCAACACACGCATTTTCCCCGTGGTATGAGGCAAAAAATGCCATTCTCCTTCCAGACCAAAGTCTTTTTTGTGATAACAGATGTTGACAAAGTTCTATTTATTTTTGTACTGACTTCCATTTCCATCGGAAAATTAATTTTTTTTTTCTTCGGGTTTGAGTTGTTTGATTTTTTCAATGACTTTAGATTGAAAAGCATAAAAAGTTGTACTGCGTTCTCTGCAGTCGCTTAAAACGCACATGTTGTGATTTTTAATTGCATTACCATCTTTTAAATACACAACAAAAAGGTGTACTGTGGCTTGGACATTTACCCAATGGTACCCTTGAATTTCATCCTGAACCATAAATGTGA
This sequence comes from Vesta saturnalis, assembly GCA_036346205.1. Taxonomy (NCBI): domain Eukaryota; kingdom Metazoa; phylum Arthropoda; class Insecta; order Coleoptera; family Lampyridae; genus Vesta; species Vesta saturnalis. Next base: position 449,412 of record JARFJB010001840.1, read on the forward strand.
AGTTTCCAGAGAAATCTGCTAGTATCTCACATTCAGTATTTGTAAGTTTTTGTTTAATGGTTTTCAAAGTTCTACCTTGAACTTTTGACACAAAATGATGACTTTTGAGATTTTGTAGCTAATCCACTGAACATTTAAAGAATTCATCTCGACTTTTGGTTACTGTTATCATTTCTGACCTGTCAGTATTTCCTCTGGTTCGTTGAATATGTCAAGTAATATTTGTGTTCCTGGACATTTATTGCAAATATCCATCATGCAATCACGGTTATTTATGTCACAAACAATCAGTTCCATCAGAACTTTGTAAGAAAGATTAAGTTTTGCTCCGTCAATCGTTAGCTTTACGTTCTGATGATAAATGCATACACATACATTGTGCGTCCTGGCGCTCCAACTAAAATACACTATTTTGAACGTAAAGAACAACACTTGGATCTTCTAATTTTATAATCCGTGTTAGCTGCCTTAAAAGCAACATAGAGTTCATTCAAATTACAGAGTACTAATCGCTTTTGTTTTGATACTTTTTTTTCCATCCACCTTAACTGAAACACAATCCTTCTTCCCTGGACACAATCTATTGTTTTCATCATCTTCATAAAATTGGATGACTTTCTACACTGTATCTTCTTTAATTTTGGTTCCTGATTTTTTGCTTAACTCTTATTCTTTTGCAAGCTTGTTTTAAGTTTCACCAAACGATCGCTAACATTGAATTCCGATGTTATTTTATGTCTAGACCAAGATTTCAGAGGTAAACTTAATATTTTCACTTTTCATCATTTGTTGCAACTTTACATTTATCTTTTAAGGATTAAATTAGTTCTAAGTACTACTCAATCAAAGCACTGTCATCTCTTTCTTGTTAGTTTTGATGCAGGAGATATACCAAGAGCTGCACATGTTGAACCTAATTGACAGATCTTTTCTTCTGGTGGTACAAAGTTTTGATTGATTTCATTGCATTGATCTACATTCATATTTTTAGTTTCTTTAAACACAAAAATCATTATTATAAGTTTTTGTTATGAATGAATAAGTTCAAAGGTAAATAACAAAAACTTATAATTTAATATTAGTCAAGTTGCTTTGGTATGTGTGAATCCTTGCGATATTGCAGGCTCACATTCCATTAATATAAGTAATTTGATTGTAATCACATTATATTATGAATTTACATCAGTTCTACATACATAAAGACAAAATTTAAATCGATTGGGGCTTGAACCTTGATGGCGCAGTTGGTTAGCGCGGTACTCCAGCAAAGTACAGGTCGTAGGTTCAAATCCTACTCCAGGTAAACTTTTTATTTATGTGTTTAATAAAATTAATAACAATTTTTAATTACAAAAATCATTGTATAACAGTTCGTGCATATTGATTTTCTTGGTATTACTAAGGGATAAGGATATTGTTTTAGCCTCCTTATTTGGTCCAATGAAATTTCTCGTAAGTCTTTAGTTACAGTCTTTTTATGCTTTTTAAAAGGGTCACAGCACGATTGACCTAACAGATGATTGTACTTCATTTCGTATTTCTTCTCATGGTAGCCACAAATTGTTGAAACGGTTAGTGGCAACCTCAGCTTTAGCAAAAGTTGTTTTTCTTCGTCAAAATTCTGCACGTTTTATGTCTTTGGAAACAGGACCATACGAGTTTTTATGACAACTCTCCAATGCATATTCCAATAGAACACGACTCCATATTTAATAAAAATTAATGAATAAAAAAAAAAATTATTAATATCTGAAATTCACTGAACTAATTTAATTATACAAATTTAAAAAAAATGGTAAATTAAACATTATATTACAATATATACATTACACAACACTATCAAACTAGACTGCACTGTTCACTTGTTGAGTTGACAGACAAGACTGAGACTGAGCAGTGAGCACTGCTCTGCACCTGGCAGCAGATCCACTGTACTGAGCTGTACCGACACGCTTGTAACTTGTCACAACATGAAACCTACAGTTGCTAACTTGTTGATTTCTTGGCTTTGGTAGTTATTTAAAATTGACTTGACAAAAAACTTAAAAAACGTTATTAAAAGTAAAAAGTTCACAAATCATAAAATTTTAATGAATTATTTAATGGTTGACTGGACGGAGCGGTTCGTTCTTGCTTTAGAGGTTCTTGACTTGACTTTATGGAAGTTGAAGCAGATCTCAGTGTGTTAATTATTTCCTGACTTGAATCTATTTGCAGATATGATTTTCTTGAGTGACTATTTCCAGGTCCTGTGAATTTAATTAAATGCTGATCACCAATTCCTGTTTTGATTAAATTTGAAACAGCAGTGGCTCTTCAAGGGTGATTTGTTATTTTGACCTTTGTGACGTCAATTCCAATGGATAATGCCGCCGATTTAAACCAGGACGAGAGCGTATTTTGCCCATCCAGAATGTTGTTGTACCAACCTCTGGAATTAATTTGTTGCCAGTTTGGATTGGGCGTTAAAAATAAACAATTGGTTTTTATGAGGTTGCCTCGTTTGCTTTAAAAACAGTAAGACTTTTTAAAAAGTCTTACTGGACATATTTCTTCATTGGTTGCGTTCGGTATTAACCACTTACTAGCTGCACATTTTTTTGAGCCCCCTTGAACAGTTTTAGAAAAAACTGGATTATATTCAATGCGTCCAGTTGGGTTTTCCTTGATGATTCATTTCTTCTACAAAATATTCCACGCATGCTGAAGCCTCTTCATTTCCTCTCCAAGCCAATTTATGAGTAATAATGTGAAAAAACTTTCTTTGCAGACCCTATGTGTTTTCATCCCAAAGTTCAATAATTTTTTTTAATTCGGCTATTAATAATGCGGATGAACTTGTTTTTCTCTTTGATGGATCCTTTTGCAACTGGCGACGCTTAGCATTTTTTGCAGCTCTCCCGTTTTCTAATTCTAAGTCGGAAAAGGGATTGAATTTGCGATTGTACCTTTAAAAAAATGTTCTTGCAACTGCTTTACAGTGAAATTCCATAAAACTTTCACTACACTCTCCTTGTAGTCTTCCGAGTTCTGTTTGCGCATATAAAAACCATAGTTTTCAAGAATAAATGCCAGTTCCTCCACAGGTAAATTTGCTTCATCAATATCATACTATTTTTCTAAGCAAAAGTTTGTAAACTGCCTCTAAGTATTTGACTTGAATTTCTTAGTATTCGCGAGTGTTAACTGCTGAATCTCCTGACGAATACTTTCTTTACTTTCTTGACCGAAGTTACCATGGCAACTGAATTACCAAGCCAATCAAACTTTCTGTTTTGCAGGTGTCAAAGCAAAAAAAAATAGGAATTGTCAAAAATCAAAAAATATAATTTCAAAATTATTTTTAAAACTTTGTCAGCTGCACGGTAGAATTCCGCTAAAACTGGAACGAGCTGAATTATTCTGCCTTCCTTACAATACGTACACGAACTATTTTTTAAAGATAAACTGGTTTTTGAAAACTTAAAGATGACGCAACGGTGACCAATAACTCATTTTTTTTAATTACAAGGGGCTCATAAGTCATACTACATCTCATTTGAAAGGCTCTACAAATTTCTCTTAAAAATTTGAAAATTCAATTATCACTTCGACAAACAATAAAATGCAACCTGACAACATTTTAATGAAACAAAAAAAAAAAGATAATTGCTGAAAACGTTCTCTTTGTATTTCTTGACATTCAAACAATCTGTGGGGATCTTCTAGCGTGCGCAGAAGAATGTTTCCCTTGTAATTGATGTACATTCATTACATTATCTTTTTCACAAATCCAAAAGACTCTTTGGTCCAGTATAACTCCAAAAGAAAAATTTGAATCTGGCAATACGAGTACGCCATTCCATTGGGCCACTACGCCTGATCGACCTACCGGGATACCGATTGTCAACATGATTCCTGAGTCATCTGATATAATGTGCAGGTGCACCCATCTTGCTTGAAGGATATTTCCATTCCTTGAAATTCTTGGACATTACTCTCTACAGTTTGCAGAGTCGATCGCATTATCCAACATATCAAAATATAATAGCCCAGTCAGGTTTGGCTCAATGAGAAATGATCATATGGATCTTAAACATTCAACTTCTGAGCAAATTGTGTATGAGTATTCCTATGAATTCTGATCTCTCGAATACCTAACATTCTCACACTTTAATTAAGAAAAAACGTGCATTGCTCACTGAAGCAAATGATCTTCAAGTAATTAGGATGATGGGGTATTGTTTGAGTCGCAAAACTCCACTCTCCTGTTTGGATGGTCTTCCGTTAATATGCACTCTTTTTAATGTATGGATGAAATTTTTGGAAGGACTCTTTAGAATGATCGCGGGCATACGGCGTATAATAAGGCAACCTGGGATGTGGTGTAGGATTGGTCAGCGTTTCCACTACTTATTAATTATTTAATTTTTTATTTTCCGGAAGTCTTACCTTTTCGTTTTTCATTACGGACAGAATTCCGAAAACAACTCTTAAATATTTTCTGCATATATGACGTTCATGATACCTCTCGTTAAAGACTCGTTCTGTCTGATAACAAATGTCATTGCGTCTATTTTATCTTCGAATGTTCGTGCCATTTTGAATAAAACGTAAACGAGGAACTAATTATAATATAACTCTGGCCAATTAACTGTTAAGTTTTTGACTCTGATAGAAACTTCAAATAATCTGTTTCTTTTAAACATTGAAATTGCGACAGGAATCTGATTTGATACATTATTTAATAAAAATGCGACGTTTTCAAGAAGAAAATGCAGAATATTAAATACCTTTTAAATGAGATGTAATGAAGCCCCCTGCAATTAAAAAAAAAATTGACCTGATCGTCCCGGCGGCGCCATCTTAAAATTTCCAAAAACTAATTTATCTTTAAATTTAACCTCCATTTCGTCAACTGGTTGAAAAGTAAAAGGGGGAGGGGGGCTTTAGACGCGCACTTTGTGATATTTCGTAAGTCAAACAAATACACGATTTTGATGTTAAAATTAATTAGAGTGCAAGATAAAATTTTAATAATAATATTAGATTCTAAACATGATTAAGTATGAAATAGGCCAGAAAAAATGTAATTTATGACTACGAATTAAGGTAATATAACAAGTTAAATATTTAATACATTACGCGTGCCGACTGAATGTGCCTAGCGGAATATTTGCGCTGCCTTGCGAGATTATAAAATTATTAAAATATTGTCAAAATCGGTAGATGAATAATCAAGCTTAGGGATGCCGTCCAAATTTTTAATCGGATAGCCCGATAAACTTATGACACCTCACTTCACTCGCCGATAATAGTTGAATGATAGTTAAATCACGAGTTACCTGAAGATTACGCCTATAAAAATTACAACAAAGAGACTGCCTCAACTCGATAGTTCTCGGAAATTATTACCCGAAGTAGTGGATTGAAACTTAAATAAGTTTCATGGAAGCAACTTATTTTCAAAATTCAAATTTTTTAAACAAAAACAATTCAAAACATTTCTTACGACATTAACTGAATCGTTCATTTTTACTTCAATATTTTTATCACTGTGAACGATAAGCTTATATTTAAGTTGGATAAGTATGTTGATGCTTTTTGGAACCTTGATCGGTTAGTCTTGTATCAACCCTTAATATCATCTAATTACAGATATCGTCGTCCGTATGATAACAGCTTTAAAAAACTAATTAATAACTTTTCGACTTTGCAAATTAAACGTCGAAAAGCAAAGTTTGATAAACTGCACAAACAGCAAAATAATAAATCATCTTTTGATAATAAAAAAACAGTATACATCTTTTCCTGGTCATGTTCTTCCAGATGATGCTATTAATGCACTTTCTAAAGGTGGGAATTTAGCAGTACAACCAAGAGTAATACCGTTTGAAGATATAATTTCCAATGTTGAGAATTCTATTAAATATTTATGTTTGGATGCTGCTAATCAAGTTTTGATATAAAACTGTATTACGTAAGGCAAAATCTCCAAACAATAATTTATCCTTTCGTCAGCGACGTGCTATGTTAGACTTTAAACTTAATGATAATGCATATAAAGCATTGAATCATTACCGGTGACGATTAAGGATATAGCATCTGAAAATAAATTTAAACATTTTGTCAAACAACATCTGACATCTCCGTCTCCATATAATATAAATGATTACTACAAATAACTAATGTATCTTTCTTTTGTATATTGACAATGTCGATGTTCATCTTGTAGCAATAAATTATTATTATTATATTACAATCAGACAAAGCTAATGCAACTTATTTTCAAAATGAACGATTTCAGCATTAAAGCATAACAAGCATAACTACCAAAAGATCCTACAAAAGTTTTTGCAAAGATTCCGGACCAAAAAAGTTTTTTTTTGGCAGGCGATCTGAAAATCATTTGCGACATCTGTATCTGCAAATTCTGAAATTTATATTAAGGAATGTCTCCAAAAGAGATTGTCTTTTCTGAGACAACACAAGGTCTCTACTTTCTTTTGGGCGGATTTAGCCTCATGTCACTATTGATAGGCGACCATGAAGTGGAATGAAGACAACATTATTTTGCTGCCTAGGAACGCTAACCCACCAAATCGCCCAGAACTTCGGCCTATCGAACGCTACTGGGCTTTGGTCAAAAGGAACTTGAAGTTAACAAAGAAGCAAAAACAATTAAAAATTTCAGGAAAATGTGGATCGCAGCAACCAAAAAAGTCTCGAATACCACCATAAAATCCATGATGTTGGGCATACCAGAAAAGCTCAAACAATTTTGTGTTAATAAGTCTGATTAAAATAATGGCAATTGTTGATTATTCGGTAATAAATATCGTATCTGAAAGTGTGACTTTCAAGGGTTCCAAAGTTATGCCATTTTTTCTATGTTTTTTCTGCATCGGTCCTTATTTCAATCAAACTCGGAAAAATTTGCTCGCAAGTTTTTTTACGCATGTCAGAATTTGGGCGGTCCGTCAAATAATTGCCTACGGGGGATTCTCCTTTTGGTTCAAATATAGTGTGTGATTGTTAATTATTTTAGTTTGGTTGTATCATTTTGATTATTTCTTTGTTATTTATTATGTTTGCAGTTTATTATGTTCATAGTTGTTTAAATGATATAGTTTATATTTTTTGTTACCTTATTTCTGTTGCTATATTTGTACATTTTACAGATAAGCTTTATAGTAGTTTAGTGCAATGTAATGTGTTTACTTAAAGTTTACTTAATTTACCATTAAGTCATACCCTTTTAAAAATCCTCTCAACCATCTATCATTTAGGGATTATGATCGATCTCACTTATAGGGGATCGGAGGTTTTTCGTTAAAGTACCATGAAAAAGCAAAATAAATACCCTCCGCCACCATTTTGTGGGGTGACTACATCTGTCGAAAAAACTGTCATTTTTCATTCTGATAGGGGTTTCGAAACGACTGCCGAATTGACAGTTCGAGGTCTTTCAAACGAGTGATCACATGACGCATTTACGATCTATTGTTCAGGAATTATGCGCGATCGCGCTTATAGGAATTCGGAGGTGGTGAGAGTTAGAGTACCATGAAGGCATACCCACTCTTCCAATTTTGAGAGACCAAGTTCAAATAGAGATCCAAGTTCATTATATTCATTTATTGGACATTGAAGTAATACCTTTGGACATTTTCCATCGAAATCTTTGCATAAATAACGATTATGACATCCCTGGACAAAATCCATGTGATCATGGAAAATTCATAACATTCACTAATTGGACATTGGTGTATCACGTTGTAAAATGCGCCGAAAACCGTGAAATCGTTCGCGAGTTAAACGCGTTTTTACGTGTTTTTAATTTTTGAACTTGATACACAACGGACAAGGCATCCGCTTAATGTGTTTGCCACAAATACAATTACAGTAAACCGCAACTTTACACAATTTATATAACTTAGTATTTCTTTATACACACTTATATAATAAGGGTCTTTCTTAATTCCTAAAATATTAATTTTGTAATCATATGAAAATGTGGTTTCTGTTACCCAATTTACCTACTTAAAGTTCATAAAATTTAATGAATTGCAAAATGTGTAACTGCACTTATTTGAACGAATTTCAAAATATTTTTAATGCATCATTGAATTCAAACATAGCAGTCAGTTTTACGCAAACAAAATATAAATTAAAAATTATTATTAATTTTATAAAATACAAAAATAAAAAGTTTACCTCGACTAGTACTGCGCCATCGAGATGCAAGTCCCAAGTGTATAACAAAAACTTATAATTATATAAATATAAATTAGTACAACACCGTATAAGGCAAGCGCCGTCATTATTTTCAAAAAGTCAATACGCAATCTCCACCTGTTTTGTACACAATGTGTTACCAGACGCAACCAAAATGTGTGTATCCAAATAAGATTGTGGTTGCTCCTAGATTACGGTGAAGAAGTATGGCACAATGTACGCCCTAGTCAGCGTTCGTCCAACACTTCACGAACGTCCATTTCGTGCTCGCGTCTTTTCTATTGCACATGCGTCACTTAACAATACAACTAATGTTATGAACATAAATGTAATTCTCGTAAATGCATTTAATGCAAATAATATTTTATAACAAAAATAATATACTCAATCATAATGGCTATGAGGTGTTGAGCGATTGCAACAATCCCAGTCTGATCAATTTCGCATACCAACAGGTTCAGGTAAGTAAACCTCACGTGCTTTGCTTCTTGAACGCATCAATTCTTCGAACAGCGATTCTCAAAATGCACCACCTTTGATTTCATTTGATTTAATTACGTTTTTATTACAAATGGATGATTACCTGTTTAATAGTATATTAAAGTATAAGTGGATAAAAGGTCTTTAAAACACGCGCGATTTTTCGAGCACGACGGTGCAGCCAGTTATCCACGAATACTTTACGCTATTTTTTTTTATTGGTGCACCTTGAAATCATAAATACTAGTATTATTACTACAAAAAATGGAAATAAGAACTAATAATGTAAAATATGTAAATAAAAATTAATATATCTAACAATACTAACTGTACTTTCTATTTTCATTTATCAAATTAAAAGTGTTAAATAATGTTTAAATAAAGATTTTGAATTTGTCAGTAACATTTTATTTGACGTTACAAGGTATTCCTGTCAGATCAATAATAAAAAAATTGTCATTTAGATGAATTTGTTAGGAATATTTTATTTGACGTTACAAAGTACTTCTGTCAAATCAATAATCAAAAAAATTTCATTTAGACTTCACGTTTCTTGAGTTGTTGATGTTGCCATGGTAACTTTAAAAAACGCGCGTTTTTGAAAGTTCGATTTAAACACGGTAAGGCGTGCTTTAAATAGGTAAAATGGGGCACCAATAAAAAAAAATTAAAAAGCATGTGAAATCTCAACATTAAAACATTGGAATGTTATAGAAACAATGACGTTATCATTTTAAAAAAAAAGTTGTATTTGTAATTTGCACATTAGTGAGATGTAACAAACAGTATCATTTTTATTTTGAATAAATGTTAAATGTACTAGTCTTATTATTTATAATAGCAACGTAAACAACAAATGCAAGCCAATCCCACATCAACGGCATGTCGTCACGGCATAGGTTACTTTCCGAAATGATACAAATTCAAAATTAAAATGTTGATTTGAAATATGGATTTCAGTTCTATTTCTCGAATTATGATGCACTTGTAATAAAAAAAAAGCGTATGAGACGCGTGTAGAAGTTGCTTTAATTCAGTAGCGCCGCTAAAAGAACTCCGCTTCGCGTCACCCTTTTAAACTCGTCACACGTGCTTTAAATGCTTGCTTCTACACTTGTATAATAATATACTATTAGACATAATTAATCAATTACAGTATTTATAAAAACAAGAGTTAATTGGTTATTTGGAGAATGCGTGTAAAGTGCAATTTACATAGTTACCTTGTCATCAGGATAATATTAAAGTAACTTAATTACGAACGGTTTTAAATAGTTTGGCATTGTACAGTTAATTTAAGAAGTTTAATGAATGTACATTGTGCAGGAATCCTTAATTATATTATTTTCAAATTTAAAATTTCGGTATTATTGTTTTAGTCTATAGCTTGTGTACGGTAATTAGGTATCGGGTGACCAACTAAGAATGGACGCCAGCTATATCTCGGGAACTGCCAAGCTAACAACACTGGAAAAAATACTAATAGGTAAAAGAAATCACTGAAATTAACGAGAAGCTATGTGCAGGAGTGCTTCCTCCAATCAGCAACAAGATCATCTCAAACAATGGAAATAAAAAAAAAATTAAAATCTACGGTAACGTAGGTTACCGTAGATTTTAATTTTCTTTTTTATTTCAACTTTTTTTAAATCTACGGTAACCCTAGATTACCGTAGATTTTAATTTTCTTTTATATTTCTATTGTCTGAAACGAATTGGTTACGAGCTGGTTGCTGATTGGAGGAAGCACTCCTGCACATAGCTTCTCGTCTGAAATTATTTTCAAGATCGAAAGAAGGCCGCCAGGGGGCGTACACCAACACGAAATTAGAAAATCGACTTTTTCTCTTAAATCGGCATTATCAAGATATGTTCAGAATAGTTTTATTATAAACTACGTAAGCTTAGAAACATTTTATTTTTTTAGCATTTTTCACTATTTTGTTAAATAAAGGGAGGGGGAGAGGTAAATGTTCACTCGAAAAAAATGCCATCACTTCTTTTTAACTCAACAGATTTTTATAAACCCGTCCCGTTTCAAAGAGGCCTTCTGTGGTGCTTCTAATAACATATTAATATTGTCGGTAGATGGCGTTTGGTGACAAAGCCGTAAATTTTTGCAATTTTGTCGAAAATTTTAAATGTAAGGGTATTGTTGACTCACGAAAAAGGCGTGAAAAAATATAAAAATTGGTGAAAACCGCAAGTCGACATCTTCTTTCGTTACACAAATATGAAAAATACGTCAAAATAATATTAGCTCCAGTAAAGTTTTTCGTGTTTGATTAACGAACCGTTGATTCAAAATGCGGTTAACAAATGAAATAACATTTGATGTGCTTGATGTATACTTTGAATGCATGAAGAATGCAACTGTTTCTACGCGGTAACCAAACAAAAAAAAAAAAACAAACTCGACCTCCGGCGAGAAAAAAAATCATGAAACAGGTCTTGGAAAAAAGTTTTTCGACATTTAAAACATAAACAAAAAAACTAATATTTCTCAAAAAGGCAAATTTACTACCGTAGGTATTATTGCCGTCTAAGGTAATAAATATAAAATGAAAGTCCTAACATATTAATGAAAAGCGTCATCTTTCAGAAAACCGACAATTTGTCCACAAGAAGAGAATAAAATGCAACCTAGGTAAATAATAAGCATTTCTGAGCGAAGGTATCTATCAAAAACGTTGATAGGCTGTGAAAACAAAATTAGAAGCAATACGTCAAAATATTAAAACATTTTAGTTTCATGTCAGTGGCATTTGGTTGCTATTTTCCAAAACTTGTTCTTGATTTTCCAAATCGCATTGATACCATTTCGTGTTAGTGTTCAAGTTTTTCGCGTTGTTTGAGTTTTTCTTGTTGTTCGTGTTGCGTTGTCTTTTAGTGTTACAAAATGTTTTATACCAACGTCGCAAGAGCTTCTTCAAAGTCGACTTCCAGCTGAAGTTTATGATCTAGAGTTACCCCCTTTAACAGGCAAAATCTACAACGACATTCCGATGTTTATCGATCTTGATCAGTTATCGAATTCGGCATACATCAATTAGTTAACGGTTTCCGCAAGAGCTTCTTCAAAGCCGACTTCCAGCCGCAGAGAACCTTTTTTCTAACTAAACTCCAGTGCGTGCTAACAGTTGCAGACATGTCAGGAGTTTGGTCAAAGGCCATTAAACAGTAGCCGTTGGAATAATCGCTCCTCGATATATCGTTGCCCTCATTCAAAAAAAGAATACCTGTATCGGAGAATAAGGTGTGATACGCACTTACATATAAACCATTAGCTGTAAAGTCTGGTTGTAAAGCTTTCAAAGGAATTTGCTGTTGGAGGCTTTATTTACTACAAACCCTACAATACATTGTTTAGGTAACTGAGTCAGAAAAACATGATTTCTGCTGTATGCCCGCAGGTATAGTTAACACTTTTACACCTGTCCTTGTAACAGGGTATTTTGCTTTAGTTGTTTCTAAAGCTTTAGCGTGCGCAATTAGGTGGGATTGATCCTCATACGTATCACCAGTGCACTAGCGTCCATAGTTTTTGTCTCGTAATTTGAACTGCGTGTCCACATTAGACTGAAGGTCGCACAAATTTAGCCTTTAGCTCAACACCACTTATGAGAAACTTTTGTTGATTAAACAAATCCGAGTGCACGTGGCCAATCATCTCAATCTGTTTGATGGTCCCTGTAAGCGCTTGACGTTTTAAGAAACCGTTATTTGCGTTTCCCCGTGTATTCATCTGTCCGGTTGTATCATTGTGCCATAAGGTGCAACCTAGATGTCTTGGTCTCCTCCCCAGTTTAGAAATGACTCCTTAATAGGCAGATCCTCTATGACGTCACCAAGAATATTGGTCCCCGTCCTTAGAGATTTTTTCCAATGGCCTTTGCACCAAACTTACATAACGGTATTATACTTCTAAATATATATCGCCTAACCAGCTTCCTATTTCACGCTGATATGGTTCGCCTCTGTAAACAAACATTTGCGTTGGTAACCTATCCATATACCAGCGGATGCAGTGATATTGGTTCCATACTTATGTTTTGATACGGAGATACCCCAACTGTAAGGTTAATCGCTGTGAGAAACCTAATAGTGAGCGAGCTGTTTTTAATTTCGTAGTGACGCGCTTAGTTAGATTATGGTATTGGATTGTTCACAATCCACTTATTAGTTCGTGATTATTTAGCTCGTATGGTAATTTCTTCTATGTTGGCATCATTCCCCGAAGCGAACCGTAACACATACCACCCGTCCTCAATAACTGATCTCGCCGTCGTGTTGAAAATATGATGCAGCCTTTTTTAATATCGCTTCTAGCACGTGCTCTTCTCCTGTAGGTGGCCCAGTAGTATAATAAATTAAATTGTCTGTCAAGCTTACAGAAGCAAAAAAACAAGGATACTGAATTTCTGATATGCCTACAACCCATGAGCCTGTTAATCTTATTCGTTTTGGCAGCTGCGTAATAAACTTGACGTCATATTACCGGGAAAATACGCCATAGAACTATTACTTAACAAGGTAAGATAAAACTCCATTTTTATGTATCCCTCACCTGCGAAGCCAACACCCAATTATTAAATTTGTCACTGTATCCACGCCACTTGACCAAGTATTGTTTATGTCGACCACGACCCTTCTCTACAGCATCTACAGATGCTTTTACATCGGGGTTATTTGTTACATAGAAATTGATATTTTGTTCCTTGAAAAAGTTTTGCACACTGGGCGCCACAAACCCTTTACCTATATTCGTTTGTAGATTTGTCGGTGTATTGTCACGCTCCTTAAAAATATCGGTGAATGCTTCAATTACAGATGTGGCAGTCTTCATTTTAACAGTTCTCGCCCAGGTCCTCTTGCTAAACACATCAATAACCGTTAGTATGTAATTGTATCCACTATTGTGTTTACTTAAAGTCCGCTTATCACAAAGATCCGCTTGCCACGACCAGTGCAGCTTGCTCAATAGATATCTACTGCGTGGAAATTTTTTTTTGACTGGTTTATGTACCGCATAAGCTTCCTGTGCATGCAGCCAATTTTTCATTTCGTCATATTTACCTTTTGCAGAGTTAGCTAAATGTGTTACACCCTGAATATCCTGCCAGATGCGAAGGATCATAGTATACATCATTCATGTTATGCTCGCCACGTATCCCAATCTAGTGAACGCCTTCTTCGAGAGGTTCTTTTCGGTGTTTCACGAGATTCAGTATCAGAATCGTAATTCTTGGCTATAGGCTTAAGGGACCGTTCAACCTTAGGTGATGCAGTATATCACGTCTTCAAGTATTTCCGATAAACTCTCGCGATATATTTAGTTCTTTAATGTGCACCGCAAATTGGATAATCTCACCTTTTATTGTGACAGTACCCTTTATATCTTAAAATACATCACCGAAAAACCTCACCTTTCTTCTTATATGTAGGAGAAAGCGTTGATAATATTTCGTCATCTGCCAGGCCTTTGCTCTCGGTAAATCTCCAATATCATCACTGATGGTTACGCTGGGAGGTTGATGAAACTGATTGGAAAAGTTTAGATATGTTTGAAGAACTACTGTTGCTATTTGTCATGGTCAGTCATTTCGGATTTTAAAACTTTTATCCATGTCGCTTCCCAGCTGCGCTAAAATGTTATTTTGTGTAACATCTAGGACATGCAAGCGCTGTATAAAATCCAACGGTAAAATAGTCATCTTTTTCTCAGAATATTAAAAAACGCTGCAACATATTTTCAACACGACAGCGAGATCAGTTATTGAGGACGGGTGGTATCTGTTACGGTTCGCTTTGGGGAATCATGCCAACATAGAAGAAATTAGCATACGAGCTAAATAATCAAGAACTAATAAGTAGATTGTGAACAATCGAATACCATAATCTAACTAAGCGCGCCACTACGAAATTAAAAACAGCTCGCTCACTATTAGGATTCTCACAGCGACTAACTTACAGTTGGGGTATCTCCGTATCAAAACATAGCTATGAAACCAATATCACCGCACCCGCTGGTAAACTATACGGAATGCGAAATTTTTACAAGAGTAACAAAATGAAGATAATTAGTCAGTCTTCTCGGTAAAAAAAATTGAGAGTCGTATTACCACCCCTAAGAAAGTTCTGAAAAAAATATCAGGGAATGAGGGTGGTTTTAACCATATTACAATTTTTTTTGGGTTTCTTTGATTACCGAAAGGAGAGTAATCCTCTAAAATGCACTTTTACCAAATTTCATTCAATTTGTTTCACTCATTTCTGAACAGCGTACAAAAATGTGTTTTTTTATGTAAACTTTGAACACTTCTCACGGGCAAACGGTACATTTTGGTATATAAATAAATTAGGTCCAATCCACTTATTTTGACCTCTAGTACAAGTGGTAGCGCTGTGTCCCAGCTATATACATATATATATATATATATATATATATATATATATATATATATATATATGCTGAATATACTTGTTCTATATCGTAGCAGGTCTGGTGTATTCTGAGAACGTCAATTATTATTAAGACCCTCACTCTTGAATCTCGAACCGATACTAATGATCACTCTGACATCACGTTCTCTTAAATACCAAATAAAAAATCAGTAAATGTCATATAGGTTAATTCAGCACTTGTCTTATGACTCTCACTTAAGTTGGTGATTTGAAATCTATTTCAGTCAGAGGATCCTAAATACAGAAACACGTTGCAAATCAGTTGTCGACCATTATATAAACTATAACACCATAGCACGTAATGACGAATCTTTTCGATGTGATACTTGAATGTAAATATATATGGAATTTATTTATTGTTTACGATCAGGTGTGAAATCGTACATTCACTTTTGGTATAATTCCTAATTAGCTGTTGATCTAAATCCCATTAAGGATGTTTCATTATTATAGAGATTTTCTTGAACGATAATACTGTATTTAAAACAATCGGTATATTTTACTTTTATCTTGCATATCCTTTAATATTAAAACGGTGCTTTGGTTTCTTTTAAATATCCTCAAAATTGAGCATGTTATTAAACTATGTATTAATCGTAACGGTTGCAAATTTTGATATATATCCTTTAGGGAACCTTAATAGCTTTCTAATGTATACTTATTATTTATTTTAAAGTGTGTGTGCGTGTGTGTGCGTGTGTGTGCGTGTGTGTGCGTGTGTGTGCGTGTGTGTGTGTGTGTGTGTGTGTGTGTGTGTGTGTGTGTGAGCGCGCGGGCGCTTGTATACGCGGGTGCGATATTCTTCACAAAAAAATGCTGTCAAAAATTTTAATGTATTATTATCCTTATTGGTTGATGTTTCAAATTCCCCAACCCATAAGAGTTAAATCTACTTTTAAAAATACACTACTAGGTGGGGCCACGATCAACCACATTACACAACATCCATTAGTTTTAAAAATACACCAGTAGATGGCGCAATAATCAGGGAGCCCGACAAGTATAGTTGTTTTATGAGATAGCATGAGGGCCCCTTATTAGAATTCCATTTCAAATCCCCCCTCATAACAGTTAAATCTACTTTTAAAATATACTACTAGGTGAAGCCATGATCAACCACTATTACAGAGAACGTTCATTAGTTTTAAAAATACACCAGTAGATGGTGTCACAATCAGGGAGCATGCCAATCGGGCGCAGACCTGAGAACAAGTTCCGGAGGCGTATAGTTATCTTCATGAGATAGTCTGCGGGTCCATTTATTAGAACACTTTCAAATTTCGAGTTGTCCCGCCATAGTAAAAGACCCGAGAGCAAGTTCCGAAGTCCTACAGGTGGAATTGGGCACACTGTTCCGGAGGCCTAGAGGTTCTTATGAGATAGTATGCAGGCCCCCTTATTAGAAACCATTTCAAATTTCTAGTGTTCCCGCCATAGTAAACAAGGGGGCCCAAACAGCGGGCAAAGACCAAAAAGCAAGTTCCGGAGTCCTATAGCTGTCTTACGAGATGGAATCGGGCTCCCATTGTTACAAAACTATTTCAAATTTCAAGTTTTCCCGCCATAAAAATTACAAAAATGGCCGCCAAAACAAAAATGCCTGGCTAATCAAATCCACAAAATGGCCGCCAAGACAAAAAAGACCGTCTCAGAAACCAGGGGGTGTGGCCTGCCCTTAGGTCCCCCAATCAGAACGCGCTGCCTGGGGGTATGCGCGCGCACGACCAATCAGCTGGAAGGAGGCATGGCCTATCCTTACGTCCTCCTATCAGAACGCTCGACCTGGGGCTGTATGTGCGTGCACGGCCAATAAGGTGGAAGTGGACGTGGCCACGTGGAGAATGGACGGGTCACATGCCCCCCTCCCACTCTGATCCCCGCCCCTTTTAATTGTGACGTCATCCAATTAAAAGTAGTGGAGGATTGCTGCTCCCCTTTTACGCACGGCAAATAAGATCGAAAGTCTTGGTTAAATCCGTGATTATAGCATCTACTTGTTTGTTAGAATTCATAGCATTAGAAATAAATTCTGTGAAATAGCACAAACCGTGTCGGAATATAGATATACAAACAACGGTAGATATTTGTTCATACAATATTGACTCAAAAACCTTTGACAAAGAACTTAAAATTGAGGTTTTAGCAGAATACCATCTACAAATGTTATTCATCATTGCAGAAACAAAATGACATAACAGAAGAAGTTTTCAACTTGAATGATCGAAAAGATGTGGCATTAATACACCAAATGCTATTTGATGACATTGATGAAGTTCGGCATGGACCTTCATTCTATGATTTGGAAGAGGAAGACTGTGATACTGATGCGTCAGAGAACATTGAGGAGCGAGATAAAGACTCTGAAACAGAGCAGAACAGCACAATGTTACTTCTGATGAGGATGAACAAGTAGAATGGGAGGGCAATACCTACTTTTGTCGCCGAATGCAAGAGAAGAAGGTAATCGATTCATTTCCTTGGAAAAAACTCCTTACAGACAACAGAGAAAATCTGCCAAGCAGAACATAATCAACACGCTGCCAATAGTAATAGAGAATGCTCAAAATATCGACAAGATTGCTGATATTTGGAAGTGTCTCATTGATGATGGCATGGTAGATATGATCGTTAGATATACAAATCAGCATATTGAGAGCATGCAACAGAATTATTCACAGCCTAAGTTTGTACACCGATAAGACTGAAATCCATGCCTTCATAGGCCTTTTATATTTGGCAGGATATTATAAAGGTGGAAGGATCAATCCTGATTTGTGGGATAAACATGGATTCGGAATCGAAATCTTCCGTTTGACTATGTCGCTGTTCAGATTTAGATTCTTATTGCAAATTGTAATATTTGATGATAAAGAAAGTAGAGTTCAGAGATAAGCTGTTGATCGTTTGGCACCAGTTCATGACTTCAACAAAATTTTTGTAAAAAACTGCAGACTTTGTTACTCGGTGGGAGCTGATGTCACAATTGACAAAAAGCTAGATGCCATCAGGGGCAGATGCCAATTCATTCGGTATATTCCATGGACACCATCGAAGTATGGAATAAAAATATTTTACCTACAACATTGTTCTCTCGTCCTGATGGATGTGACATAAATTCTGGCAATGAAGATTATGACTAATTTTTTTTAAGAAAATGTAAACTTTCACCACTATTACAACACTTACCTTTTTTGGGTTTTTTAATTTTTCAAATTTCATAAAATAGTTTAAACATTTTTAACAATTTTAATGGATAATATTACTAGTGACGAAGATAACTGTGTTATCGAAACATTTAGATTGTATAACTTTAATATACAAATACCCCATTAAAAACCCAAAAAAGACAAGTATTTTGATTTTTTTTTTAGGCTTTATGTTTCTTCGGACAATTTTAGACTAAGAATCTATATCAATGTGTTAACATTTTTCAGAATTAAGAAAAATTCTCAATTATTCATTTTAATCTCACAAAACACCTACTCATTTTGTTTTAGAAGATTCTGTTCTTCATTTTGTAAGTTTCTGCTAATAAAAATACATCAAAGAATGTTCACTTCTAGTTATTTAATACATTTCCTGGAAATATCAACGTGAAAAGTGTATTTAACTATTTCATGCAATTTCTGTCATGTATCTGGTACTTAGATTAGGTAAACCTTGTTTAAAATCAGGCAGATACAATTACAGCATTGACGTAAGTTTCTTAAGGATAACATTCGAGAGTTAAAGCAGTTTTACGTAATTAAAGTAATTTAATTATACATCGTAGATTTCAATATAAAATTTTAAATATGAATACATTTAACACAAAAAAATTTTATAAATAAAATAAAGCATGTACATTTAAACATTAAAATGACAGTACCTTTAACTTATTTCCTGTATTTTTTTTCGCCTGCTTAATAACTTCTGCAATCGACAAATCATTGTTAGTTATTTCAAAACTTTTGAAATCATCTAAATCTTCCGAGTCTTCTGAATCTTCTTCATCATCTTCTGAACTAGGTTTTTCTAAAAAAATAATGATTAGAAATGATATACTACTTTGACTGACACTAACCTGGAGCATTACTATCTAAAGACAAAGAATCATCATCAGAGTTATCTGGATGATCTTCAATTCTAAAGTCTGAATCATCAGAACTCTCTTCTAAATCAAAGTCTAAAATAGAAGCTTGAGTATCAATTGGTTTAACTCTTCTCTTTTTTGGGTCTCTCTCAACTAAAATTTGGATTAATAAGTTTTAACATATTTTAATCGTAGTGATTAAAAAATTAATAATAACTAAAATACTGTATATATCACACATCAACTTATAATTCAAAGAAAATACTGACCTGAAGTCATATTTTGTTACTAATTAAAAAAAATCATTTTTGTGAACCTAACCTCTACAATCGAGTATGTAAGGAAGCGTTACAACGCAACCCAAGTTTATCAAACACCCGGCGTAAGCATGTGTGGGTACTTATTGATTTAAAATGTTGAATGGAGTGTAGGGGAATAAGAGAAATTATAGTTATAAAAATTTTAATACATTTTATTAATTAACTACATTCACTTACTCGCCGTCTTTATAATGAAATCAATTTCTGCTGCTTTTTCTAAGAACGATGTCATACTTCTTAAATGGTTCTTCCGGTCTCTGTTCATCAGTTGCAAATAACACGCTTTGATTCACACTGGCAACGTCAAATATGCAAAAAAAATTAGCCACTATGATAAATTAATTTATAAATTTATTTAAAAGGACAGCAGAAACTTAACTTTAAATATTTACTAATTATGATTAAATATTTAATAAATAATATTCTCGTGTTCGCAAATTTATTGATAGGTACATGAATTACACACTAACATATATTAGATCAAAGATCTCATGTAGGTATTTGGGGAACAAACGAAAACGTAAAACAATGATCAGGTTTTGTTTTAAACACACCTAAATCGGAAAAATAAAGTCATATAAGTATTTGAATTAATTAAAAGTGGGTAGTTCTTGAGAATTACAAATTCAAAAATAATGAAGCAAATAATCTGAAAAGAATTTCTCTGTTAAACAATAAATAATAAAAATGTCTTCATTTTTAATTGCAAATACTATATAAATTAGATTTCAGTTGTAAACAGGTAAAGGAGATTTTGATATTGCCGCAAAAACGAATAGAATCGTTAATGTGTATGGAAATCTTTAAATCACGTATATTACATACCTGTGCGGGAGAGCACAGGCATCCTCTAATGAAACCCAAGTCCCATTATAAAAAATTAGGTCGCCGATTTAAGAAAACTGTCACATCTTGTATACTAAAACTGTAAATTATTATACAGACATAACTAGCTAAGGCACGTAAAACATGTGTGTAAAGTAAATGTAAAAGAACGTGCTGCATGAGATAGATTTGGTGAACAATTGACAATACCAGAGCATTTGCTTACTTGTTACGAACACAATGAAATGATCGTTACCTAAACCTAAACGGAAAGTAAATACAAAATATTCAAAATAGAATATGTTAGGTATATGAATACATTCGCTTTAAAGCCCCTGAGTAAAAAAGTGTTTTGAAAAATTGAAAAATATCTGTAATTTGATTAAGGGTCATTTTATACCCTCCCGGCCACCACATACCAAATAAATTGCGCACGCCTATGGTGTACTAATATAAAATGTGCTTTTTTAACACATACGTTTCAGCCGTACAGAGCACCATCACAAAATACTGGTGTGTTGATGTGTTTGATATATTTACTTTCACTAGTAATCAATATCTATTCTTCCATTTTATTATTTGTTTGCAAATTACCGGACTTACTTTTTTTTAAGTTTGTACCGTAATTCCGGGTGAGTTGGGACACTTTTCATGTTTTTCACAACATATTACTCAAACTTGTAGTTCAATTTGTACGGTTATACAAGGTGATTCTTTGGGAGTTCTAATTAGAAGTTTTAGAGAAACTTGCCATAATTAAAATCTGAAAATTTGGCGTATAGGGTTTTTGGATATGCCCAGTTGATCTAAAATATTTAGTCTTCTATCACTTCCGGTTATACCGGAAGTTGGCTAAAACTTCCTTATTTTAAGTAGAACACCCTGTATATTATTACGTATTTCGATAAAGCTACTTTTGAGGATTCTCTCAATATACGGTTTTGCTACCTTATACCGAGATATGACCAATTTTAATACGAAACAGTGTCCGGTTTGACACACTGTTTCTTTATAAATAATAAAAAGGGAAACAATCTGGTTGGTAAAAATTTCTTTAGCACCTATCATCTATTTTAATAAAACATTTTTAATGTACGACGTGATTCAAAACGTGTACTTAAACATTTCTCAACTTTCTTAAATGGATCACCCTTTATTTTATAACGTTATTAGAAAGAGCTTTAACTGTTCTTTATGTTTCATTAACCACTCCCTATACCTAAATCGAACCTTTATTGGGGTATTTAGTCGTATAGCACAATATATTACATTAAAACATCAAAGAAATCAAAATATAAAATTTAAAAAAATATGTATAAAATCAAATGTAACATTTAAAGTAAATGCTCAAAAACATCTTCTTGTTGCTGCAAACATTTATTAGCTCTTTGAAGTATGGAAGTCATTCTTGCCTGTCTAATCTGCACTGGTGTTAGTGACGCAAATGCATTCCGAACCCTTTCTATAGTGTCTTGTTTGGTTGTTACAGGATTCTCGTAAACTTTATTTTTTATAAATCCCCAAATGAAAAAGTCTAAGGGGGTCAAATCAGGAGAACGTGGAGGCCACAGATATGGACCTTTATTTGCTATCCACCTTCCATCAAACATTTCGTCCAGACATTGACCAACGGCTCTGGTACTATGCGGTGTAGCGCCGTCTTGTTGGTACCATGCTTGATTTCTCTCTATCGCTGGCAAATTGACCAAATTTGGTTGAACCACATTTCTTAAAATTTCCAAATACCGTTGGCCAGTAAGGTTTTCGTCGTAGAAGTGGACACATAAAATTCGATCACCTTAAACAATTATCAAAAGACTAAAGACAAAGATCTAGGATTTAAGCACCTGCCTTTTACCCTATTTTAAATTTTATGTCTATCTACCTTTTACTGCACAAAACATGTTAAAGAACCATCTTTCTTGAAATGCTCTTACTCTTTTTAGATGGGGATTTTCGGTTGCCCAGTAGTGACAATTATGCCTGTTGAACATGCCATTATTCGTAAATTTTGCCTCGTCAACCCAAATGGTACTACTTAAAAAATCTTCATCCCCATCTTTCTGCATATTAAGTCATTCACAAAAGTTAATCCTTTTTCTAAATCTGTATTATTTAGGGAATGTACAGTGGTGTAGGAATAAGGTCTCCACTTATGTTTTTTTTAAATTTTTTGAATTGTTGAAAATGACAATCGTAAATGACGCGTTACATCTCTTATGGAAGCATTCGCATATGCAGTTAAAAATGCCAAAACGTTTACCTCATTATCTTCATTATTGACTATCGGCTTATCTCTAATAGTTTGTGCTCTAAATGATCCACACTCTTGCAAATTATTCATAACGGCATCAGTGGTTTTATTAGTTGGAGGAGGTAAGTCAGGATATCGTTCCCCAAAAATACGACATGTTCTGGCTGCGATTTTGTGGCATTCTCCGTGAATTAGTAATAAATTAATGAAATCTTCATTAGTGTATCCTGATCTGGCCATTATCCTTAACTATACTTTAAATCTTAAACTTTCTACAATAGGAAAAATGTTAACTTGTTTAACTATCTAGAATTTTAGACGCAAACTGGGAACTGTCAACTAAAATTTTCACGGCACACTATACAATAATAATCAAAATCATAATACAAATCATTATTCTATACATTAAAAGCTAAATACCCCAATAACGGCTCGATTTAGGTATAGGGAGTGGTTAATAAAACTTAAAGAACAGTTAAAGCTCTTTCTAATAACGTTATAAAATACAGGGTGATCCATTTAAGAAAGTTGAGAAATGTTTTAGTACGCGTTTTGAATCACCTTGTACATTAAAAATTATTTTATCCACAAAATGTTAAAGTTTTATTAAAATAGATGATACTAAAAAAAATTTTACCAACCAGATTGTTTCCCTTGTCAAACCGGACACTGTTTCGTATTAAAATTGGTCATATCTCGTGAAACACTCGGTATAAGGTAGCAAAACCGTATATTGAGAGAATCCTCAAAGGTAGCATTATCGAAATACGTAATAATATACATGGTGTTCTATTTCAAATAAGAAAGTTTTATCCAACTTCCGGTATAACCGGACGTGGTAGAAGACTCTAAATATTTTAGATCAACTGGGCATATCCGAAAACCCCATACCTCAAATTATCAGATTTTAATTATGTCAAATTTCTCTAAAACGTCTAATTAGAACTCCCAAAGAATCACCCTGTATATAAAAAACATGTTTGTTGACTTATAGGATCAAGTTCTGATATTAAAATAAGGTAATTTTTGTATGCTTTTTTTTAAACATTTTTACCACCCCCCCCCCCCCCCCCCCGTGTCACTTGAGACACCAGTTGTTTTGGACGTAAAACTCAAGCGAGCGCGAAAGTGGGTAGCCTGAGACAAACAAAATAAGTTTTAAAAAAACTAAACGCCTTTTGTTGAAGGAAAAAAGGTTGGACAGGCTTAAAAATGAACCAGTATCTGTATTATCCTTGTTTTATTATACACCAAATAGGGCAAAAATAAAATTATAAAATAAAAAAAAAACATTAAATGCAATTTAAACAATTAAACTTAAAAAAATCACCAAGCATCTAAAAAAGATAAATGTAGTCAAGACAAGTACAATTCAAATCTACAAACTAACAGGAAAAAATGCCTCCTCGTCTTATTAACGTGGGTATCACTTTTGAAATTATTTGTTGCCTTTCCACTTCCTCATCGTCTAAAATATCGGGAAAAATGAAAATATTATTGGACTTTGAGCTTGGACGTAAGAAATGGTACACAAAATTTGATTAATTTTTATTATTTTTCCTATAAACTTCTTTATCAAAGTCTTTTTATTTGGCACACTGTAGTTAAATTAAACCAATATAAACTCGCCTGGAGTCAAGATATCTAAATCCAGTTCATCATCATTTTTGTCCTCTTCAAAGTCTTCTAAATCTTCTGAAGAATTAGAATCATGCAAAGAAAATTGGTCACTCTCTGCGTCCAAGGGGTGGTCAGTGTAGACAGTCACTCTCCCCTCCACTTTTTTACGTCACAAGCTCCGCCCACTTTCACTTTTTACACGCCCACGTGGGGGACCGTATTTTCCACCCCTATGGTTTCTTTTCAGAGGCCTTTTTCAACCCCTCTTCATCCCTAATTATTTTTGTTCTTACACACCCACGTGTGAGACCGTATTTTCCACCACTATGGTTTCTTTTCGGAGGCCTTTTTCAACCCTTTTTATCCCTAATTATTTTTGTTTTTTTACTCGCCCACGTGTAGGACGGGTTTTTTCGCTCCTATTTTATGGCTGCCCACGTGTAGGATGCGTTTTTTCTACCCCTATGGTTTCTTTTCGGAGGCCTTTTTCATAGAATTTCAATGTTGTATTAAGAGCCTTTTTGACAGTCATGCCTTTTTTGTACTTGCTCACGTGAGGGGCAGATGTAGGCCTTGGGTTTGGTCTTGGGCTGGGGCTGGACCTGGAGCTGGTATTGGACTTGGGCTTGGTCTTGGGGTCGGGGCTGGACTTGAGATAGGTCCTGGGGCTGGAGCTGGACCTGGTCTCGGACTTGGGGTTGTCTTGGGGTTGGTCTTGGACTTGGAGTTGGTCTTGAACTTGGGTTGGTCTTGGACCTGGGCTTGGTCTTTGGGTTGGTCTTGGACCTGGAGTTGGTCTTAGGGCTAGGGTAGGGTGACTATTATTTCTGGCAATTATAGGTCATTTTGACCCGGTGATTAGAGGGTTAGCATTCTGATTGGGGTGAAATTTAAAACAAGTAAACCCTAATGTTATAAGGCAAGTGTAGAGCTTGACCCCTATTGTGGCCCCTTGGTGCAATTGTATGTGGGTTCTAACCTAATCTTATAAGACAAGTGTAGGTCTTCGCTCCTTGTCGTTACCCCTGGTTGGAAATGGTATTTGTTTTTGTAGGTTATGACTGGTAATTTGAAGTTGCATTCTAATAAGGGGGTTCTTGTAAGACACGAGTATGAACTTGTGTTAGGGATTGATCTTGCATGGGGGAATTTGAATGACAGTAAAATTTAATTATTATATCTGACCCCTGCAGGGCCATTGATCATCCAGCTGGTGTATAAATTTTCGGATTTATATACTATATATATATATATATATATATATATATATATATATATATATATATATATATCATATATATATATAGGCAATAAGGTCGCCGATGCAATTCCCGCAAACATTATGGAGTTGCTCGATTTCGACGAGTCAAAAACCAGATTTACGTGTTTTGTTCCACGACGAACGATTATATTTTAGTTTTCCCCGGGTCGTCTGAGATGTTAGTCTCATCGTAATTTACAATCGCATTCGGATCTACGCCTTGAAGGTTTTCTTGTAATTCGTCAAAATATTTATTGATTGTGGCATGATTTACACCAGCACTTGAACGTTTTATGTTCTGACACTATCGTCTACTTAAAATTTGTTTATGTCTTTCAAGTAAGCCGACAGCGCAGTCCTTGCCAGGTCAATTGTTTTTAAATTGTTGGACCCCTTGTTCATTTAAATAAGATTTGACTAGACCTGTAAGGTCATAAGTAGTTAAGTGAAATCCCCAGGTACAGGCTAGTTGGATATTTTCCACGATTTTAAGCTCTTCTGCAGAGGATAAGATTGTCTGACCACCTGGTCTCTTTGTGTACAAATTCTCTACTTTTCTTTGAATAATTTGCCCATTTTACATTTATCTAAAGATATGTATTTGAATAGAGCTTTAAATTGTAAGGCTTCTTCACACAACCAAACCCTAGGGACCACATGAGACATATCTCACGTCACTCTCCACTTGGTCTCTTGTTTATAAAGAAGTGACAATAAAAAATATTTATTAACAAAATATTTAAATAAACTAATAATTAATATGTACACCTAAGATGGGTTTACAACTCAAATAAGTATTGTCAAAAACTAACTTACCGTCTTTGCGTATATATATATATATATATATATATATATATATATATATATATATATATATATATATATATAGTATAAACAAGTATTGGATACGTGTTTCTTTACAAACGCAAAGAAATATTGGTGAAAAATCACTAGCGTCTAAATCGAAGTCCCAATTCACATTAAACTATAGCCCGACCTGTTACGAATATCGAATGAACGGATAAACAATGCATATGATGGGGCAGTGTTGCCAAACGTCTTAACATAATTTGGGAAAGTTTCGTCTCAAGTCGCCCGGCCGTCCCAAGCCACCCGGAATGACGGTAATTTAACTCGCTTAAGTATTGAGAAATTAGACTTGTTTGGATATACTAGCCAAGAGGAATAGTAACGCAAAAATAATAATTAAATGTTAATTTTAATAGAAGAAATAGATCGGCGGTTCTCAAATTTTTTACTAAACTAAACAACTGTTGTGACGAACTAAAAACAAATGAAAATTTAAAAACTAAGCGTGATTTATTTGTAACTTTGTTATTATTAAGTTAGAATAGTAGATTAAACTACGCGAAAGTGTTGGGAAATGTACTGAAGACAGGAGCAAATGCATTTTCTGTAAAATTGTAAAATTTTCGAATTTTGTTGTTTTCTAAAATAAATATTAGTTTGATATGTAATTTTTTTTGTGTGAATTGTTAGTTGGTTGTAATTATGTATCGCATTTTTTTGTATTTCAATTAACCAGTTAAAACTATGACTTTACAATTAAGATACATACCTACTTATTTCTTGGGTTTGAAGTTTTGAATTTTATTTTTATTAATATTTCTTAAAAATGTAAACGTTTCGATAAATTACAGTTATCGTCTTCAGTAAATGAGAACACTGCATGCATTTTTATTTCTTATAAATGCTATATTCATCCAACCATTCAGGTTTACTAAGGAGAGGAAAACGAATAATGAAAGTTTACCTAGATATTTTTTCTCTTTCATGATTTACCGAAAGCCAAAACACACTAATAGGTCTGTTCATAAATTATCAAAACGTCATCCACGTCAAAAAATTGGTGTAATTATATCTTTAGTGGACTGAATTAAAATAATTTGTGATCTTGAATTTTTCGAAGACTAATTTAAAAAATTACTATAGGTAAACTAATGGTTATTCAATTAAAGATAATTATCTTATTGCACCTGCCAGACATGCGCGTAAGGAAAAACCAGTGTTTAATGTTGGTACTACTTTTCTTCTTTTTACAACTAACATTACACGTAGAATTTTAAGAGTATTTTAAAATTATAGCATATTTAGCACAACACTGTATATGTAAAGTAATCTTCTAATCCTGTGAATGAGTATATGCGTACAAAAAAATTTTTTTAAGTAATTGTTTACGAAAAGTTCTAGGTGTATGCGTATCATATAATATCGTAGGTACTATTTTGGACAAAGGTAATGTCCCGGCATGTAGTAGGCAACACACATTCCACTTTTCCGATTCCACTCGAAAATATTTAGATGGAGAAGGGATACAGTCATTCAAATAATGTGTAAAGGTAGCGTGTTAACCGCAAAGATTGCCGCAGAGCGCGCTTCACGTATTGCCCGTTCAGCTTATACATGTCTTTTAGTAAGTATACAAAAATTGGAAAAACAAAATCACAATTTGTTTGAATTTAAACACACAAATAACTAATTCGATTTTAAACTTGCTTTTGAACGAAAATAATATTCAAATACTCCAAATTATTAAAAATTCTAACTTTCATTCTTAAAACCTCCATATCTTTAATAAATCACGAGATGGAGTATTTGAAATACTAATTTTGAATACTCACTTTTTTAATTATATTGCAGTAATAGAATTAAATTAGAGCCACGGGAATTGATGAGTTCTAATAAATGGTTTAAATGACGGTTTCAACGTCGAAATGGAGAACCGCGGATTGTTATAGCGGTACAGTAGTGGCCTGACACGCGGTTGAGGCAGGTTCGATTCCCGGCTCATGCAATTTTTTTTTCTGCTATGTTACAGTAGTTTCGTTTATGTAATCTACTTTTGTTAGGTTACAGTAGTTTTGTTTATCTTTTTTTTCCTGTTATTTCGTAGATGTTAGATTTTTATACTAGTCCAGGCAATGACCGTTTCCCGTATAATTTTGCCAATAATGAATAAATGGATTAATTCTAAGCAACTTTTGTACTATAAGGTTCTTTTCTGAAAGGCAATGCTTTTCGACTTATTCGCGAGTGAAAGTGTTAAATCTTTCAACCAAAAAAAAAACCGTTTTCAGGCGGTTTTTCGTCAACAATTAAAAAGTAAGTATTTTATCCAAAAAATCACTCTTATTAAAAACGTAGCTTATACAAAAATAAAAAGAACGGTAGGTTTATGGTGTCGATAGACCCAATACAAACGAATAGCTTGTTGAAGTTTGGTTCTTATTAGTCAAACGCCAAAATTGAAAGTTTCAACGAGAAGTAACTAAAAACCATGCATTTTTCGGGAAAAACCTATGGAGCCTTTTTTAAAGTGCTTGAAAAACCTTTATTTTTATTTTTATAAAAGTCCTAAGCATCAAAACTAAGCGAGTTATGACGAAAATAAGATTGGTCCCTATTTTTTTCGGCCATAAAAAAATGCGAAAATCACCTCCTAATTACCACCCCAATTGAAAATAATCGTTACCACTTTAAACTTCACTTTATTTGTGCTTGTAGTATGCTTTAGATGTTTAACCGGTTTAAAGTGCTTAGTTTTGAAAAAAAATTGAGCTTGAAGTGAAAAGAGCATTTTTGTAGTTTTGCAAAAATTACCGTTTCTTCAAACTTCTAAAGCATACTACAAGTTACATAAATAAAGCGAATTTTAAAGTGGTACGATTATTTTCAATTGGGGTGCTAATTAGGGGTTTTTTTCACATTTTTTGTCGCCGAAAAAAATAGGGATCAACTTTATTTTCGTCATAACTCGCTTAGTTTTGATGCTATGGGCTTTTATAAAAAATAATAATAAAGCTTTTTTCAAGCACTTTAAAAAAGTTTCCTAAAGTTTTCCCCGAAAATGCCTTGTTTTTGGTTATTTCACGTTGAAATTTTCAATTTTGGCGTTTGACGATTAAGAACCCACCTTCAACAGGCTATTACTCCATTTATATTGCGTTTACCGACACCATAACCCACCGTTCTTTTTGTTTTTTATAAGCTACATTTTTAGTCAGAATAATTTTTTTATAAAATACTTACTTTTTGAGTTATTTGCGAAAAACCACCTGAAAACGTGTTTTTTTTTGGTTAAAAAATTGACACCTTCACTCGCGAATAAGTCGAAAAGTATTGACTTTCAGAAAAAACTTTGTAGACCAAAAGTTGCCTAGAATTAGTCAATCTATCCATTCCCATTTCAATGAAACATTTTTCATCCCCGAGAAGGGGTGGCATCTACCCCCAGGGTAAAATCAACCTCCGGTACAGGGTCAACTTAGAGGTAGAGGGTAAGTAGAACCTAAATCTAAATTTTTATGAAAATCGGCGCTGTTTGTCAAAATTATACAGGATCACCGTATTCTTCCTTCAATGACTATACCTAACTACGAAATTGTCAAACAAGGAAACGCGTGATTGGTCGCATTTATCGAGATTTAGATGCTAGTAACAAGATAGCTTCTAAGCATTATATAAGGTATCCTGCTTAAATATTAGGTATTTTGAAATTACATAAAAATAAATAGACTACCTTTTCAATTAAAGAAAATCCATTAGAATAATTAACTGATAGTGATCGATTTATTAAGTAACATTAACTTCAGTGTTTTTAAGTTGAAATATAAGATACAAATTATTTAAACTTGATTTAAAATATATAAGACATAATGATAATATGATTAAGTAAGTATGTTTTCGTTCATGATGAATCATTCACAATTCAGAAAATTAATCGAGATATTAATATCTCGATACATATGTTTGCGAGATAACGAAGTGAGTGATAGATTTCCAAATACTAATTACCTAGTTCATTGTGAATTATTCGTTGGAGTGATCACGTTTAATTTTTACCTAGTTATGTTCAATTTGTGACATGCCAAGGCATCCGGGGCAAATCGATTCTACTTTAGAAACAAAGGGGATGATAATTGGATTATGGGAAGTTGGAGTTCCCATTCCCAAATAGCCGAACGAGTTGATTGATCGGTAAGTCAATTTCAATACACACAGCGTCGTTAAAAGTAACCATTGGAGGGATTTGAATCAGATTGGTTTTAAACCAAAGTTATTCAATTCTACGTTGTTTAGTTTCTGCGCCCGAATGATATAAGTGCTCGTTTTTCAGGTTTACCGCACCAAAACTTAAAAGCAAAACCACCAGATCAAATTTTATTGTAAATTGTTGTTCTAAATTTGTTTTTTGTAAATGCTACGTAGACAAATTGTGTAACACAACGTATTTTTCGCACGAGCATTTGATTTTCACAGTTATCTTCGGTGTAAAATAAGTAACATAATGAGAATAGTTTGAAATCCATTCAGTTACGTTTTGTAAACCCTACTTGAATTTTTATGTGAAATTCAGCAAACTTATGTCTAGTATGATGTGTAGAAAAAGATGCAATGTTCACAATTGTATTTGATACAATATAATTATTATTGTTATACAGGGTGATTCATTAAAGGTGGCGACCGGCCGTATCTTGAAATCCGAATGCCCTAGAATTTGGGGGAAAATTCTTATAAGAAAATCGACCCTAAAAGAATAATTAAAAATGTTTTTGAGTCCAGGTTTCCGCTAGGTGGCGCAATCTATCACTTACAAAATATAATTGCATTTTCTATAAAATATTCTATAATTTAGGTTGGTAAAAAATATAAATTTGAGAATCTACTGTTTCTATTCTACCTACAACTCATTTTTCTGTACCACCTATTCTGAAGTGGTGGGGAAGTGTTCTTTCGTTGACATAATTCCATATGCCTGAATCGATTTTCATAAACGTAGACTTCATGCAAACAGTATTAACAACAGTAACAGTTACAAATAACAACACTTGTAATTTTTCAATAGGCAACTAAAGGGCCGTATGTAACACCTTGCTCTAATTATGATTTCTTCTGAAAAATTTCAAATGAAATGCAATAACTCTAACCAACCTACAAAAAGGCAAATAAGATGACTTATTAACCTGTCAAAACCGTGAAGTGATATCTCTTCTCATTCCAAAAATATTAGCATTTTTTGATGAGTGTTTATGATTGTAGGCTCACCCTGTAAGTTGTAGGAGAAATTATGTAGCTAAAATTGCTTTGAGAATAAATCAACAAATAAAAACGCACCACAAAAATATTTATTAACATAAATAATGAAACAAAACTAACCGAGCTACTCATAACATAAATTTACAAAAAGCACCTACTACCTAATTATTTTAAATACTCAAAATGTTTCCCATCATTAGCTATGGACAATTTCACACATTAAAAATGTAATCCTAAATCTCTTAAAAAGTCTTTAATAGTTTTATGTGATGTTAAACTGTTGGTAGATCAAGTAGATGTTTCAAAAGTGATCAAGTTATCTTTGGAAATGACGCTAATGTTTTGTTATTGTTTATTTTTAAGTTTTTATTGCTGTCAAAATGATTTTGAATGTTTGCAAACTAACTCTTTTATAATGGCGTATTATTCAAACGAAGATGCATATGATATGCTTAGTGTGTATTTTCAAAGTGTACAAATTGCCGAAAGAGAATATGATGTACGATATCTTGAAAGACGGCGTCATTCTCGGAAAGTATTCAAAAGATTGGCACAAAGATTGCGAGAAACCGGCAATATTCCACCTGTCGCATCAAAAAATAGGATACGTAGAAGTCCCAGTCAAGAAAATATTACTAACGCATTGGCGTATGTTAAAGCTGAATCCCATTTAAGTATTCGGGAAATTGCAAGAGATCTAGGATTGTATTATTCTTTGGCGCAAAGTATATTAATGGACTATAAAAGAATTAAAAGAAATGTTGAACGATGATCCAGAGTTCCTATCTAAAATATTATGGGCGGATGAGGCTACGTTTTCCGGCAATGGTAAAGTCAATTTGCACAATTGCCACTACTGGTCAAAAACCAAACCTCACTGGCAAAGGGAAGTCACTTACCAAAATCGTTGGAATCTAAACGTATGGTGTGTTATTTTAAATGGATAGATTATCGGACCTTTTTTCTTTGACGGAATATTAACTGGAGAAAGGTACTTAGAATTTTTAACGAATGATATACCAATTCTCCTGGAAGATATTACTATTCAAAACAGATTAGACATGTGGTACCAACAAGATGATTGCCCAGCGCATTTTTCAGCAGATGGCTGAGTTTATTTAGATACTGTATTTTCAGATAAGTGGATTGTACATGAAAGTATTTTTCAATGGCCCGCAAGGTCAAAGACCTTACAGTTTTAGATTTTCACTTATGGGGAAGAATCGAAGATTTAGATTTTAAAACATGTCCAACTAGACGTGAGGATATGAAAGATAGGATTCGGGAAGCAGTTCGAAGTATTTCCCTTGCTGAAATTGAGACCAGTGTTTAATTCCACTATAGAAAGACTGAATTTGTGCGTAGCAAACCATGGCAAGCATTTTGAGTATTTAAAGTAATTAGGTAGTAGGTGCGTGCGTTTAGTAAATTTCTGTTATGAGTAGCTCCCTTAGTTTTGTTTCATTATTTATGTTAATAAATATTTTTGTGGTGCGTTTTTACTTGTTATTTTATTCTCAAAACATTTACAGGGTGAGCCAACAATAATCAACACTCATCAAAAATGCTAATATCTTTGGAATGAGAAGAGATATCAGTTCGAGGTTTTGACAGGTTAATAAGTCATCTTATTTGCCTTTTTGTAAGCTGGTTAGAGTTATAGCATTTTATTTGAATTTTTAAAAAAAATCATAAATAGAGCTAGGTGTTACATACCGCCCTTTAGTTGCCTATTGAAAAATTAAAAGTATTGTTATTTATTTCTTTAATGCTGTTTGTATGGAGGCTACGTTTGTGAAAATCGATTCAGGCATATAAAAGTTACAGTCTTTTTTATGTCAACGAAGGAACACTTCCCCCACCACTTCAGAATAGGTGATACAGAAAAATGACCTCAACAAGAGTTATAGAATGAGAGTAGTTTCTAAAATTGATATTTTTTACCAACCTAAATTAGGGAATATTTTGTAAAAAATGCAATTATATTTTATGTGATAGATTGCGCCACCTAGCGGAAACCTATGCACTCAACAACATTTTTAGTCATTCTTTTAGGGCCCATTTTGTTATAATACAATTGTGAACATCGCATCTATTTCCGCACATCATACTAAACATAAGTTTGCTGAATTTCCCACACAAATTCAAGTAGGGTTTACAAAACGTAACAGAATGGATTTCAAAGTACTCACATTATGTTACTTATTTTACACCGAAGATAATTGTGAAAATCAAATGCTCGTGCGACCTTCCATTCCGAAAAATACCTTGTGTTGCACAATTTGTCTACCTAGCATTTACAAAAAACAAATTTAGAACAACAATTTACAATAAAATTTGATGCGATTTGATCTGGTAGTTTTGCTTTTATTTAGCTCTCAAGTTATGGTGAGGTAAACCTGAAAAACGAGCACTTGTATCATGCGCGCGCAAAAACTTTCTTCATATCAAAAAAGTGTTTGTTACAATTAAACAACGTAGAATTGAACAACTTTGGTTTAAGGCCAATCTGATTCAAATCCCTCCAATGGTTTCGTTTAACGACACTGTGTGTATTGAAATTGACTTACAGATAAATCAACTCGTTCGGCTATTTGGGCAATGGGAACTCCAACTTTCCATAACCCAATTATCATCCCATTTGTTTCTAAAGTAGAATCGATTTGCCCCGGACGCCTTGGCATGTCACAAATTGAACACAACCAGGTAAAAATTAAACGTGACCACTCCAACGAATAATTCACAACGAACTAGGTGACTAGTATTTGGAAATCTATCACCTCGTCATCTCGCAAACATCTGTATCGACATAATATCTCGATTAATTTTCTGAATTGTGAATGATTCATCATGAACGAAAACATATTTATTTAATCATATTAACATTATGTCTTATATATTTTAAATCAAGTTTAAATAATTTGTATCTTATATTTCAACCTAAAAACACTGAAGTTAATGTTACTTAATAAATCGATCACTATCAGTTAATTATTCTAATGGATTTTCTTTAATTGAAAAGGTAGTCTATTTATTTTTATGTAATTTCAAAATACCTAATATTTAAGCAGGATACCTTATATGATGTTTAGAAGCTATTTTGTTACTAGCAGCTAAGTCTCGATAAATGCGACCAATCACGCGTTTCCTTGTTTGACAATTTCGTAGTATAGTCCAGTCATTGAAGGTAAGTAGAAGGTGGTCAGCTGAGTCCCTAATTAATTAAAAGTGGGGGGTGTGGAGAGGGGTAAAGTGAGGGTCTGGAGTGTGGCTAAGAGTGGGGTCAGCTTCTTTTCGGTGGAGTTTTTCAACCCTTGGCTAAATTTTAGCCCCTAATTAAGGTCGTTTTGACTATATTAAGAGCGTTTTTGGAGGTCTAACTCCTTGGTTAGGGGTGTTGGATGCCCCTAGCTTGTGGTCTAGCGTCCATTTTGGTGGGGTTAAGAGGAGTGATAAATCCTTTATCGCTCCATTAAGGCGTGGCCACACCCACTCCTTTTACCTGATTGGTTGTACGTAGGCGAGGCTAAGGCTACAGCAAACCCATCCTTACACCTGATTGGCTCGTGTACGCCCCGTCCCTTTGCTGGCCCTTGTAAGGGGCCTGATGCTACCTTGTAAGGCAGGTGTAGGACTGCTCAACTTGCTCTCGGGGCTTTACCCTCTTATCGAGGCCCCATTGGCGGAATATTTTAATTTGTATTTAAATATCTGCAGGTTATGGCTGGAAATATGAATTTGTATAGTAATAAGGGGGTCTAATGCTAACTTGCAAGACACGTGTAGGGCTGCGCAACTTACTCTCAGATCTTCCCCCTTGACCAAAAATTTAAATTTGTTTGTGGCGCCATCTCGCGGAATATTTTTTAAAAGTGCATACAGGGACCTGTAATGGTTATGGAGGAAATTTGAAGTAAGAAGTCTAACACCAAGTTTTAAGGTATGACGTATGCATCTTGGCCTCAACTCTCTGTTACGCACAATATATTTTGGCTTTAATTATGAGTCACAATGTATAGCAAGCGTTTTATTTTAATTATGAGTCATAATTAAATCTCGATGTCGTTCAAGTCAATCTCATGCACAGCTGAACAAGAATTTTACTAAAACCAATACCACCTAATAATGTAATTTTATATTATCATTTTCTACTTGAATATTAAATTTGTTGTTTTCCCTGCTGATCCTAAAGGAATTAATGAAACGTCTTTAATCTTCAGCTGCTCATTAAATTGGTATATACGCTGGTCGTCGGCCTTGAAACATCTGTAGAAATACTCAGGCATTTAAACTCACACAGTTCCACACTAACCATTTCACCATACTTTGATGATACGAGTCCAAGACTGAGTATTTTCAATACCAATCTGAAAGTCCTTAATATTTTTAAAAGGTTTAAAACAAGCTGTAGCGTTTAGCTTAGTTAAATCCATATCTGTACTTATGAAACAATATTAAAAAACTGCACGAGTGAATAAAATAAATAAAGTAAAAGTTAAGGCAAAAATAATAACTCACCAGTGTTGTATTGAAGAAGAAACGGAAAGTTGACACACGGGCGATAAAATTGTAACTGAATCTAAAGAATACCTCATTCGTTTTTTACACACACACAATCTAATTATTCCAAGGTCTTTTACGCAACAGGAAAAAACAGGGAGCGTAAACAATGTTTGCCTAATTAGCTAACTTTCTAAAAATAAATATAGAATTTATGAATAATGGAATTGTAAAGTCGGCCAAGTTAGCATTCAAAACTCAATTTTGATAAAACAATATCTAACTTACACTATTCAACGACGATTCTAAAACCGGCATAAAACCGGCATAAAACCGGCATAAAACCGGTAATTAATTAAAGGCGCATAGTTCGACATTATCTCGAAACTTTGTTAAAGTAACGGAAAACTTTCACTGTTAATTAGTTACTTAAAGAAAAATAATTATAGTTTAACAATACATTGTAAAAGACATTTAATGATTGCTGTAATCAGACATCTGGAACTTGAGACTGTGAATTTGGCAACAGTTTTCTGATGGTATCTTATATATAGAAACAAGTTTTAAAATCATATCTAAAAGATTACTCAGAATTAATTTTCAGAATGAAGAAATCTAAATACAACACTATCTATGAAACATATAAGTGAGAATCCCGTCTGTACTATACGAATTTTTCAATTATTAAGTCAATTCTATTTCAAAGTTATAACAACAATTATAGTTAACAATACATTGTAAAAGACATTCAATTCGTTATTCATTCACAACTTTGAAAAAACAATAACAAACTTATACTATACAATTACTTCTATAACGTCTGGGGTAACACCCCATTACGTAAAAACGTGTAAGTCGTCATTCACACTCAATATCGATAAACATTCAATTAAAAATCTGATAATTAACTCGTTACGTAATGGTTCATAATTTTTATGTTTACATTCTAGAAAACAAAAAATCCATTATAGTATTGAAAGATA
Source organism: Vesta saturnalis (assembly GCA_036346205.1). Classification (NCBI taxonomy): domain Eukaryota; kingdom Metazoa; phylum Arthropoda; class Insecta; order Coleoptera; family Lampyridae; genus Vesta; species Vesta saturnalis. Next base: position 486,466 of record JARFJB010001840.1, read on the forward strand.
AGAATGATATCAATATCTTACACGCTATAAAATTAACAGTGTCTTGCATGTAGAAATAAGATTTTAAAAGCAGTTCTGAAAGGTCACATTGATTTAATTTTAATAGAATATAAGAAAGCCCAATATACTGTTATCAACAAAACTCTCTAATTAATTTAATATGTAAATGATAATAGACAGTTTGACCTAGATGCATTTTAAGTTTTATTAAACCAGACTCTCTGTGGATCAAATAAGATTTAAACTTAATTACAACCTACTAAACAAAAACTGTTGTAGATTGTTTAAGGTTTTTTGAAGATCTGAAATCGAACGCTGTCAAGACACAAACCAAAACCTGTAAATGCGAATAAGTCGAGGCTAAAATATTAAAGGTATGATTGCTATAAACAGACTACAGAAACTTAAGGGTCTGAATTGTAAACAGTTTTTGGTACCATCTTACATATAGAAATAAGGTTTAAATTAATTCTAAACGGTTACCTTGGTTTAATTTTACAGATTGAAGAAATCTAAATACGTTGCTATATATAAATGAGGAGCACCGTCTGTAATATACAAGTTTTTTACAATTATTAAGTCAGATTCTATTTTAAAGTTATTACAGTTTGAAGGGTATTAAAGCCGATTCTATGTAGATCAATTAAGGTGTTTGACTGAAAACAAATAATGTCAAGAAATACGCTAAAACGTATAAATGAGTACGGCCACATACTTAGCTCTAGACGAATTTTTAAGGTTATCAAGTCAGATTCTGTATCTTTTCTTGTACAAAACAACACACACTGTAAGAAGTTTTACTGCGAATGATCCACTTGGCAACATCTATATCTTGCTACAACAATATTCTTTGGATATACGTAGCTGCTAAAAGTTTAAATTTAAGATGAGGCTTAAATAATTTTCACAGTGTGTCGCATAATTACATTAGGCACATTTGATTTCATTATTTCAAGAGTGTAGAGATGTATTTCCACAACATTAAACGTGTTGTTGGTGGTGAAACTATAACGCCGGTAGAGTTAGAACGCTTCCAAAGTTACGCGCCAAAATGAAAAAGATCAGTATCACTACTCATCCTACAAGTGAATCTGTGGATATAGTTGTAAGTACAAATATCATACGTATATTTTTTGTATCTTAATCTGTTTTTAATTTCAGAACAGCGAACATTATATGGTGGTGGTGACGATGAAATACCCTCTGAAGATAGTAAATATTTCAAAACTATGTTTACGGGTGAGCGGTTTATCAAAAAATTTAATACATCCGCATAGAGGGTCGTATTTAAATTTAAAGACGCTGATTCTAATCAGGCCCCTGTTACATGCATATGGTAAGCAAACAATACACTTCTTTTGTGCTAAGATTTACTAAATTTGAGTTTTTGTTACAGGTGGCGATAGACGAATTACTGGGGAGCGTGTGTGCAGGATTTAACCCATCAGACAGGGTTGGGATGGTGATGACCAACAACAACTGCCCCGATAATCCGTTAGGGTTTTCACTCAGGCGTGGGGACCAGCTAAGCTCCACTGTGGTGATGGTAACGCTGGAGAAAATATTGCAGAGCAATAAAGTTTTTTAATAATGATACGTTGACTTTACATGTAGATAGGGTTGTTTTACCTATGGGTCATGGTGGTCCATCACGTCAAAGAATGACGGGCGTTAGTTTTGCTGAGTTTTGCAGACGTAAAGGGGGCATTATAAGTATTAAAAATAAAGAGAATTTATGTTTAGGGCGTGCATTACCGGTGGCCATAGCTGTAGCCGAGTCCGAACCCCAAGCGGCAAACCTTAAAAAAGGCCGGACTATTTTGGATCGGACGACGCAAGAGTTCTGTGCTACAGACAATGTCGATTTAAATAACGGGGGCACTGTTGAACATATTCAACAATTTCAGGATTATTTAACAAATTACACCATAGTTGTATACAATCACAGATTAGGTCAGACACTTTATTATGAGGATCCAAGAAGCCCCACGCGCAAAGTATTATATTTAATTTTTGAAGATGAACGTTATAATGTAATCACCAGTTTAACCAGTGCGTTTTCAACAGAATTTTTTGAGAATTCTGTAGATATAGAACCAATCATGACCAGCGCCACAAGAATTGTCCTAACGCCTGTCCCTGTTGTCATAATACTCCCCTTGCCAGTCTGTTGACTCTATCGTTTGTGATGAGTGTAATAGGGATTTCCGCGGGAGTCAATGTTTACACCAACACAGACTTGGCGGTTTGTGTAACAGACTCCAACGTTGTCGCACTTGTTTAAAGAGTGTATGGAAAGGTAAGATGTCTCATAAATGTGGTTTTGCATTTTGTCCTACCTGTAATTCCGAAAAACCTATCCGCTATTTCTGTTATATGTCCAAAAGCACGGCGGACTCGAAAAACTCGCGAAAGATTTTATTTTTGTCATTTACGATTCGGGTGCCGCCAAGATACACCTACGAACATTACTAACAATTTGATCCATACTCCTACATTTTGCGTTGCTCAGCGACAGAGATATTGAACAGGGTTGCGAATATTGTGGGTAGCGTCAACACATATTCTCAACCTCTCCTGTACCCGAATCCCTTTCCTACATTTCATGACTCGCGAAGAAACAAACACTCCAAATTCTGCAACGCCAAATTCATCCTTAACGAAATCCTACAAAAATCCGTTGGAACCCTAAACTCATTTCTAACGTTACTAAAATTATGTCACTAACCTGTAATAATAACGTAAAGTTCATCGACAGTTTAAACTTCTTACCTGTAGCCCTATCTAAACTTCCTAAAACCTTTAACTTTCCCGGCTCAAAAGGCCACTTCCTTCACCTATTCAACACAGTACAAAACCAAGATTATGAGGGTGTTTTACCATCCATGCACTTTTACGGTATCGATTAAATGTCTTCCGAAGCTCGAGCAGACTTTATAAAGTGGTACAATGGCGAAATTGCAAAGGGCACTCGTTTTAATTTCAAACACGGAATTGTGCGTTTTTGTGTACAATTCTTAGAAAAGCCTGCGTTGAGTTTTGGAAGAGCTTTGTCGAAGAATAAAAAGTCGACCTGTTTAGAGAATGCTGCACGATCGCAGGTTCCTGTAGTCTTGCTTTTCACAGAAACTTTATTCGCGAGAATACTATTGGATTCATACCAAACGGTGGATACAGATTGGGTGAGGATCAGTCGAGGGTTGCTATTCAATGGCTTCTCTGGCTCGAGCATTCTGAAGGCACACGTATTCAGCATGCCGGGAACGCCCGTGAAGTATAGTTAAGGGAAGGTATCCTGGTTGATGGGTTTTATCATGATACAAACAGCTATTACCACGATTGTGAAAGGTGTTACCCCGATCAAGCTGGTAATAGTAAACGCGAACCTAATTTAAAACCTAATTCAAAACTACGATTTAATTGAAATTTGGGAATGTGAATTTGTCATTTTTAAATGAAAATCTGAACGCAAGAAACTTTGTTAGCTCCTACAACGTACTGAATCAGTCGCCTTTGAATCCCCGCGATAGCTTCTTCAGTGGGCGTACTAATGCGGCTAAGTTATATTATAAGGCAGAACAAGATGTGCAAATCAGATATTTGGATGTTTGTTCACTATACCCCTACGTGTACAAATATTCCAAGTATCCGGTGGGACATCCCACGTTTCGCACCTCGACTTGAACACTGTCGAGGGCCTTGTGAAGTGTAGTGTGCTCCCGCCATCAGATTTGCACCATCCTGTCTTGCCTCTTAAGATACATGGTAAATTAATGTTCGTGTTGTGTAGAGCTTGTGCTGAAAATATGTTCCAGTATGATTGCACACATAAACAGGGCGAACGTAAATTTACCGGCACTTATGTTGCGGACGAACTTCGAAAGGCTATAGAACTAGGGTATCGAGTCATAGAACTGTTTGAAGTGCGGGAGTACGAGGTTTGCCAGGGCTAGTATGAGCGGAGGTCTTTTCTCGGGTTACGTCAATAACTTCCTAAAGATCAAACAAACATACTCGGACTGGCCTTCGTGGTGCATCGACGACGAGAGAAGGATCGATACGTCCGCGAATATTTGGAAAGGGAGGGGGTCCAATTGGACAAAAACTAAATTTCTACTAACCCTGGCTTAAGATATATTTCAAAATTATTTTTAAATTCATTTTGGGGAAAGTTTGGACAGAGGGAGAATTTAACGCAAACCAGCATTATTATGGTCGATCCTTCCAAAGGAGGTCCAGCCCACTTAACCATTAACGAGGAAGTTATGGTAGTAAACTGGATTAGACCCGATGACGGGGTAGAACAACTCAATACTGTCAATGCCGTCTTGGCAGCTTACACAACCGCCAATGCTCGTCTGGTGCTGTACAGTTACCTGGAAAAGCTTGCCGAACGGGTTCTGTACTTTGATACATACTCCGTGATTTTTACAAAAAGTCCTGGTGAGTGGCCTCCACCTGTTGGTGATTTCCTGGGCGACATGACCGATGAGGTGGGGGCCTACGGAGTTGGGAGTAAGCGGTGGTCCTAAGAATTACGCGTACAAGATGTTCTCTACACTAAAAAACGAATACAAGACCGTCTGTAAGGCTAAGGGCATCACATTAAATTATAAACATTCTCAGACTATTAATTTTGATGCATTAAACGGTTTAGAGTTACACGGTATCGCACAAACAGAGAGCAAGATTTACCAGGTGCAGTACAGTATGACACGCTTCCTTACGGTTACGTGACTCGCACTAGCTTTACGGTCGTGCTCCAGTTTTAAAAATTCCGTTCAGCTGCCACGTGACCATCGCTATCCCCATTCCTTACCTTTTATATTTTAACTGTTTTTATCATTACCCTCTATATTTTAACCCAGTAATTTATTTTTTAGGTATATTTCAGTTTATAATACATGATAGGTTCTTTTATATTCTTTTATATTTTAAACCCAAGAGATTTTAATTTTAGATATATATTTTAGATTACATTGTACGACACTTTTTGAACCCTTTTTACTAATTTAATTGTTTTTATCAGTGCATGCAAAACTCTGCAATACCGCTACATGTCAATTTGAGGTGTAGTACAAATGAGTTGTGCGTTTGTGTGCGTGGGTGCGTGTGTGTAGGTGCGTGGGTGCGTGCGTGCGTGTGTGCGCGCGTGCGCGTGTGGGCGTGTGCGCGTGTGTGCGTGTGTGCGTGTGTGCGTGTGTGCGTGATTGCGAGTGTGCGTGTGTGCGTGTGTGCGTGTGTGCGTGTGTGCGTGTGTGCGTGTGTGCGTGTGTGCGTGTGTGCGTGTATGCGTGTGTGCGTGTGTGCGTGTGTGCGTGTGTGCTGTGTGTGCGTGTGTGCGTGTGTGCGTGTGTGCGTGTGTGTGTGTGTGTGTGTGTGTGTGCGTGTGTGGTGTGCTGTGATGTGTGTGTGTGCGTGTGTGCGTGTGTGCGTGGTGTGCGTGTGTGGTGTGCGTGGTGCGTGTGCTGTGTGCGTGTGCGTGTGTGTGTCGTGTGGTGCGTGTGTGCGTGTGTGCTGTGTCTGCGTGTGTGCGTGTGTGCGTGTGTGCTGTGTGCATGTGCGTGTGTGTGCGTGTGTGTCGTGTGTGCGTGTGTGGTGTGTGCGTGTGTGCGTGTGTGCGTGTGTGCGTGTGTGCGTGTGATGTCGTGTGTGCGTGTGTGCGTGTGTGTCGTGTGTGCGTGTGTGCATGTGTGTGTGTGTGTGTGGTGTCGTGGTGTGTAGTGTGTGTGTGTGTGTGTGTGTGTGTGTGTGTGTGTGTGTGTGTACTGTGCGTGTGGTGTGTGCGATGTCGTGTATGTGACGTTGCGTGTAGACGATTACGTTGGTTGTGCTGTGTACGTTGTGGTTGTGTCGATGTACGTGTGCTGGCGTGTGTACGTGTTGCGTGATTGTCAGTGTTGTAGTGCGTGTGTAGCTAGATGTGCGTGTGTCGTGTCGTGTCTGGTGTGTGTGTGTGTGCTCGTGTCGTGTGTGTGCTTTGCTGTTGTCGTGTGAGTGTGTGTGCGTGTACGTGATGTGTATATGAAGATGATGTACTCTGATGTGATGGATGAACGAATGTACGTGTGTTGACATGTGAATGCAGTTGGGTGGTGTACGTTGCAGATGTAGGTGTTGTGCTGTGTGCATAGATGTACGTTTAGCATTACGTTCTAGTGTGGTATTGCATGATACCCTTGTCTTATCGCGTGTGCGATGTCGTTGCGGAACGTTTAATCCTAACGCATCATTAGAAACGCATTACTCTGTATGGATTGGCTGCCCAATCGCAACGTTCAGTTGGTTGCATGTCGAATGCATCAACAACCCACTCTGGCTGTTGTAAACTTTCACCCCGCACTTATCGTCAAGGTTATGTAATGGTAAGCATAGAATAAAATAACAATACCGTTTTTACATTACGTTCTAGTTGTGGTATCATCAGCAATGAATCAACCCTGCTGGGACCTACTATCGCTGATATTCTAGATTTCGAAGATTTGATGCTAAATTACTATTGCATAACAATACCTGAAGATGATGTAATCCTAAATGAGGAGGATAAACAGAATGTAACTGATAGATATGACCCAGTTAATGCTAGTAGCGAAAAGGAGGCTGTTGCAGAAGATCAACCAGGTAAGTTTGCTGCTGGTGCTACATGAGATGTAATCTTAAAATAGCATTACTTATAATAAATTATTAATGACAAACCCTTTATCTTTTACAGACGCAGCGAAGTCCATTGAGAAGGAAGCGCTTACAGAACACCCATCAAATAAGGAGGATGCAGCTGTTACAGATACATAAGATGTATTCTTAAAATACTATTACTTAATAAATTATTATTTAAAAATCTTTTTATCGGTGTTTATATCCGTTAACAGAAAGCGTTCATTAGTCCATACACAGCTAGATGGCGCCACAAATTCAAATTTTGGGTTAAGGGGCGAAGCCCCAAAAGCAAGTTTCACAGCCGTACACCTCTTACAAATTAAAATTAAGGTCCCCTATTAGAATACAAAGTCAAATTTCCCGCCGAAACAAAATGGCCAAGGGTCTTTGTTATGATTCATAATTAAAAGGCTTATGATGATACAATTTAATTATAACAAAGTGGCCGAGGGTGTTGATTAAGACTCGTAATTAAAAGGGTTATGCTGATGCAATTTAACACATAACATCCGCACCCCAGCAATTTAATTATGTCTCATAATTAAAAACAATACCCCCTTATTAGAATTCAAATTCAAATTTCCTGCCATAACCAATCAGAATGCAGAGAATTAATCCTCCAATCAGAGCACAGCTGCTGAGTAGTGGGTCTAAGGACCAATCAGAAGCCAGAGGGCTGGGCTCAACCAATCAGGTGTAAGGATGAATGTGGTCTAGTCTTATCCCCGCTCACGCACAACCGATCAGGTAAAAGGAGTGGGTGTGGCCACGCCTTAATGAAGCCATTAGGTCCTTAACACCCCTCTTATTCCCGCCAAAATGGACGGTAGACCACACCCTAGGGGCATCCAACACTCTTAAGCAAGGGGTTGGACCTCCAAAAAGGGTCTTAATATGGTCAAAAGTACCTAAATTAGAGGCTAAAATTCAGCCAAGGGGTTGAAAAACGTCCCCCAAAAAAAGCCGACCAACTCCTAGCCACACACCAGACCCCCGCTCTAACCTCCAACACTTTTAATTAACCCCACCACTTTTAATTGATTAGGGACTCAGCTGACCTCCTTTTACTAAGGTAGGTGATACTGTATAATTTTGCTAAACTGCACCGATTTTCATAAAAAATTGGATTTAGGTTCTATTTAGCCTCTACTTCAAAGTTGACCCTGTACCGGAGGTTGCTTTTACCCTGGGGGTAGATGCCACCCCTTCTTGGGGATGAAAAATGTTTCATTAAAAATAAGTCTGGGAGTGGATAGATTGACTAATTCTAGGCAACTTTTGTTCTATAAAGTTTTTTTCTGTCAGTCAATACTTTTCGACTTATTCGCGAGTGAAGGTGTCAATTTTTCAACCAAAAAAAAAAACATTTTCAGGCGGCTTTTCGCAAACAACTCAAAAGTACCTTATAAAAAAATTATTCTTATTAAAAATGTAGCTTACAAAAAAACAAAAAGAATGGTGGGTTATGGTGTCGGTAAACCCAATATAAACGGAGTAATGGCCTGTTGAATGTTGGTTCTTAATCGTCAAACACCAAAATTGAAAGCTTCAACGTGAAATAACCAAAAAACAAGGCATTCTTCGGGGAAAACTTAAGGAACATTTTTTAAAGTGCTTGAAAAAACCTTTATTATTGTTTTTTTATAAAAGTCCATAGCATCAAAACCAAGCGAGTTATGACGAAAATAGGGTTGATCCCTATTTTTTTCGGCGACAAAAAAATGTGAAAAAAAACTTAATCACCACCCCAATTGAAAATAATCGTTACCACTTGATGAATTGAATTTGAATATGTGTTACATTAGCCAAAAATCATTAAAAGTATGGATTTTGGGAGGATATTTCAATCTACAAATGATACAGGAACAAATTATTAAATAAGTTGAAAAATTGAAGGTTTAGGTATAGGAAACCCTTATAGAAATTGAAAGGTATATAAGTAAGCAAAACGATAAGCGTATAAAATACAGGGTGTTCCATTTAAAATAAGCCGGATATTTCAGTATGAATTTTCTATTAATTTAACTGAAAAAACTGAAAAAAAACACTGTTTACTATTCAGTCAATAAATAGATTATTAGGAGATATTTAATTTTTTCTAAAACCCTACATTTTCAGAAAAATGGATATAACTTAAAACTCTGCTTGTAGGTATAGGGAACCCTTATGAAAGTGCTACTTATTTTTTATGTAAAATTCGAAAATGCAATCAATACTATACGGGGTATGTCATTTAAAAAAACAACTTTGATATGCCACTTTTTTGGAACACCCTGTATATTTAAAAATATTTTTAAAATGTTGCTCGTATCAAAGAATATGTTCATATTCTTTGCTCATATTGACTTACATAATATCACTGTATTAGAAATTAACGATTATATGCCGCTTCGTCGTAGAACTCCGTTGCGCCGGTCGTGATTCAACCTGTATAAACATTATGTGCAGAAAATTTAATTAAGCATTCCAGTTTATAAAAGTATTGTCTACGACAATTTTGTTAAAAGACCATCTCTGCAAAGTAATTGAAGTGCACCGTATGGATATTTAACCTGTCTACAGGTTCATAATTTCGTAAATAAAAGAAAAAGTATAAATAAAATTTTAGCCCTCTATAGAAGATAACGTTAAGGTAGAATAAATTTTATAAAGCAGATTGTGCCACATATATTTCGCGAACTAAACTTTTACCAGTAAGAGACTTTTGGGATAAAGTATCGATTAGTGTTATTATAAGTACTGGGCGGGAGTCGTACGCGAATGATTACGCGGTTACGAAGTTAGTGCAAATTACTTATTAACTAACGGACTACCAGTCGTTCTCAGCTGCATTAGATAATCTCGTAAAAAGGCAAATAAAATAAATAATTTTTTAATAGCGTGGCGTAATATATGAGTTTTAGTAACTGGTGACTGAATACAGAAATCCATTTTTGATTTGATTGTGTAGTTATGCCTTTATACCGGGGTTTTGTATTCCTTCGCTCTCGTTTATTTACATTATTTGTTATTTAGAATAGGTAGCTCTTTTTTGTTTAGTATTAAAAACTACTCATTGATATTGTTTTGTTACTTAAATTTATTTGCATGCAAGCTTGGATCTGAAATAGCATTGATTAATACGAGCTATCTACTAAATTATATAGTTACATTAAGACTTTCTTTGCATGCCATTCACCTTAAAGGTGAACGTTTGATGCAATTTATATTTTGTTGGCGAGGATTTATGAGGTCAAAAAATTCTTGAGTCAAGTTCCCAATTGCAAAGAGCTACTGCATATAACAGGAATACTGTTGCAATTAGTATTGTTAAATTTATTCAGTTTTGAGAATAATAGAATTTATTAAAAATTAATTAATATTTTTACAAGATATTACTTTAGTCATTATTACGATAAACATATTAAGCAAATTAAAACACAGTTTTTGTTATGAACGAATAAGTTCAAAGGTAAATATGTAATTAAAAATTATTATTAATTTTATTAAATACATAAATAAAAAGTTTAACTTGAGTAGGATTTGAACCTACGACCTGTACTTTGCTAGAGTACCGCACTAACCAACTGCGCCATCAAGGTTCAAGCCCTAATCGATGTAAATTTTGTCTTTATGTATGTAGAACTGATGTAAATTCTATTATATTTAAAATTTACATCGGTTCTACATACATAAAGACAAAATTTACATGGACTGGTGCTTGAACCTTGATGGCGCTGTTAGTTAGCGCGGTACTCTAGCAAAGTACAGGTCGTAGGTTCAAATCCTACTCGAGGTAAACTTTTTATATATGTATTTAATAAAATTTTTAAAACAAAGCTTAGTTTATATAAAAAGTTAATAATTAAATTTAACGTCACACATATGAACATCGGTGAATGCTACTGTACATTCACAAAAATTGTAATGCATGTTTATGCCCTTTTGGCAGTAATAGTAAGTGTTTATGTAGAATATGCAAAGGCGAAAAAAAAAGGTGCAATTTCATAAGATTATTTAATAATGCAAACATTAGGTAGCGCTTATAATATATCTAAACCTCTTTTTACAGAATTTACTTTAGGATTGATTGTTTATTATTTTGGATTCAAATAAATTTAACGAGCTTGTGCTTTTAGAAATATAAAGTGAATATTACGAATGTTGTAGTTTAAGACCTGTTACCGAAGAATTCGCAGTGGTGTCTTATGATCTATGTTATCGATTTTGAAATTTAAGTAAGTGTACATTTTGAACCAATATTTCAGATATTTTACATCTTACTACGACCCGCTGACCTCTTCGACGAGTTTAATCGGAAACCCGCATATAATCAATTAATTCCCGCAATGTTCGTTTTTATTAATTATTTATTTTGGAATAAGTGTACATTTTGAACCAATATTTCAGATATTTTACATCTTACTAAGACCCGCTGACCTCTTCGGCGAGTTTTAATTCCAGGAACTGAACCCCCTTTACTTGTTCCCTTGAACGTCTTTGGCTTTCTACCATCTTGTTTCCGTGTGTCTTTTTTAGCTTTTTCCACCATCTCGTTTTCGCATGCGTTTATGACCTTCAATCATCTAGTTTCCGTGTGCTTTTATGGATTTCTGCTATTTGGCGAATAAAGAGATTGGGCGTTAATTATAGCAACAAATTAATTAGAGATACAATGTAATCGAGTAAAATATTTTGCGTTAAATGTTAAAGTCACTATCTTCGATTAATTGTCGATAGAATTATTCATGTGACCCATCAGCAGAAAAAATCCGTTAAGGGTTGATACTTATTTATTTTCAGTTTAAAATAACAATTAGTGCTTATGACCGTATGGCAGTTAACGTATTTTTACCGTGCCGCATTACATTTTGCTGTATTTACCCATAGAGCATTAGTTCAAAACCTGGTGTTATGTGTTTGTCCAAGTGTTTGTATGTTTGCGATTAGGTGATGGTGTACATGTTTGCATGTTATATAGCATGATTAGTGTCTTTGATTTGGACATTTAGAATGTTTCTTTGTTTTGATACATTTTCTTTCGCGTTTGTTTAGAGTATTTGGATATTTACATTGCAGACTGCGTAAATGGCTCCTAGACCAAGCTCAAGCTGTTAGAAATGACGCTCTAGTGCTAGAAATGGCTCAGGTCCCCCTATATTGTTTCAAGCTGTAACTTTTAATTATACCGCAATGTGGTATTACAAGTTCGTGTTCTAGCTTCTGCTACAAAAGAGCACTGCAACTGCATGTTAACTTCTAATTATACCACAAGGTGTTGTTGATGGCTTATAAATATACTGCAAGATGGCTTTGCAAATAGTATGCTAACTTCTAATTATATAACTAAAAGGTACTACATTTACTTATTTAAGAGAGATAAGTAATTAACCCTTTAAGAGGTAGCGAGAGAGATGGACAAACTTAAATGTAGAAACCTGTTTCAAGATGTTGAAACAAGTTGTAGGAAATAAAAACTAACCCAACCTACCCAAAAATCTTGCTGATTGTATCATTCTCAAAAAAACCTTATAATTAATCACATTATTGGTTCATTAAATTGTAGCATTCATTCATACCTCTGCTAAGGATGATGATGATATGAAATAACATTGAAAATTAATAATAATCTTTAATAACATTGAATTAGATTTAAAATAGTATTGGTATTTGAACGCTCCATCTTAATAAGCGCAAAACGTTCAGATAGAGTTGTTTAAAAGGTCATCATCCACATTTGATAGGCATGCTTGGCAAGCATAGCTCTGCGGCTGAAGTAATAAAAATAAACCCCGCCTATTGTTGCGCAGTGGTCGACAGAGAGATTGGAATGGGAGTAGTCACTTAAATAGAAGACGTTCAGTGTTAAACTTCAATAATGAAGAAAAATAAGTGACGACTATTTAAATAATACATATCTATTCATGTATTTTAATCTGTCGAAACAGTGATTAATTTGAACCTGGATATCTCATATTACGGTTAATTAGCAATCTAAATTTTGGAAACTGAATTATCTATAATTCTAGATCTGTAAATGAATCAATATATTATAATCTTTTATTTTAATATTTTAACATTTAACTTTAAACTCGAAACGAATAAAAATAAATATGTTATTAGAAATAGCTACTTGATTAAATTTTGATACACAAGATAGAATTTCTCCTCTAATAGAACAATTACCTTTTTTTCAGAATCATACAATCATAATTTTAACAATAATTGTAATAATTGTATCTTATATTATACTTTCAATCATAATAAATAAATTTTTAAATCGATATTTATTAGAAGGTTAAACATTGAATTAATTTGAACTATTTCTCCTGCCATACATTAATCTTTATTGCCTAACCTTCATTGCAACTTTTACATTTAACAGATGAAATTAACTCTCCAGACATTACAACTAAATCAATTGGCCATCAATGATTTTGTTCTTATAAAATATTAGATTTTAAGTGTTGAATTTGAATCTTATATAATCGCTGAATTAGAACAAACATTAAATTCTTTTCGACTTCTAGATGTGGCTAATCGTTTATCTATTCCGTAAAATTCAATTACACGAATAATTGTTTCATCATCGTGCGAGCGTACTATCTGTCTTTTTCCCTTCGAATGCGTTCTCTCTTCTTTGTGTACGCATGAGGCTGAAATTCTCACCCGCGGAGCTATCCTTGTCAAGCCGTATGCTTTAACTTGGTTTTTATCAGTATTTGGAATCTTATCTTTAATAAAGAAGACAGCTTGAAATTTTCAGGGTGTAGGCGAAATTTTATACTCTTTCTAACTAAAATATAAAAAACATACCATTCTATTTAATATTTTGAAGAAAATCGCTAAAATTTCAGCAATATTTGGAAAGCGTCCTCTAGCGGTTTGTTCGTTAATCAAACTTAATTTTTTAATACATCAACGAATAGCGCAAGAAAAGACCTTTCCAACGAAATATTACTTTTTAAGATTCGATGACTGGTTCCGAAGATAATTACGTGTTTGTCTGACAACGTTCGCAGCTCCCCCTACGGAAAACCTGTGAAGTTAGACAAAAACTTCTTATACAAAAAATGGGTAAAATTGTCTCAAAAATACAACTACGATATTTCCAATATACATTTTCCTTAAGTTTCTGTTACTTATTAGACATTTTTTAATTTACTACAGCAGTTACGCCACCTATTTACAAACTTTAAAATTATTTCCAGCATTTTCTCTTGGCCACATTTTTTTTTTGGAAGTCGTAACATAAGCGGTTTCTGGGATAAAGCCGGCGTCCTTCCTTAATGACTCACCCGGTACAGTGGCGTAGAACGCAACGGGTAGAGCAACCTTTTAATCCCTAATTTCTACGTCAATGGAGTAAATTGAATTTTGTTTATTAAAATACGAAACCTTGATGTTTTTCAGAAAAAAAAATACTTTGTCTAAATCGATGACTTTAACAGTTTCTAAGATATTTGCATTTTTAGGTATTTATTACCAACTGCTTAGCAGGTTATTAACTTTGACACCTCGTATCTCGAAAACGAAACACTATTGGACTTACGTTTATATAAAAGTGTTGTATTAGAATGATTAGACCTACGTGTACTCTTCCCGAAACACTGATTTTCACATTTTGATATTGTTTCCCAAATACGACAGAATAATAATAACCTGCCTGAGCAGTTGGTAATAAATACCTAAAAATGCAAATATCTTAGACACTGTTAAAGTTATCGATTTACACAAAGTATACCTTTTTTATCTGAAAAACATCAAGGTTTCGTATTTTAATAAAAAAAAAACAATTTACTCAATTAGCGCAGAAATTAGGGATTAAAAGGTTGCTCTAACCCTTGCGTTCTACGCCACTATACATGAAAAAAACGTATTAATAAGTTTAAACCTATGTACCTTATATCTCTATTTATTATACCAAAAATGAGAAAAATGCCTTTTTTCGTTTTGGAACTCAACATTTATTTTGGAACTTTGACACCCTGTGTCTTATTTATTATCAATACTTTATTAAAGCACGTTGCGTCAGATCGTAATATTTTGCACGAGCACGAGCAAACAAGGAGACCATACAATGAGGCTGAGACTGGGGAGCCCTAGCGGTTGTCTATGAGATGGTATGGAGCCCTAGCACCGAAATGCTACTTTGAATTTTAAGTTTTCCCACCCATAACAACTTCCATTTCTTTTAAAATACAGGTGGCTTGGAGCCCAATGTATTATATTATTTCAAATTTAAGTTTTCCCGCCGTAACACTGTCTGCAATTTTTCTTGTACTAGTATTTCACGAAACCTTACAAATAATCTTTCCAAGGCATCTTTGTTAGGGTGGAAGGTCTTCAGCATAAACCCGAGATGCTAGTAAGCAATTATTAAAACACTATCCAATACATAAAACATGTCAACTCTTTCTTCAAAAGCATAATTCTTTCATTTCTTTAGAAAAATACGTTTTGTTCGAGTCTTTTTAGACAGAATATTCCCTAAGAAGTAGTGTAGACTAACAGACTCCATAATATCATCGATCTTCAAGGAAAAATAAGGGAGACAATGGCAAATATGTGTGCACTTATGCTTGAAAACTCTAACAATTTTTGTTCAATGGATGCATTATTGTCAAGAGGTAAATGGATAACATTTCGAGCACCTTATAAATGATTTTAAAATAGTAATACATATTTAATTAATTTTTTTTTAATTTTAGTAAGTTTTATTGTAGTGTTAATAATGTAATGTACCATTAAAATTACAAATTAATTCAAGTTAAATGCTATAAAAATTTAAATAAATTCGTAGAGAAATTGAACACATGAAATCGTTAATATCTTGGAAACGGTTGAAAATAGGCATAGGGAGTACTACGTGAAAAGTAGAATGGGGACAGCCTGGGACAAAATAGAGTGGGGGAAGCCATGCCCACTTTCACCACTCCCTCATCTTACTCCCCCTTTTTACGGCTTCTTTCCGACACCATTTTCAATCCGTTGATGGCATTTTCAACCCCTTGAAGGTATCTTCGCCTTTACTTATAGTCCTTTTGGCTGTATAAGGGGCCGTTTTGGTAGCCCCGCCCTTGGAGGGTAGGCAACAGCAGTAGCCTTGCGCGATCATACAGTGTTCTGATTGGAGGACCTGAGGATAAGCCGCGACTCCTGGTGTCTGATTGGTGCATAGACTCAGTCCAGATACGCCCCCTGGTCTCTAATTGGTGGTGGCCATTTTGTTTTATCGGACATTTTGTCGTAAATGGCGGGAAATTAAAATAGTATTCTTATAAGGGTGCCCTCATACTATCTCATAAGACAAGTATAGGACGCCAAAACTTGTTCTCGGGTCTTCGACCTTTTGCGGAAAAACTTGAAATTTGAAATAGTATTGGCGTTGTTGGCCAGTTTCGTAATTGGGGAAAGATTTGAAATAGTATTCTAATAAGGGGCCCTCATACTATCTCATAAGACCGGTATAGGATGCCGGAACTTGCTCCCGGGCCTCAATCGCAATCAAATCAATCAATCTTAATCAAATCAATCAAGAAGCTGAGCTAACAGTTTTTCATAATCTTCAGGTAACGATTCTCCCACTGTATATAACTAACTCCTATGAGCGACCACTTACTCTGTAGATAAGGCAAATCGATACTCAGAGCTGGTACTCTCCCTAAACGTGTGGGCGCAGGCGTGGGAAAACATTCGATCATCTGGAAATCAATCTCAATCAATCAAATCATAACTTACAGCTTGCAAAAACCAGCTTTCAATTCAAAAATACTGGTTTGGTTTAACTTACAGCTTGCTAAAACCAACTTTCATTCCAAAAATATCAAATTAGTTTAAGTTACAGCTTGCCAAAAGCAACGTTAAATTCAAAAATACCAGTTTGGCTTACCCACACACACACACACACACACACACACGAGCGCACATACACATACACACCCACGCCCGCACACGCACGCACACACATACACGTACGCACACGCACGCTCACACACGTACGCTCGCACACACACGCACGTACGCATGCAAACGCACAAAAAATACCGGCTTGATTCAGCTTACAGCGTGCAAAAAACCAACTTTAAAAAAACACAAACTCAAACACACACTCACTCTCATCTCGCACGCGCACCCACGCACGCACGCGCGCTCGCAGGAGAAGCTAAGCTAACGGGTAACGGATCTCCCACTGTATATACTTAGCTTGTTCACATAATTAAATAAAGTAAATATAATAATAAGGAGAAAGGTTTAAAATAAAAAGCCATCACTTACCACAGTTGTCTATAATCGTATAGACGGGGGAGACAGCTGGTTTTTGTTGCTTACAGTGACGGCACATTCACATTCTGCGTTTTGATTGTAAATGGAGAATATAAAATACTCAACGGTTTCCAGCAATCATTAACATAAAGTAACTATTTCTGGATTTTCCAGTTATGTAATCACATCAACATCTAAAATGTTTGGAAAAATCCTAATTAGCTGATTACGTGAAAGGTGGACTACCCTTGAAAATGGAAACATGATATTCACATCCTTTGCGCGTGACAAAAATTCTTCAGATTAGATTATACTTATTTTTAAAGTCAGATTTGTCTGTCACACCATCGGATGGTGCATTTTTAAACTAACGAATGTTTTCTGTAATAGAAGTTTAAAGTACACTTAACCGTTATGGCGAGCATTTCGGAAATAGTGTGGGACAAACTCAGATCCAACACTTCCACAAACACAAACATAAGCACAAGCACAAGCACAAGCACAAGCACAAGCAGAAGCACAAGCACAAGCACAAGCACAAGCACAAGCACAAGCACAAGCACAAGCACAAGCACAAGCACAAGCACAAGCACAAGCACAAGCACAAGCACAAGCACAAGCACAAGCACAAGCACAAGCACAAGCACAAGCACAAGCACAAGCACAAGCACAAGCACTATCGCAAACGCAAACGCAAACACAACCACAAACACAAACACAAACACAAATACAAACACGAACACGAACACGAACACGAACACGAACACGAACGAACACGAACGCGAACGCGAACGCGAACGCGAACGCGAACGCGAACGCAAACGCAAACACAAACACAAACACAAACACAAACACAAACACAAACACAAACACAAACACAAACACAAACACAAACACAAACACAAACACAAACACAAACACAAACACAAACACAAACACAAACACAAACACAAACACAAACGTCTGCGTCTGCGTCTGCGTCTGCGTCTGCGTCTGCGTCTGCGTCTGCGTCTGCGTCTGCGTCTGCGTCTGCGTCTGCGTCTGCGTCTGCGTCTGCGTCTGCGTCTGCGTCTGCGTCTGCGTCTGCGTCTGCGTCTGCGTCTGCGTCTGCGTCTGCGTCTGCGTCTGCGTCTGCGTCTGCGTCTGCGTCTGCGTCTGCGTCTGCGTCTGCGTCTGCGTCTGCGTCTGCGTCAGTGTCTGTGTCAGTGTCTGTGTCTGTAGCTGTATCTGTGTCTGTGTCTGTGTCTGTGTCTGTGTCTGTGTCTGTGTCTGTGTCTGTGTCTGTGTCTGTGTCTGTGTCTGTCTGTGTCTGTGTCTGTGTCTGTGTCTGTGTCTGTGTCTGTGTCTGTGTCTGTGTCTGTGTCGTGTCTGTCATGTGTCTGTGTCTGTGTCTGTGTCTGTGTCTGTGTCTGTCGTCTGTGTCTGTGTCTGGTCTGCGTCTGCGTCTGCGTGTCTGCGTCTGTCTGTCGTCTGCGTCTGCGTCTGCGTCTGCGTCTGCGTCTGCGTCTGTGTCTGCGTCTGCGTCTGCGTCTGGTCTGGTCTGCTGTCTGCGTCTGTGTCTGTGTCTGCGTCTGTGTCTGCGTCTGTGTCTGTGTCAGTGTCTGTGTCAGTGTCTGTGTCTGTAGCTGTATCTGTGTCTGTGTCTGTGTCTGTGTCTGTGTCTGTGTCTGTGTCTGTGTCTGTGTCTGTGTCTGTGTCTGTGTCTGTGTCTGTGTCTGTGTCTGTGTCTGTGTCTGTGTCTGTGTCTGTGTCTGTGTCTGTGTCTGTGTCTGTCTGTCTGTGTCTATGTAGGTGTCTGTGTATGTGTCTGTGTCTGTGTCGTGTCTGTGTCGTGTGTCTGTGTGTCTGTGTCTGTGTCTGTGTCTGTGTCTGTGTCTGTGTCTGTGTCTGTGTCTGTGTCTGTGTCTGTGTCTGTGTCTGTGTCTGTGTCTGTGTCTGTGTCTGTGTCTGTGTCTGTGTCTGTGTCTGTGTCTGTGTCTGTGTCTGTGTCTGTGTCTGTGTCTGTGTCTCGTGTCTGTGTCTGTGTCTGTGTCTGTGTCTGTGTCTGTGTCTGTGTCTGTGTCTGTGTCTGTGTCTGTGTCTGTGTCTGTCTGTGTCTGTGTCTGTGTCTGTGTCTGTCCGTGTCTGTGTCTGTGTCTGTGTCTGTGTCTGTGTCTGTAGTGTCTGTGTCGTGTCGTGTCTGTGCTGTGTCTGTGTCTGTGTCTGTGTCGGTGTGTCGTGCTGTCTGTGTCGTGTCTGTGTCTGTGTCTGTGTCTGTGTCTGTGTCTGTGTCTGTGTCTGTGTCTGTGTCTGTGTCTGTGTCTGTGTCTGTGTCGTGTCTGTGTCGTGTCGTGTCGTGTCTGTGTCTGTGTCTGTGTCTGTGGTCGTGCGTGATCGTGTCCGTGTCCGTGTCGTGTCGTGTCGTGTCGTGTCGTGTCTTGTCTGTGTCTGTGTCTGTGCTGTGTCGTGTCGGTCGTGTCTATGTCGTGTCTGTGTCGTGTCGTACGTGTGTTCGTGAGGTCTGTGTGAGATCGAGAGACAGAGAGAGACGGCGAGAGATCGAGAGACGGAGAGACGAGGTGACGAGAGACTGGTAGAGACGTAGAGACGAGAACGAGAGAGACGAGAGACGAGCAGAGACGAGAGAGAGACGAGAGACAGGAGAGACGAGAGGACGGAGACGAGAGACAGAGACGAGAGAGTGAGAGAGGACGAGAGACGAGAGAGACAGGAGAGACAGAGACGAGAGACGAGAGCGAGACAGAGACGAGAGACGAGAGAGACGGAGACGAGAGAGACGAGAGAAGAGGACGAGAGACGAGAGAGCGAGAGAGAGAGAGACGGAGACAGAGACGAGAGAGACAGGAGGACAGAGAGACGAGAGACAGAGAGACGAGAGACGAGAGAGAGAGAGACGAGAGAGACGAGAGAGAGCGAGAGGACAGAGAGACGAGAGGACGAGAGAGACGAGAGAGACGAGAGAGACGAAGAGACAGAGAGACAGAGAGAGAGAGAGAGACAGAGAGACAGAGAGACGAGAGAGACGAGAGGACGAGAGAGACGAGAGAGACGGAGAGACGAGAGAGAGAGACGAGAGACGAGAGAGACGAGAGACGAGAGAGACGAGAGCGAGAGAGACGAGAGAGACGAGAGAGACGAGAGAGGCGAGAGAGACGAGACAGACGAGAGAGACGAGAGAGACGAGGGACGAGAGATACGAGAGAGACGAGAGAGACGGGTGAGACGAGAAGGACGAGAGAGACGAGAGAGGCGAGAGAGACGAGAGAGAGAGAGAGACGAGAGACGATAGAGACGAGAGGACGAAAGAGACGAGAGAGACGAGAGAGCGAGAGAGACGAGAGAGAGAGAGACGAGAGAGACGAGACGAGACGAGAGAGACGAGAGAGACGAGACGAGAGAGAGAGACGAGGAGACGAGGAGACGAGCGAGACGAGAGAGCGAGAGAGACGAGAGAGAGACAGGAGAGAGGAGCGAGAGGACAGAGAGACGAGAGAGACGAGAGAAACGAGAGAGACGAGGAGGACGAGAGAGAGAGAGAAGGAGGAGAGACGAGAGAGACGAGAGAGAGACAGAGGACGAGAGACGGAGACGGAGACGAGACGAGAGAGACAGAGAGACGGAGACGAGAGAGGACGAGAGAGAGAGAGACGAGACAGGAGACGGAGACGAGAGACAGAGAGAGCGAGAGAGACGAGGACGACGAGAGACGAGGAGACGAGAGAGACGAGAGAGACGAGAGACGACAGAGACGGAGCGGAGAGAGACGGAGACGAGGACAGAGAGGACGAGAGAGACGAGAGACGAAGAGAGACGAGACGGAGACGAGAGACAGAGAGAGAGACGAGAGAGACGAGACAGGAGGACAGGAGAGACGAGACGAGAGGAGACAGGAGGACAGAGACGGAGGACGAGGAGGACGAGAGGACAGAGAGACGACGAGAGGAGAGACGGAGGCAGAGGACGAGAGAGACGAGAGACAGAGAGACGAGAGGAGAGACAGGAGGACGGAGGACGAGGAGACGAGAGAGGACGAAGAGAGGAGGACGAGAGAACGAGAAGAGAGCGGAGGAGGAGACGGAGACGAGACGAGGACGAGAGGACGAGAGGACGGAGAGGAGACGAAGAGGACGAGGACGAGACGAGAGAGACGAGAGACGAGGACGGAGGAGAGACGAGAGAGACGAGAGAGACGAGAGAGAGGACGGAGAGACAGAGGACGAGGAGGAGAGGACGAGAGACGAGGAGAGACGAGAGAGACGGAGGACGAGGACGAGAGGACGAGGAGGAGACGAAGAGACGGAGAGAGGAGCAGGAGAGAGACGGAGGAGGACGAGGACGGAGACGAGGAGAGGACGAGAGAGGACGAGAGGACAGAGAGGAGACGGAGGAGAGACGGAGAGGACAGGAGAGGACAGGAGGACGAGGACGACAGGAGGACAGAGAGACGAGGACAGGAGACGAGAGGACGGAGGGACGGACAGGAGGAGACAGAGAGAGGACGAGAGAGACGGAGCAGGAGACGAGGACGAGGACGGAAGGAGGACGAGAAGACGGAGGACGAGAGACAGAGGACGAGAGAGACAGGAGAGAGAGAGGAAGGAGGGACGGAGAGACAGAGGACGAGGACAGGAGGACAGGAGAGACAGAGACAGGAACGGACGAGAGGACGGAGAGACGAGGAGACGAGGACAGGAGGACGGAGGACGAGAGACGAGGAGAGACGAGAGACGGAGGACGAGGACGAGAGAGAGACGGAGGACGAGGACGAGAGGACAGAGGAGACAGAGGAGAGACGGAGGACGGAGGACAGAGACGGAGACGAGAGAGAGGACAAGAGGACGAGAGGGACGGAGACGAGAGGAGAGAGGACGAGAGAGACGAAGAGCGAGAGAGACAGGAGGACGAGAGAGACAGAGGACGAGAGGACGACGAGACAGAGGACGGAGGACGGAGACAGAGACAGAGGACGAGACAGAGACGAGACGAGAGACGAGAGGACGGGAGGAGAGATGGAGAGAGGACGAGACGAGAGAGACGAGGACGAGGAGACGGAGACGGAGAGACAGAGAGACAGAGACGAGAGACGGAGAAGAGAGAAGAAGAGAGACGAAAGAGACGAAAGAGGAGACAGAGGACAGAGACGGGAGGACGACAGAGAGAGACGAGGAGAGACGAGAAGAGAGAGAGAGAGACAGAGCAGGAGAAGGACGGAGACGGAGGACGAGGAGAGGAGGACGACAGGACGAGAGACAGAGAGACGAGAGAGACGAGAGACAGAAGAGACGAGAGAGAGACAGAGACAGAAGAGACGAGAGAGACAGAGACGAGAGACAGGAGACAGACGAGAGAGACGAGAAGAGGAACGACAGAGGGAGGAAGAGCAGGAGGGACAGGAGGGACGAGAGACGAAGAGACAGAGAGACAGAGAGACGAGAGAACGAGAGAGAGACAAAGAGAGAAGAGGACAGAGACGAGAGGAAGAAGAAGGAGACGAAGAGACGAGAGGAGGAGACAAGAGACAGAGATGCAGAAGACAGAGAGACGAGGAAGAGACGAGAGAGAGACAGAGAGACAGAGAGACGAGAGAGACGAGGAGACAGACGAGAGACAGAGGACGAGAGACAGAGACAAGACGAGAGAAGGACGAGAAGAGACAGAGAGAAGACGGAACAGAGAGACGAGGATGACAGAGGAGAGAGAAGAGAGACGAGGAGAGAAAAGAGAAGGAGGACGAAGGACAGGAGGACAGGAGAGAAGAGGCAGGAGACAGAGGTGAGACAGCGAGACAGAGACGAAGGAGGACAGAGAGACGAGGAGAGACGAAGAGAGGAGGACAGGAGACAGAGGACGAGAGAGACGAGAGAGACGAGAGAGCGAGAGAAATGAGAGACAGGAGAAAGACGAGAGGAGAGGAGACAGAGAGAGACAGAGAGACGAGGAGAGACAGGAGAGACGAGAGACGACAGAGACGAGAGGACGAGAGAGACGAGAGAGACGAGAGAGACGAGAGTGACGAAAGAGACGAGAGAGACGAGAGAGACGGGAGTGACAGGGTAGACGAGAGATACGAGAGAGACGAGAGGGACGAGAGAGACGAGAGAGACGAGAGAGACGACAGAGACGAGAGAGACGAGAGAGACGGGAGAGACGAGGGAGACGAAACGAGAGAGGTGTGAGAGAGCGAGAGAGAGACGAGGGAAACGAGAGGGGCGAGCACGATCAATTTCTATTACAGAAAACGTTCGCTAGTTTAAAAATACACCACTAGATGGCGACACAAACAAATTCAAATTTCCGCCAAAAATATACCGCTAGGTGCAGTCACCTCTGATACCGAAACATTCATTAGACCTAGACATACACAACTAGATGGCGCTACAAACTGATTCAAATTTGGCGCCAAGGGTGCTACGATAGAAAGGCGCGGACCCTAACACAATAACACAAGTTCCTGTACCTGTCTTACAAGTTGGCATTAGGGCCCCCTTTTTAGAATACTTTTGCAGCCATGTGGGCCACGGCAAGGGGCGTAAACCCTAACACATGTTCCTGTACTTCCATTATAAGATAGCATTAGGGCCCCCTTATTAGAATACTATTTCCAGCCAAGAGGCATATTTTAAATTTCCCGCCTTAACGGTTGCAGGGCTCTGCATGTACTTTTAAAAATATGCCGCAAGGTGGAGCCACTATCAATCTCTACGATTAGGTGGAGCCACGATCTACCTTTATTTCAGAAAACATTCATTAGTCCTGGAAATACACCACCAGATGGCGCCACGTAAGGACCAATCAGAAATCAAAAGAGCGTGGTCTGCCATTAGGTCCTCCAATCAGAACGATCGGCCTGGGGCTGTGCGCGCGCGCACGACCAATCAGACAGACGCGAGCGTGGTATAGCCTTCGGACCACCAATCAGAACACTGTATGCGTGCGCATTTGCCTACCCTCTAGTGGAGGACTGCCAAAAAGGCTCTTAACACTGCCAACAGCGCCCTAATTACAAGTAAGCACCCTAAATACGTCATCAAGGGGTTGAAAGTGGCGCCGGAAGAGAAAGGCGTCCCCACATGGGCGTGGCGTATAGGTTTTTACCAGACACGTTCAAGGTCAAAAGTGAAAGAGCGAGTGCCTCGCTGCTACTGGCAAGCTCTTCACGTCTGCAAGCGCCATATATTCCAAATAATAAAATTACTTTTCCATGCCTATAACTCATTAATTTCCATAGTAAGTATTAAACTTGGAGTGTAAATTTTACCTAGGAATGTCAATATTTTTATACATGGAGGTTATCAGCATTGAAATTTTGCACCATAAACTACTTCGGGCAAAATTTCTTAATAGTGAGCATACATAGCACAGTAAAATGTCTTCGTTAGCAGCTTCAACTTTCCTGCTTTTTCTCAATTCGGAAAATTCTTAGTATTCTTTTTCGTATCAATTTTTGGTCTGCGCGGGCAGTAAATTTCGACTCGCTGCAGCCAGAATTGCAGCAGAATTTCTTAATAAAATTCACGAAAAACGATCAGCGTTCATAATCGTTGCTACACAACCATCACAGAACACTGGAGAAGCCACTCACGCTAAATGTGTCATTATGACTTATGAAAATAATTTCTCAAAATTTAATCCTTGCTATTTTAGTGTCACGAAAACTATAAAACAACATACTGCCGATATGGTTAGAACAGACTCGGTTGATTAATAAAATCTCGGCTGCACTTCGTTTTTACAGTAACCTCGTCTGTTATACAACCCATATCTACCTAATATCGTTATATACTATAGCAAGCAAGTAGTAAAATGTAATTTTTTGTATGGTAAAGCGTAATTTCACATTTTTCTTCTGTACTGTCAAGTTAACTTTTTACAAGATTATCAAATGAACTCCAGGATACAACTTTACGTAGCTTATCACTTTATTTTAATGAAGGTAGTTATGTTTAAATATATATTGAGTTCATTAAACCACAATGTAGGTAAAGGAATGTTATTCAAACTTCAATAACTCTGTACGGCACGAATATTTCAATGTTACAATATGAGAATAATTTTACAATGTAACCGCACAAAAAGCGACCGAAAGTTATAAATAAATTACCAAAAATTTACAGAAAAGACACAAAACTTTCAAGCAAACGTCATATGTGCCCAAATATTCAATTTAAAATCTAATGTGTTCAACACATGACCTCATAATACAATGTAATTGATAATTTAAACAAGCACAAGTAAAATTGAAAGAATTTGATGTGTTTTATAACTAGTGTACTGTGTTTTTTTTTTTGCTATTAAAAATTTTGTACAGTTTTTTCATATCATTAAATTGTTTTATTAAAAATATCGTAATACTTCGACAGAAACAATTAAATATGACGACCAAGACACATTATCTTAAATTTAAGTTATTTTTTAAATAATACTTGACGTACTAAACAAAACTGATCCCGATCGAAAAAGTTGATCAGAGAAAGTAAATAATCTTGTTAAATTGAAAACGTGTAAATATGTGCATAAAAGTACATTTTTTATAAACATATAAATCCACTTGTTACCCATATGTTTCTATTGATGCGGTTATCATTTTAACATTTATTCCATAGTTAACTTTCGTTGTTGCGAAAACAACAGTTGTTTATATAATTCCTTAATGACATAAATTCTACTTAGTAATAAAAAAAGTAAATTAGAATTCTGACATTTTAAAATTTATCATAACGTGTAAAAATGCAAAAAAAAATTGCGACCAAAGGGCCAAACATTTTTTTTTTTGAAAAATCATTTTGAATGGTCAGAAATGTCTCAAAACGTGTAAAAATGCAAAAAAATTTGTATCGTCTCAAATGGTCAGAAATGGCTCAAAACGTGTACAAATGAAAAAAAAAATTCGAAAATGTTTGACCAAATAGCCATTTTTTTTCAAAAATCGTTTCAAATGGCAAGAAATGCCTTAACACGTCTAATAAGATAAGAAAAAACCTCGTACATTATGCGTCTTGAACCCGAGACGCCGGGACATCAACCAAACGCGCTGCCACTGCGTTACCGGAGGAGTTCACGAACAAACGAAAAACTTGGGTAGATATTCAGTTCTAGGATGGTTCACTTAGTTGCCTATGTAAAGACGTGCCGGTTTGCTACGAATAGTCGTATTTATACACTCTATAATAGTCGAATTCTGGAATTTCATTTTGACTGGACAGATTTTGCTCAAAAGTTCATCATTCCGTCTACTCATGGATCCGAAACTGGGTACCAAATTTCATGACGATCGGATTATCTTTGTGGACGCTATCGTGCTGGAACACATACAGACAGACAGATATGCATACATACATTTTGAAACTTTCATGTTTGAACCGTTTCTTTTCTACTTACGGTACAGCAATTTTTAAGTATTTTAGCTCATTTTAAAGGAAATTTAATTCTCTTTAATAATACGCTGGGATCTACTTTCTATCTATTTTCTATTTTGCGATAATTCACAATAACTAAAGTGCTGCACTCGAAATTACACCGACCGATTACAATACCTCCCAATACTTTCGTATTGTGAGGTAAAAAATTACTAAATTAATACAAGTATGCATTGTGCAGCTTCAGTAATCTGATATTTTTTAATTATGGCTGTCCTCTATTTGCTTGGGATGAAGTAAACTTATTTCAAGATTGCCATACTAGTATCCACTCTCCCCACTATGAATTAGATACACATTTCAGATAAGAATAGGTTATCTTACATTTACGTTTACATCAATAAAGAACTTCGTTAGTTTAGGTACATAACAACATGAAAAAATGTTTGATTTCATAAATTCAGACATTAAAACGCCCGTTTGAGTGGTCATAATCTACCAACGCGAATAAAAAATACTAGTAGAGCTTGATATTGTAGACCCTTCCACAATTCAAATTTTGATGTAGACACATTTTTTGTATGTAAATCGGACATCTCTCGATTTTCAAGTAGGGGTAAAGCATTTGTCAAACTGACAAATTTGATAGATTAAAGATTCTTCTGTGGTGGACGTTGGTATAATGCACACACACAACACGCACGCACGCACGCACGCACGCACGCACGCACGCACGCACGCACGCACGCACGCACGCACGCACGCACGCACGCACGCACCACGACACGCACGCACGCAGCACGACACGCACAGCACCAGCACACAGCACACACGCACACGCACACGCACACGCACACCGCACACGCACACCACGCACACACGCACACACGCACACGCACACGCACACGCACACGCACACACGCACACGCGCACACGCGACACGCGCACACGCGCACACGCGCACACGCGCACACGCGCACACGCACACGCACACGCGCACACGCCAGCGCACACGCGCACACGCCAGCACACGCGCACACGCGCACACGCCACGCACAGCACACACGCGCACACGCACAGCACCGCACACGCACCGCACACGCAGCACACGCACGCACACGCGCACACGCGCACACGCACACCGCACACGCGCACACCAGCACACGCCACACGCACACACACGCCACGACGCACACACGCACACACGCACACACGCACACACGCACACGCACACACACACGCACACACGCACACACGCACACACGCACACAGCGCACACGCACATACGCCACACGCACACACAGCACACACACACGACACGCACACACGCACACGCGACACACGCACACCGACACGCAGCACACGCACGCACACGCAGCACACACGCACACGCAGCACGACGCAGCACGCACGGCACGCACGCACACGCACACGCGCACGCGCACGCCACACGCACACCGCACACACGCACACGCAGCACACGCGCACCACACACGCACACAGCACACGCACACACGCACACACGCACCACGCACACACGCAACGCACCACGCACACACGCACCACGCAGCACGCACACACACACACACACACACACAGTATATTTTAAAATCACCGACAAACGAAAACTGGAATTTTATGATTCAAAATAAGACAAAAATGATCATAAACGCTGAGATTTGGTACACCTAAATGTCTAATTAGTAGTATAGCTACCCCACTTCTGACTCACTTTTGTCACTAGATTTGTCACCAGATCTAGGAAAAAGTCACCAGAAAAGTTACTAGATTTCAAGGTTGGTAACATTGCCTGTTTCAAGTAGACCACAGTGTGTAACTCTTCAAGGTTATGTGCCCTGTCTCTTCGAGGTCCCCGCTTCAAGGTTAGTCCTGAAGGTCCTCGGTCTCAAGCAAGTCTAAGCATGTTTCAAGGCCACGCCCTATTCAAATCAAGAAGGGGGCCCATTGTTCAAAGTCTATGCTTTCAAGGCCACATGAAAGAACAAAGACTATCTATTGTTCCGTTAGAAATAGATTGTTAACTCAATTCTAGGAAATCAAGAAACGCTTCAAAGTCTATGCTTATAAGGCCACACCTCTGATAACAAAGGCGATTCATTGTTTTGGCTGAGTCATAGCTTCTGAAATTTTGAGAACACAGACGATGCATTGTTCAGACTGATTAGGTCATCTAACAAGTAAAATATTTTTTTATAAAACCACAATATTCATCTATATATACACATAAAAGATCGATTTAAGTAAATATACATATTATGGCAAATTTGATGTACTTAACATTTTGTAATACCTTTGCTGGATCATATCTATTTATTATTTGTTTTTCACATTCAATTTCCTTCAACTGATTCTCGTTTAATGTGGTCCACAAGACATCATCATCTTTCTTTATAGGTCGTCTTCATTATAATGTTACTAGCCATACATTCGGCTTTCCTTAAAGCCTTCATTTCAGGATCTACTTTGAGACATTATCCGTGACTCATTACAAACCTACATCTCTTAAACTTATATGCAAAACACAAATTAAAATCTTTTAATTATACAGTTACGTAAATTTCAAAGTTAATTCGAGAATTCCAAGGCACACCTCTGAGAAAATAACAAAGACGATTCATTTTCCGACCGAGTTATAAAATACACCTCAATTCTGAAATCAATTTTAAAGAACAAAAGACGATTCATTGTCTAAGCCGACGCTTCAATGTCTATACTTACAAAATTTCAAGGTCACACTTCTTATAACAAAGGCGATCCATTGTTCTGGCCGAGTTATAATTTCTAAAATAGACAAGGTCACGCCATATTACAATTCAGAGAAATAATTTTCAAGGTCCCAATCCTGTTCGATCCATATTTTAACCGAATGCAACTGGTACATCTATATAGGGATGAATAATTTTATGGTAAACCTAAAGTGCCGTGAAGAGCAATTAGATATTAGTTAAAGTTATAGATGTCTGACACTTGCATAGAAGAAACTTATGCGTCAATTGTGCGGTTTAACTACACATGCGTTCTTGTGCATTTTAAATTCTGAAATTGTGTATTGAAAATTGTGCATATGTTTTGCGGGTCACGCTACAGAGACAATGATTGTAATAGTTGATGTACAGGATTCAAAACGGCAAAACACACCCAAAGAGCTAGCAATATACAATGGAAATCAAGCTGCCCATTTTGTGTTCAAACCACCATTTCCTTGGCACCTCTTAGATGTAGAATTTCAACGACAAGCCATCTGGTTAATCAATAATCACCACTGCATTAAATGGGGATCTGATATACCTACACATCTCTTTCCACATATACTTCGTGAACTAATATCGGTAACAGATGATGTGTACGTTAAAGGCGAGAAAAAGCCGATTACATTCGAAAAATATTGAGACAGTCAGTTAGAAATTGAAGAGCAACCATCTTTACCCAAAATGAAAACAACTTGTTTCTTTCATACACAAACCACCTGTAATTGTGCTTTGACGAATGTACACTTTTATATAATAACTAATGTAAGACAATATCAGTAAAAGGTTTATAAAATGTGTGTGCTTACAAGTAAAGGAGGAAAAGTTTGTAATATTTACAATAAAACGCTATTATTTTAAGTGTATTATTTTATAAAAGCCCTCTGATGCAAACTATTTCTCAGGTTATAACCCAGCCTATCCATCTAGGTCAACAAGTCAACTTTTAACATTCCTTGAGGTAAAATTCTAGGAAATAGCAAATAAGAGTTCCTATTACTGAATTCTAGCAATAGAATCAGTTCGTGGAAACAAGAGGGTTGTTGTCTATACTGAATGTTTATCAAGGTTCCTGCATTGGACAAACGTTATGCTTACAGTATCTGGTTGTTGGAAATTCTCAAGGTCTCCAAGAAATTTTCAAAGACCATATGTCCTACAGGCCGATCTTACCCGACCTCATCCGATCGAAATGTAGCCGAAACCTGCAGGACCAATTCTAAACGAGTCATGGAAACAAGAAGGGGTCTATGCTAATAAGCGGCTCATTATGGTCCGCCAGGATGTTCCAAATACAGATAACCGTTTCCAAAACAGGGAGCTGTCACTCAACACAGGTTTCCCACTAGAGCCATTAATCATAGCTGAGGCTGACCAATTCTAAACGAGTCATGGAAACAAGAAGAATGATGGGGTCTATGCTAATAAGCGTGGCTCATACTATGGTCCTAACCGCCAGGTTGAGGCAGTTTCCAAATACAGATAACCGTTTCCCAAAACAGGAGCCGTCACTCAACACAGGTTTCCTCCAGAGCAATTAATCATAGCTGAGGCTGACCAATTCTAAACGAGTCATGGAAACAAGAAGAATGATGGGGTCTATGCTAATAAGCGTGGGCTCATACTATGGTCCGCCAGGTTGAGGCAGTTTCCCAAAGATAGATAACCGTTTCCCAAAACAGGGAGACGTCACTCAACACAGGTTTCTCCAGAGCCATTAATCATAGCTGAGGCTAAATTGAACTAGGTCAGATCCATTTATCTTAGAAATCTAAACATGGAATATGGTTGTGAGGGGTTAGAAATCCCAATTCGTGGGAAGGTTGCATCCAAGTACAATTCTTAGAAATCTGAAAGTAGAACTAGTTTAATATCATAGAAAAGCTAATCACCTAC
Organism: Vesta saturnalis; assembly: GCA_036346205.1. Taxonomy (NCBI): domain Eukaryota; kingdom Metazoa; phylum Arthropoda; class Insecta; order Coleoptera; family Lampyridae; genus Vesta; species Vesta saturnalis. The sequence goes on from JARFJB010001840.1 coordinate 517,388, forward strand.
TTTGGGGTTTATGGGCCAAGGTGGTAGTTTCTATAAATCACCTACTTTTAGGGTAAAGGGTAGCTTTTCCATAGTTATGGTACTGTGTTAACGAGGCTTATCATCTAGGGATGCAATTCTGACCCCGAGAAAATGGTGAATTCTGCGTCGTTTTGAGAAGAAGAAGCTAGAATAGAAAGTAGTGTTGGCAACCATGATTGTTAGGGTTTAAAAGTCCCCATTGTATGTGTGCACAGTAGACTCTTGATTAGCAGCAATGACGAAAGTAGTAGTACGTAAGGTAGAAAGTACAGAAAAAGCAGTAAGTGTGGAGGAGCGAAAGAAGAGGTTGGAGACATTAATAAAACAAGTAAAAGAAATAAAACTCGATTTGGAGTGTTATATAGTGAAAACAAAATGATGAAGCTGCGTATTAGCAATATGTAAAATAGTGTAGTAAAACATGAAATTTTGGGAAGGATGAGTTTAAATACCTATTTTAAAGAAGAAGAAAAATTTAAAACGCTGCTATGTGTTGTTATAAGTATCTCACAATTGTATTAGGTTTAAGTAACTGTATCATTAAAAAATAAAGACTTTAAAAGTTAAAGAGACGGTTTTCGGTATTCTCTTCTCCCATAATGGTTCCTTATTGGCTATGCATATCTGGGTGTGGTTCGATATCCACCTTTACCGAAATCTCCCATAAGGAAATGGAACCCCTGCCGTACGTTGGGCTTTAAATTGGCCTATATACAACGTATTAAAGAAGATTTATTGGAAAAGATCAATGACAGTAAAAGTGATCCCGAAATAAAAAGCAATTTACTGGTTTTAATGCAGATCGTTATTGTTTTTAATCATTAAATGGCGTTTATGCATATGTAAAAAAATTTCTTTTACTATAATGAATAATATAAAGACTTTCCTTTGTATAAGCAAAAACCCTTGGGCTTAAAAGAGTAAACAGTGACAGCTTGCAGTATAGAAATGGAGTTAATTTGATGTAATTTTTATATAAAAGGTTAAGAAAATCGATTTATAGTTTTAATGTTGCAGAACGAAGGAGATCTGATTGTTTTTATATGAATAGTTTTTATTGTGTGTGTTAGGCGTTAGAATGGGTTTTCATTGTTTTAAAGGGGATACAATAGGCTTGCATTCATACAGGTGATGTACTTGGTAGTGATTTTCTGTTAACGTTATCAGAATTATATGTATATAATGTTATGTTTAATGCGAATGCTCATCCATTACGTGTTTCTCAAATGTTGCTGAATATAACATATTTTCTTTATACACATCACACAAAAATTAAATTAATTTAACCTATTCATCATTCCGAACTAATAGTAATTAATAAAAAAATAATAATTATAGCCCCCTTTTGCTATAATTGCAGTAGGAAAGCATCCTCTTAAGACTACTAAAATTCAGTTGTATCATTCCGAATTCATATAATTAATAACAATAATAAATGGATAATATAATTCCTACCCCCCTAACCGGTGGTGGACATATTAACTTTTATAGATTACCCTCTGCCTATTTTAAAATCGTATGAGTTAACATTTTATTTGCTTTCAAGCTTAAGAATATTTTCATTCTTTTCAACTACCCTATTACTAATATATGTCATTCATCTAACCTAATCATACAGGTAGGACAATTTAGTTACTGTCCTGGTATGCTTAGAATTTTACTTGTTATTGAAATAAAAATATCCTGAAAACTTTTATTTATCTGCTGCATTAATTTGTAAAAAGTAGATATACTAGGTAGGAGCATAAAATTAAGAGTAAAATTAATTTACTTAATTTACCAGTCCTTAGGTTCCACCTAAGCAAGTGTCACACAGATCAATGTTTGCTGTTGATGTAGTAAGGTGATATCAACATAAGGTCAAAGAAACTTAAAGGTGGATAAAGAGCTGTGTTTTAGTAAAGGAATGTGTATAACAATATATGTTTATATTAATAAAAAATGTTTATTCTATATTATTTATCCTAACTACATATCTCTAGACCATCAATAAAATTTCGCAACCTTTTAAATAGAATAAAATGAGATGTAAGTATATAGATATTACACTTCTAGGTTTTGTAATGTAGTTAGCAGTTGCTGAGTTGTTTCTTTGCTCAGTCTAATGTCTTCTAATTGTTTGACTCAGCCAAGAATTGGTGACCCTGAAAGGTAGAATCCCCCCACGCATCTATTTTTTAGCAATTATGACTCAGCCAAAACAATGGATCGCATTTGTTATTAGAGATGTGACCTTGAAAGCATAGACTTTGAACAATGGATCGCCTTTGTTCTTGATTTCTCAGACCTGAAATGGTGGGGGTAGCTGGATAACAATCTATTTTTATAACTCGACCAAAACAATGAATCGCCTTTGTTCTTTTCTCAGAGATGTGAACTTAAGGTACATTTTTTAAAAATTACATATGAATGCAAGCCTATTGTATCCCCTTTAAAACAATGAAAACCCATTCTAACGCCTAACACACACAATAAAAACTATTCATATATAAAAACGATCAGGTCTCCTTCGTTCTGCAACATTAAAACTATAAATCGATTTTCTTAACCTTTTATATAAAAATTACATCAAATTAACTCCATTTCTATACTGCAAGCTGTCACTGTTTACTCTTTTAAGTCCAAGGGTTTTTGCTTATACAAAGGAAAGTCTTTATATTATTCATTATAGTAAAAGAAATTTTTTTACATATGCATAAACGCCATTTAATGATTAAAAACAATAACGATCTGCATTAAAACCAGTAAATTGCTTTTTATTTTAGGATCATTTTACTGTCATTGATCTTTTCCAATAAATCTTCTTTTATACGTTGTATATAGGCCAATTTAAAGCCCAACGTACGGCAGGGGTTCCATTTCCTTATGGGAGATTTCGGTAAAGGTGGATATCGAACCACACCCATATATGCATAGCCAATAAGGAACCATTATGGGAGAAGAGAATACCGAAAACCGTCTCTTTAACTTTTAAAGTCTTTATTTTTTAATGATACAGTTACTTAAACCTAATACAATTGTGAGATACTTATAACAACACATAGCAGCGTTTTAAATTTTTCTTCTTCTTTAAAATAGGTATTTAAACTCATCCTTCCCAAAATTTCATGTTTTACTACACTATTTTACATATTGCTAATACGCAGCTTCATCATTTTTGTTTTCACTATATAACACTCCAAATCGAGTTTTATTTCTTTTACTTGTTTTATTAATGTCTCCAACCTCTTCTTTCGCTCCTCCACACTTACTGCTTTTTCTGTACTTTCTACCTTACGTACTACTACTTTCGTCATTGCTGCTAATCAAGAGTCTACTGTGCACACATACAATGGGGACTTTTAAACCCTAACAATCATGGTTGCCAACACTACTTTCTATTCTAGCTTCTTCTTCTCAAAAACGACGCAGAATTCACCATTTTTCTCGGGGTCAGAATTGCATCCCTAGATGATAAGCCTCGTTAACACAGTACCTATAACTATGGAAAAAGCTACCCTTTACCCCTAAAAGTAGGTGATTTATAGAAACTACCACCTTGGCCCATAAACCCCCAAAGTAGGTGATTAGCTTTTTCTATGATATTAAACTAGTTCTACTTTCAGATTTCTAAGAATTGTACTTGGATGCAACCTTCCCACGAATTGGGATTTCTAACCCCTCACAACCATATTCCATGTTTAGATTTCTAAGATAAATGGATCTGACCTAGTTCAATTTAGCCTCAGCTATGATTAATGGCTCTGGAGGGGAAACCTGTGTTGAGTGACGTCTCCCCTGTTTTGGGAAACGGTTATCTATCTTTGGGGAAACTGCCTCAACCTGGCGGACCATAGTATGAGCCCACGCTTATTAGCATAGACCCCATCATTCTTCTTGTTTCCATGACTCGTTTAGAATTGGTCAGCCTCAGCTATGATTAATTGCTCTGGAGGGGAAACCTGTGTTGAGTGACGGCTCCCCTGTTTTGGGAAACGGTTATCTGTATTTGGGAAACTGCCTCAACCTGGCGGTTAGGACCATAGTATGAGCCCACGCTTATTAGCATAGACCCCATCATTCTTCTTGTTTCCATGACTCGTTTAGAATTGGTCAGCCTCAGCTATGATTAATGGCTCTAGTGGGGAAACCTGTGTTGAGTGACAGCTCCTCTGTTTTGGGAAACGGTTATCTGTATTTGGGGGGAACATCCTGGCGGACCATAATATGAGCCCACGCTTATTAGCATAGACCCCCTTCTTGTTTCCATGACTCGTTTAGAATTGGTCCTGCAGGTTTCGGCTACATTTCGATCGGATGAGGTCGGGTAAGATCGGCCTGTAGGACATATGGTCTTTGAAAATTTCTTGGAGACCTTGAGAATTTCCAACAACCAGATACTGTAAGCATAACGTTTGTCCAATGCAGGAACCTTGATAAACATTCAGTATAGACAACAACCCTCTTGTTTCCACGAACTGATTCTATTGCTAGAATTCAGTAATAGGAACTCTTATTTGCTATTTCCTAGAATTTTACCTCCAAGGAATGTTAAAAGTTGACTTGTTGACCTAGATGGATAGGCTGGGTTATAACCTGAGAAATAGTTTGCATCAGAGGGCTTTTATATAAAATAATACACTTAAAATAATAGCGTTTTATTGTAAATATTACAAACTTTTCCTCCTTTACTTGTAAGCACACACATTTTATAAACCTTTTACTGATATTGTCTTACATTAGTTATTATATAAAAAGTGTACATTCGTCAAAGCACAATTACAGGTGGTTTGTGTATGAAAGAAACAAGTTGTTTTCATTTTGGGTAAAGATGGTTGCTCTTCAATTTCTATAACTGACTGTCTCAATATTTTTCGAATGTAATCGGCTTTTTCTCGCCCTTTAACGTACACATCATCTGTTACCGATATTAGTTCACGAAGTATATGTGGAAAGAGATGTGTAGAGGTATATCCAGATCCCCATTTAATGCAGTGGTGATTATTGATTAACCAGATGGCTTGTCGTTGAAATTCTACATCTAAGAGGTGCCAAGGAAATGGTGGTTTGAACACAAAATGGGCAGCTTGATTTCCATTGTATATTGCTAGCTCTTTGGGTGTGTTTTGCCGTTTTGAATCCCTGTACATCAACTATTACAATCATTGTCTCTGTAGCGTGACCCCGCAAAACATATGCACAATTTTCAATACACAATTTCAGAATTTAAAATGCACAAGAACGCATGTGTAGTTAAACCGCACAATTCGACGCAAGTTTCCTTCTATGCAAGTGTCAGACATCTATAACTTTAACTAATATCTAATTGCTCTTCACGGCACTTTAGGTTTACCATAAAATTATTCATCCCTATATAGATGTACCAGTTGCATTCGGGGTTAAAATATGGATCGAACAGGATTGGGACCTTGAAAATTATTTCTCTGAATTGTAATATGGCGTGACCTTGTCTATTTTTAGAAATTATAACTCGGCCAGAACAATGGATCGCCTTTGTTATAAGAAGTGTGACCTTGAAATTTTGTAATATAGACATTGAAGCGTCGGCTTAGACAATGAATCGTCTTTTGTTCTTTAAAATTGATTTCTCAGAATTGAGGTGTATTTTATAACTCGGTCGGAAAATGAATCGTCTTTGTTATTTTCTCAGAGGTGTGCCTTGGGGGGAATTCTCGGAATTAACTTTGAAATTTACGTAACTGTATAATTAAAAGATTTTAATTTGTGTTTTTGCATATAAGTTTAAGAGATGTAGGTTTGTAATGAGTCACGGATAATGTCTCAAAGTAGATCCTGAAATGAAGGCTTTAAGGAAAGCCGAATGTATGGCTAGTAAGCATTATAATGAAGCGACGACCTATAAAGAAAGATGATGATGTCTTGTGGACCACATTAAACGAGAATCAGTTGAAGGAAATTGAATGTGAAAAACAAATAATAAATAGATATGATCCAGCAAAGGTATTACAAAATGTTAAGTACATCAAATTTGCCATAATATGTATATTTACTTAAATCGATCTTTTATGTGTATATATAGATGAATATTGTGGTTTTATAAAAAAATATTTTACTTGTTAGATGACCTAATCAGTCTGAACAATGCATCGTCTGTGTTCTCAGAATTTCAGAAACTATGACTCAGCCAAAACAATGAATCGCCTTTGTTATCAGAGGTGTGGCCTTATAAGCATAGACTTTGAAGCGTTTCTTGATTTCCCAGAATTGAGATGTATTTAGATAACAATCTATTTTTTAGAAATTATAACGGAATAATGGATCGTCTTTGTTCTCTCATGTGACCTTGAAAATTATAAACATAGACTTTGAACCGTCGGCTTGAACAATGGACCCTCCTTTATTCTTGATTTCCTAGAATTGAGGTGGGGTGGTAGCTGGATAACAATCTATTTTTAGGAATCAGAACGCTTATGTTCTCTCGTGTAACCTTGGGGGAAACGGTTACCTGTGTTGAGAAACAGCCATCTGTTTTGGAAAACGGACCCTCTGTTTTGGGAAACGGACCCCCTGTTTTGTGAAACGGGCCCCCTGTTTTAGGAAACGTCTACCTGTTTAGACCACTTGAGGGCACTGGGGAGGCGTGACATTGCTTACCTTGAAGCATGCACCTCAGGGCTTGCGTAGGTTTGTAATAAGTCTCGAACAATGTCTCAAAGTAGATCCTGATATGAAGACTTTTAAGGGAAGCTGAATGTATGGCTAGTATACAATATAATGAACCTATTAGGAAAGATGGTGTGGTCCGTATTAAACGAGAATCAGTTGAAGGAAATTGAATGTGAAAAACAAATAGTAAATAGATATGCTCCAGCAGAGGTATTACAAAAGTGACTATATCCCATAATACTTAAATCGATTTTTATCTGTATATTGTGGTAGTCTTATAAAAATATTTTACTTGTTAGATGACCTAATCAGTCTGAACAATGCATCGTCTTTGTTCTCGGAATTTTAGAAGCTACGACAGAGCCAAAACAATGAATCGTCTTTGTTCTTTTAACTTGCAAATTGTAAGCATAGACTTTGAACAATGGGCCCCCTTTATTCTTGATTTCCTAGAATTTCAGAAGCTATGACTCAACCAAAACAATGAATCGTCTTTGTTCTCTCATGTGGCCTTGTAAACATAGACTTTGAAGCGTTGACAATGCATCGTCTTTGTTATTGATTTCCTAGAATTGAGATAACAATCTATTTCTAACTGAACAATGGATCGTCTTTGTTATCAGAGGTGTGACCTTCTAAGCATAAACTTTAAATCATTGATAATGGATCATCTTTATTCTCGAAAGAGATGTATTTAGATAACAATCTATTTTTATAAATCAACTAGAACAATAGATAGTCTTTGTTCTCTCACCTTGAAAATTGTAAGCATAGACTTTGAAGCGTCATCTTTGTTCTTGATTTCCTAGAATTGAGATTACAATTTATTTTTATAACTCGACTAGAAGAATGAATCACTTTGTTCTTTACCTTGAAAATTGTAAGCATAGACTTTGAACAATGGGCCCCCTTTTTGATTTCCTGGAATTGAGATAACAATTTATTTCTAACAATAGATCGTCTTTGTTCTCTCACGTGGCCTTGAAAATTGTAAGCATAGACTTTGAAGCGTTGACAATACATCGTCTTTGTTCACGATTTCTCAGAATTGAAGTGTATTTAGATAACAATCTATTTTTTATAACTCATCCAAAACAATGGATCGTCTTTGTTCTCTCATGTGACCTTGAAAATCATAAATATAGACTTTGAACAATAGACCGCCTTTGTTCTTGATTTCCTAGAATTGAGATAACAATCTATTTCTTATAACTCGACCAGAACAATGAATCGCTTTTGTTCTTTTACCTTGAAAATTGTAAACAGACTTTGAACAATGCATCGTCTTTGTTATTGATTTCCTAGAATTTTAGAATGACAGAGCCAAAACAATTAATCACCTTTGTTATCAGAGGTGCGACCTTATAAGCATAGACTTTGAACAATGGACCCCCTTCTTGATTTCTCAGAATTGAGATGTGGTCGTATGGGGGAAACGGCTGTGAAACAGCTACCTGTTTTGGGAAACGGACCCCCTGTTTTAGGAAACGGCTACCTGTTTTTAGGAAACGGGTACCTGTTTTTAGGAAACGGGTACCTGTTTTTAGGAAACGGCTACCTGTTTTTAGGAAACGGCTACCTGTTTAGGGGAATGGCCACCTGTTTAGGGGGCGTGGCTTTGAAACATGCACCTCAGGGCTCTTGATTTCCTAGAATTGAGATGAATGGATCGTCTTTGCAGAGGTGTGACCTTATAAGCATAAACTTTAAAGCGCTGACAATGGATTGCCTTTGTTCTTGAAAGAGATGTATTTAGATAACAATCTATTTTTATAAATCAACCAGAACAATGAATCGTCTTTATTCATTTACCTTGAAAATTATAAGCATAGACTTTGAACCATGCATCGCCTTTGTTATTGATTTCTTAGAATTGAGATGTATTAACTCGACCTGAACAATAGATCACCTTCTCGTAAGGGGGAAACGGTTGCGAAACAGCTATCCGTTTTGGGAAACGGACCCCCTGTTTTAGGAAACGGCTACCTGTTTTTAGGAAACGGGTACTTGTTTTCAGGAAACGGGTACCTGTTTTTAGGAAACGGCTACCTGTTTTTAGGAAACGGCTACCTGTTTAGGGGAATGGCCACCTGTTTAGGGGGCGTGGCTTTGAAACATGCACCTCAGGGCTCTTGATTTCCTAGAATTGAGATGAATGGATCGTCTTTGCAGAGGTGTGACCTTATAAGCATAAACTTTAAATCGTTGACAATGGATTGCTTTGTTCTTGAAAGAGATGTATTTAGATAACACTCTATTTCTAACTGAACAATGAATCGTCTTTATTCATTTACCTTGAAAATTATAAGTATAGACTTTGAAGCATCGTCTTTGTTCATGATTCTCAGAATTGAGATAACAATTTATTTTTATAACTCGACCAGAAGAATGAATCGCTTTTGTTCTTTTACCTTGAAAATTGTAAGCATAGACTTTGAAGCGTTTCTTGATTTCCTAGAATTGAGATAACAATCTATTTCTAACGGAACAATAGATAGTCTTTGTTCTTTCATGTGGCCTTGAAAGCATAGACTTTGAACAATGGGCCCCCTTCTTGATTTGAATAGGGCGTGGCCTTGAAACATGCTTAGACTTGCTTGAGACCGAGGACCTTCAGGACTAACCTTGAAGCGGGGACCTCGAAGAGACAGGGCACATAACCTTGAAGAGAGTTACACACCTGTGGTCTACCCCTTGAAACAGGCAATGTTACCAACCTTGAAATCTAGTAACTTTTCTGGTGACTTTTTCCTAGATCTGGTGACAAATCTAGTGACAAAAGTGAGTCAGAAGTGGGGTAGCTATACTACTCTAATTAAATACAATTAATCAGGTAAGTTTGAGTCAACTGACTCCATCCAATGGCGTAGAATATTTGAAGTTAATCACTTTAAGTAAAAAAAACGCATGTCCCTACTTTTTTTGAAGAAATATTTTTTTGTTAAATTCAACATTTAATTCTGCAAATAAAATCATACTTAGTATTTTTTCGATTCGGCACCCGTTTTTGAAATATTTTCATTAACATAAACGACTACATTATTCAGTAATAACCAATTAAATAAATCAGAGATTGCTTTGCATTTGACAATTACGTATCTTATGTTTGCTAAAATAGTTACATTTACGCGTGTTTTGTAATTCATTGTTTATGTCTAATTACTGTGAAAAAATGAATTATTCCAAACGAGAACTGGTCGATATGCATTTATGTTATGGTAATACTAATTGCAATGCTCGTGCAGCTGCTTTGCAATGCTCGTGCAGCTGCTCGACTTTATAAACAAAGATTTCCAAATAGACGACATCCACATCATACTACGTTTAGAACCGTTCATCGTAACTTGTTAGAGTATGGAAGTTTAAAAGGAAAGAAAAATTCCGGACGAAATGCTCGTGTACCAGTTGAAATTGAGGAACAAATTTTAGATAGAGTTGATGAAAATTCATCAATAAGTACGCGTGAGTTAGGTTTAGAATTTGGTGTGTCGCATAGCAGGTCTTGGAAAGTTTTACGAGAACAAAATTTACATCCCTTTCACCTACAAAAAGTGCATGCATTATTGCCTGCTGACCATCCTCGTCGAATGATTTTTTGCGAATGATTTTTAAATAAAAATACTGAAGATGTACAATTTGTTAGAATCTTATTGACCACTGATGAGTGTATTTTTTCCCGAAATGGAATTATAAACTTGCATAATTCCCACAAATGGTTAGATGAAAATCAGCATCCAACTGTAGTTACAGCTCACCAACATAGATTTAGCGAAAATATTTGGATAGGTATACTAGACGATCACCTAATCGGACCTATCCGTTTTCCTCAAAGACTTACTGGCGAATTCTATTCAAATTTTTTGAAAGAAGATTTGCCAGAATTGTTTGACGCCGTACCCTTAGATGTTAGAGTGAACATGTATTTCATGCATGATGGTGCACCACCACATTCTACACGAAACGTCAGAGAATTTTTTAATGCATGGTTCCCTGGACGCTGGATAGGACGAGGAAGTGAAGTACCCTGGCCAACACGATCGCCAGATTTAAACCCATTGGATTTTTTTTGTGTCGGGGTATCTGAAAACTCGTGTCTATTCTGTTTAAATTAATAATCCAGAACAACTTTGGAATCGCATACAGATGGCATGCGATGAGATTAGGACTATGCCACAAATTTTTCAGCGTGTTAGGTTTCATTTGCTAAGAAGAATACAAGCTTGCATTCAAAAGGAAGGAGGACATTTTGAACAATATGTATAAAAATAATTTTGTTTTTGATTCCTTCAATAACTCTTTAATAATGTACCTAATAGTTAACTGCGTTATTTTTTTGTCAAATAAAACAAATTTTGATTTTTGTTGAATAATGTGATCGTTTATGTTAATGCAAAATATTTCAAAAACGGGGTGCCGAATCGAAAAAATACTAAGTATGATTTTATTTGCAGAATTAAATGCTGAATCTATCAAAAAAATATTTCTTCAAAAAAACCAGGGGCGTGCGTTTTTTTTTACTTAAAATGATGTAGGACTCAAAACTGCAAGCATGTCGCATTCTTACTTAATCTGGAGCGACGCAATTCCAAGATAACCGCGCTATATCAGCATTAAGTGTGTAACACCAACCGTTTTTAGTCAGTTGATAGCGAGACGATGAGTGATGTAGATCACGGGGTAAGTTGCCGACTCCCCGCGCAAATGACGAATACTACAAGGGTAATTTGCTATCAATCTCAACATAAACAGTTGTAATCTTAAAATAAGTAATCTTAACCAGTATTGGAAGAATGTGTGTAATAGTGCAACCTTTTTAATATACTTATCTGTAATTAAATTAGTTATAGAACCCAGTGTAATTTATTTATTTAAAAAACCCCTAGACAACACTAAAACCCCTACAATGATTAGCTTAAAATATTCTACGCCACTGGATGGAGTCAGTTGACTCAAACTCACCTGATTAATTGCATTTAATTAGACATTTAGGTGTACTAAATCTCAGTGTAATATCTTTTGTAGTTTTTGAGGAATCTTAAAAAAACCTCAAAAAAAGTATTTTTTAATCAACCTGTAGCTCGGTTAGGAAACATTTTCGGAAAAGCGTTTATGATCATTTTTGTCTTATTTTGAATCATAGAATCTCCAGTTTTCGTTTGTCGGTGATTTTAAAATACACCCTGTAAATATATACAGGGTGAGTCTTTAAGAAATGGGAAATCTGGAAACTGGGAATAGTAGAGCCTAAAATATGAAGATTGAGCGCAACATGCCTTATACAAATGTTGCTCGTTTAAGAGATACAGGGTGTTCAAGTTAATAATTTTATTTCTAAATTTTCCAATAACTCAGCAAGTTTTTATAGAATCAACTTGAAAATTGGTATTATTATGTTTTTCAACATGACGAATAAGAATTTGAGATCAATTTTAACTTTGCTCATAAATGGCGCTGGTTACACACTGCTGAATAGATAAATCGATTATCTTTTTGTTTGTGTAGAATCACTTAAACTGAATCGAAAATTTGAAAGAGCAACCTTTTTTACATGGTTAATACATACTTGTTTGATTTTGATATCTTGATCCGTTTTCGAGATATTTGTCTTCTAAAGTTTCAATACAGTTCGTCCTATTGACACAATTTTTAATTTTTAAACACGAAACTCAGTAAATAATAAATAATCACAAGAAATAATGCATAGGTACACAGAGTATTCAATAGGCCTTACGGCCACATAGTGTTCGCAAGAGGAAGTTATAACGTCTCCAAAGTGTTCATAGTAAAAAAAATTACAAACATGAAAATAATGCCTTCTAAAATTGATTTTTCAAAAGAGTAGTAAGTTCATACAACTGTCATATGTAATGCAAGCGCCCACGTATTATGCCGGTGAATAACTTATTTAGAGCAACTGCTCGAAATGTCCACCACCCACTTCAATGCACTTTTCTATTCGTTTTCTTAGAGATCTTCTAATGTTAAAAAACAATCCTGCCTTATTTCTGATGACATTGGCAGCTTCTTGAATTTTTTGAAGCAATTCTTCACGGGAATCAGTTCTTTCCTTGTAGACGATTTCCTTCAAACTAGACCAAACAGAGAAATCTAGGGGGTTAAAATCTGGCCTTCTAGGTGGCCAAGGAAATTCACTTCCACGATCAAACCATCGATATGGTAACTGTTCGTTCAGATAATCGCGCACAGGCAGAGGGAAATGTGGTGGCGCTCCATCGTGCATAAACCACATGTTTTGTCTTAGTTCAAGCGGTATATCTTCTAGCAGTTCATGTAAATTTTATTCAAGAAAATCTAAGTATATTTTACCGTTCAGATTCGGCGGAAGTACAAAGGGACCAATACAAAATCAGATATCATCCCACACCATATGTTCATCTTGAACTCCTGCTGGAAATGTCTTTCCCTCATGGCATGTGGATTCTCAGAAACCCACAAATGATTATTCCTCCAGTTGATAACTCCCCGTCTAGTAAATGTTGCTTGATCGGTGAAGAGAATTTTATCAAGAAAATTTCGGTCTTCGTTCTGTTTTGTCTGTAAAAATTGCGAAAATCGTAGACGTGCCGCAGGATCCTGTGGTAATAAATTCTGCACGGGACTGAAATGATAAGGGTAGAGTTGCTCTTTTCGTAAGATTCTAGTGGTAGACGTTTGACTTATTTCTATCACTGCACTTAAACGGCGAGTACTTACGCCTTGGTTTTCGGTAACACGAACTAGAACTTCATCCTCTTGTTCCACCGAAATTGTTTTTGGAGCACCATTATGACGCTTAGGATGAAAACACCCAGTTTCTCCTAGGCGATAATAAATGTTTCTAAAAAGTTTATGATTTGGTTGTCTTCGATTAGGATATAATTCTAAATATCTTCGGGTTGCAGCAAGTCCATTAAAATCTGTTTGAGCAAAAACACAAACCGTATCTCGCATTTCACTGTTAGAAAACTCATTATGCCGTGACATTTTTTTACTACTTATTGTTGTACAAATAAAGCAGAAAGAAAAAGGTAAAGCTAGTTACTTAGCACTCTTTGACACAAGCTTAACAAGCATAAATAATGATAGGTGTCAGATGCATTTAAGCCAACTTATTTTTTTCAGAGCAATAAGCCAACTTTGTATTTGAAGGACTAAAAGTTGTATTAATAGGCCGAACTGCATTGAAACCTTAGGAGGCAAATATCTCGAAAACGGATCAAGATATCAAAATCCAACAAGTATGTATTTTTCCTGTAAAAAAGGTTACTCTTTCAAATTTTCGATTCAGTTTATGTGATTCTCCAGACACAAAAAAGATAAGCATCGATTTATCTATTCAGCAGTGTGCAATCAGCGCCCTCTATGAGCAACGTTAAAATTGATGACAAATTCTTATTCGTCATGCTGAAAAACATAGTAATACTAATTTTCAAGTTGATTCTATAAAAACTTACTGAATTAATGGAAAATTTAGAAATAAAATTATTAACTTGAACACCCTTTATCTCTTAAACGAGCAACATTTGCATAAAGCATGTTGCGCTTAATCCTCATATTTTAGGCTCTACTATTGCCAGTTTCCAGATTTCCCATTCTTAACGACTCACCCTATATATATATATATATATATATATATATATATATACAGGGTCCGCCAATAGTGCGTGGACGAAGCTTTATGAGTTTATACAATATCGTTTTCAAAATTATTCATTGCAGGACAGGATGGTGTGGGATCTTTCGGGTTACAATTAGAAAATATTTTCGCAAAAATTACTACTCGTATACAGGGTATTACAACACAAAGTTATATTTTTTTAAATGGAACATACCGTATATTATTATCAATTTGGATTCCCTGGTTAATTTTAAGGGCACTTTATTCACTATATGAGGTATCTTAAACGCGCAATTTAGGCGCTGCATTCAATTTTTTGAAAATTTAGAGGTTGAAAAGAAAAATTGTCACAACCGTATTGAGAAATGTGTAACACTAAAATTTTAATGGTTGATTAGTCATAGACTGTGCTACATAAAATCGTAAAAGTAGTAATATTATCTTTTTTAATTTTCGAGATATCGTAATGCAAAGTTTAAGATTTTCAATAATAGATAACTTGATTTATTTAAATGGAAAGGTATGCATTGTGTTACATTGATAGATAGGAAATTTAATTACAATTTTTTTGATATAACATTGTTGGTATTTATTTTTTGCCGTTTTTTGATAATCCAGCTTTTTTACTGAATTTGTCGATTTTCGTAGGTTTACATATGTATGTATAATTGTTTAAATCACATCAAGCTATGAAAACAAAAGAATATTAGAAACAAAATTCAGCAATAGTATCTGTTTTGTCATTTCGCGTGTATTTTCAAACGTAACTTTATTGCAGTGTGAATGTTTGACGCTTAACTTTACGAACATCATATACGTAATACGTTTATTTAAGAATTATAATGAGTAATTTTTTGCAAAATGAATTAGTTGACATGATATTTGTGCTTGGAGAATCAAACAAAAATTGTTTATTGGCCCGTCGAATCTACGGACAGCGTTATCCTGATCGAAGACAACCAAGAGAAGAATCGTTTCGCAATCTTTTAGAAAGATTTGAAAGTACTGGAAGTGTTGGATATCCTAAAAACGAAACAGCTAAAGTTGTTACGAATGAAGAAAATGAATTTCGTGTACTTGTAGCTACAGTTGAAAACCCCCACGTTAGTATTCCGAAATTAAGTGACAATTTAGAAATCAGTCAAACTTCCGTGAGACGAATGTTAAAGAAAAATAAATTTCACCCCTATCATGTACAATTACATCAAGAGCTGAAAGAACAAGATTTTCAAAATCGAATTAATTTTTACCAGTGGGTTCAACAACAGTTAAATGCGAACGAAAATTTTATACCGGAGATATTATTTACCGACGAATGTACATTTCATCGAAATGGATTTGTGAACAGACATAATTTTCATTTTTATTCAAATGAAAATCCACACCAATTTCGGTTAGTCTCTCAAAATAAATGGTCAGTGACTGTTTGGGCAAATATATTCGGCGAAACTATTGTTGGTCCTTTTTTTTTCAATGGCACACTCACTGGGGTAGAATATCGTAATTTTTTAGAAAACGAATTATATCATTTATTGGAGAATGTACCTTTGGCTCAAAGAAGAGGTATGTATTTCCAACAAGACGGGGCACCTCCTCATCATTCCAGAATTGTAACCCAGTGGTTAAATTCGACGTTTCACGAAAATTGGATAGGAAGACAAGGACCGATACCTTGGCCAGCTAGATCTCCCTATATAACTCCATTGGATTTTTTTCTTTGGGGCTTTGTGAAGAATAAAGTATATGAGGAACAACCAACAACTGCTGAGAATATGAAATTGCGAATTAGAAATGTTTTTGCTACAATTACTCCTAATATGTTAGAACGGATTGAAGCTTCTTTTATTAAAAGAATTCAGTATTGTCTAAATCAGCGTGGTCGACAATTTGAACATTTAATTTAATATTATTTTCTTCCAAAATCGATAAATTCAGTAAACAAGCTGGATTATCAAAAAACGGCAAAAAATAAATACCAACAATGTTATATCAAAAAAATTGTAATTAAATTTCCTATCTATCAATGTAACACAATGTATACCTTTCCATTTAAATAAATCAAGTTATCTATGATTAAAAATCTTAAACTTTGCAAATTCAGTAAAAAAGCTGGATTATCAAAAAACGGCAAAACATAAATACTAACAATGTTATATCATAAAAAAATGTAATTAAATATCCTATCTAACAATGTAAAACAATGTATACCTTTCCATTTAAAAAAATCAAGTTATCTATGATTGAAAATCTTATACTTTGCATTACGATATCTCGAAAATTAAATAAGATAATAGTACTATTTTTACGATTTTATGTAGCACAGTCTATGACTAATCAACCATTAAAATTTTTGTGTTACACATTTCTCCATACGGTTGTTACAATTTTTCTTTTCAACCTCTAAATTTTCAAAAAATGGAATGCAGCGCCTAAATTGCGCGTTTAACATACCTCATATAGTGAATAAAGTGCCCTTTAAATTAACCAGGGAATCCAAATTTATAATAATATACGGTACGTTCCAATTAAAAAAATATAACTTTGTGTTGTAATACCCTGTATACGAGTAGTAATTTTTGCGAAAATATTTTCTAATTGTAACCCGAAAGATCCCACACAATCCTGCAATAAATAATTTTGAAAACGATATTGTATACGCTCATAAAGCTTCGTCCGCGCACTATTGGCGGACCCTGTATATATATATATATATATATATATATATATATATATATATATATATATATTACATTCAGGTCTATCTATTAAACGGGCGCTTATTATTGCATGTTGCATTTCTGTAAGGCGCGGCATGACGTTGAAAGTTTTGAAAATTCTAATTTTTATGAAACTGTCACTTTGATATTTCATCGTCACTGCCTGAAAACGCAATTGATTGTATGCCGTCAAACCAAATGCACACAGCAAAATTTTGCTGCCAGTATTTTTTGAGCGCAGTGGTACATATTATAAACGCAAAATGGATAAAACACATTCTAATTTCGTGCAATCTTCCAGTGGCATCTCTCTGGACATGGTATTTAAATCGTATAGCTATATTATAGAATATAGATTTGAAAATAGTTATTATGAGTTGTTCAAATCTAGCATCTAGTGCATTTAGTACTTCATCGATTGTAAAATAAAAAAATCTATGTTACATATTTGTTTTTGGATCTCGTGTATGTATCGTATTAGAAGTTACTTTCTCTTCTTATTATGCCGTGTAGTGTTATTGTTGATTTAGAATCAGCCTTCATCTCAATTTCGAAAGCAAGTTCCTTTACAATAATAGTTTCAATGAAGGACGAATCCGTTCAAAGATTTTCGAAAAATGTTTTGCAACAAAATAAAGTAGAAAGATTAAAATCTTTGATTGCGTCAACTTGCTTATTGAATGAATGCAATTTAGTATTTTATAAACAAATAACTAATGAACACACAATCTTAAATCGTTTAATACAATTTAATAAACTCAAGCCCTCATCTCTTATTAAATTATCAATTTCTTGGTTTTCGTAAATGCCTAGACCTCTATTATACTTTCGCATCTTTCAATAAAGGGTTTCAAAGTTAAGCCTTGAACATGTTTTGAAAAGATTGAAAGGTAGATGCCAAAAAAAAAACAAAAATACTTTTTGAATTTTGTTCAAGAAACTAGCGGTTTCGAAGGATGCTTTTCTAATATTATTAACAAGATTGAGAAAGTGGCTATCGTACGGAAAAATTCCGGCGAATGATATTGTTTAAGTCTAGATTGCACTCCTGCTTTATCGCCCCTCATATTGAACCAGTTGTCATATCCCTTCTAATTTAAATCTAAGCCATTAAGTTTTATATTTTTCGGCTGGTAAGAAGCCTAAAAGCTTTCATTAATTTTAATTTTAACATCAGCGTCAAATTTATTGGTTGATTACAAGAAGCATTTGCTCTACCTTACTAATGGTAGGGGTACAGTCTAAGGTTATGAAAATATTTAGATTTTTTATTTCATCAATAATATGAGACTTTAACTATGACATAGCCGATCTATTATAGTGTTTTGCATATTTCTCCAAGCTAGAGCTAGCTTTAATCTCTTCTTTTTTTGAGCACTCTACGGGTGTTTTCTTTCATGATGAGGTCAAATTCATTAGCAACTATCTTAAAAAAATTACCGTTATTATACTCAAACAACTTGAAAATCCAAACAACTTTTACCAAGCATTTTAGTAATTGCTACAATTCTTAGGAGCACCACGTTCTAACGATTTGTTTCGGCATTAATAATTCTTTGAGCAATCATATCTATAGCTTTACAACTCATTCACCATTGGTTCATTACTAGAAATGAATTTTTTGCCTCAATACGATTTTTAAAAATTGCATGCTCTTTTAAAGTTCCGCAAAGGTGCTTCGGACTTTTAAAACTTTAAAAAAGAAAGGGTATACTAATCAGTCTCGTGAAACTTGCTTAATATTCGTGTAATAAAATGTGCGCTAAAATGACGACCAGTCATTTAAAGTAAGTTCGTAATACCTTGCATGAAAAGCTTTTTTGGCGTCTTTTGAAATTCTTAGCCACGATACTAGACATGTACTCAAAGTTTGTAGAACGCTTTCCATATTTTCTTTTGTAATCAGACGTGTTGGATTTTCTGTCATTTGTTTTTTTTTTTGCACAATTTTGAATATCATTTTTAAGATGCCAGCTTGTTCACGTCTTTCGACTTCCTTTTCCAGCCTTATTTTTTGGTACAGGTAACCAGACAGTTGTTATTACAAAATAATAAAAAATAAAGATTTATCCATGTTCTAAATTAGCTAAATCCGCAATTAACATAACTTATTAAAAACAATTTTATAATTCTTGGTTTTGCGATTTTATTCAGTTCAGTTATTCAAATATATTATTATAAAAAAGCGTTTTATCGGAACAATGAACTTAACTTATTTACTTACAAACTTAATACTACAATGAATGTTAAAACATTTTCTCTAGAAAAATATTAGTTTACTAACTTACAAAAACGTTCCTTAAATGCACGTGCTAGTTCCCGAAATTTGGGGTTTCACTGAACGAAACAAAATTGAAACAGAAATTTATATTCAAAAGCAAAACCCTCAAATAAACTTGCTCATCTCCCTAATTATTAATAAAACGCATTAAATATTACTGAAACAAGGAACTTTGAAAGATTTTCACGTGGTAAATATTACTGTTGTAGTTATTTTAACATTAAATTCGACTGTATTACATAATAATTACTAGTATCAAAACGCGAAAAATACAATCATAAACTAAACATAAATAATGGACATTTAGCCTCTCAGAAGGATGAATTGGTGAAGCTTCATAAGGGTAATAACCACTATCGTGACGTAACATTATTTTCATAACACTTACATCACGACCTCCATTGTAAGGGTGGATACCACTAACTGTACTTATACTGGAACGCGCCCCCTCCCCCCGTCTGCCATCTCGATACGAGAGAGAGAGAGAGAGGCCGCAAGGGACATCTATGTTCTACTCTCGAGCGTACGCGCATGAGTAGAGCAGTCGATTGGCACGTCGCAACGTTTGAAAAGGATTTGATACGTTTTGAATACTTCAATGATGAATTTTTGAAGATACTTGGGCATTTACAAATATCCATTGAAACCCATTTTACCTACTGTCATACTCAGTCATTTTACAAAAATAATGAACTATAAAAATAATTTCAAGGTATGATCAATGGTATGCGTTAAACATCGGATTTGTATTGACCATAAAAGATGTAAAATGCATTTCTAAATTAAACGTAGTTACACGTGTGCGCATAATAAGTTCTACATTATTTATATTAATAAAAACTATAATCAATTTTGTAAAGATGTATAAAAAATATAGTGGTAAAAAACAAACGTGATGACAACAATTATATAAGCCAGAGTACTCGTTAGTGACCACCAATATGGGTTTAGGCAAAGTCGTTCAACAGGCGATCTTCTTTCATATGTGACCCAAGTTTGGAACAATGCAGTAGAGCAGTCCGGTGAAACAGTTGTAGTCGCTTTAGATATCTCAAAGGCATTTAACCAAGTTTGGCATAAGTGTTTGTTTGCCAAACTCACCTCGTTTGGGTTAAATGATACGCTCATCAACTGGGTTTCTAGTTTCCTCGACAAAACACGAATACGTGTCGTAGTTGATGGCTTTTTTTCAAAAGAAGTTAGCATTAACGCGGGCGTACCACAGGGATCCGTTATAGCGCCTACACTTTTTTCTGCTGTACAGTTCTTTCTTTGTATTATCGTTATTACAACGGCTATTGTGCTGATGAATTATATTCTTTGATACGATCTCGGGGTATCTTTGCGAGAAACACTCGATTCGCTCATTCACATCATCAGTATGCAGTACAAATCTCCACGGGCGCAATCCACATTTTTCTACACGGCTTCTAAACTCTGGAATGATCTCCCTAGTTCCTGTTTTCCTCTCACTTACGATATGAGAAAATTTAAGGTAGCTGTTCATAGGCATCTATTGGCAATTCATTATCCCTCTATCCATCCTCCTAAGTGTTCCTGAGTGCTTTAGCACGATAGGCCTAATTTAGCCTGTTCAGGTCCACAATCATAAAAAAAAAATAAATGCAACAAACAATAAGCAGTATAGTAAAAATCAATGATTAATAAGTAAATGAATATTGCCGATTAGAGGTTACACTTTGGTTAGTTTGTTTTGGAGTGACGTACTTTAACGCGGTCTGCTGCCTCGCGCAGCGCATGCGCAAAGAGTTACGAAAAGGAAAGGAGTGACCCTTGCGCGCTATCTTTCTCGCCTTGCGGCTTTTCTATGGCAGAGGCCGCCATGTGCGTTCCAGTATAAGTACAGTTCAGTGGTGGATACGCATCAGCACAATAGTTATTTGTATTACAAGGCCAGAAAATGGATGTTTGTGAGTACGAGTAAACTTTATAATAATTTATAGATGTAATTTGTAGTTTATAAGAAACTAATACGGACATATAAAGGGCTTTGAGTTATGTCAAATGTCGAATATTCTATCAGTTCTGTCACTACAACGAATACCAACTGTAATTTAGTATTATTTTTGCCGGCCTAGGCGGGAAAATGCATAGTTTCCGGACGCATTTGCAGTCTGTATATGTCCTATTACAGAACGAAGGCACAAAAACAATTTTGTATGTCACACGTCCAGAAACAATAGTTTTGCGAGTATTCGCATGATATAAATAACTATTATTTTGAGCACGTCACTACAAAATCAATGTATTAATTTAATTGGATCTCTAGCTATTTCAATTTAATAATTTTTGTAAGTGGATATGTTGTTTTTATCATAAAATATTTTGAAGTGTATTTGTACCTTTAAACTTATACATGACATCCCAGTTGTCACCATATAATTGCATAATCATGAACTGCTAAGGTTAGGAACGTAATTTTAATATTTCAAATTTATAGATTAAACATGTCCAAATCCAATCAACAATTTTTATTACAATTACCAAAAGATAAATTGCCTGACATATGGAATGATGATTTACGAATGAATGTTTTATTTGCACCTTTTCGTAATCGATCTGTAAACGCTCAAGATTGGGATTCAAAACTACATTTTTGGAAGAATTTAATTTTTGATACTTGTGTGTACAATAATATTTATACATTTAAGCTGGAAGAATTACAGAAACTGTTTAATACTAAGGGTCGATCACCTGGTTGCCTAAATATTGTTGTTCAGGAAATGATTAAAAGTGGAGAATTAAAAAATTTAGAACAGTTTTTACAAAAACCATCTAAAACTTGGAGTTCATGGATGGCTGACACATTTATAAAAAAACCAATTGTTTGGTCTTACAGCAAAGTAAGAGATTCAGTGAAGTCCCCGAGTTTAGATGGCACTTTTGTTCTAGTATCTGCAATCACAGCTGAAGGTGATAAACTGCTATCTATGGTACCTGAGGAATTCAAAAATCGTATAGTTAGTTTAAAGGAGTTGCTTAGTTTAATGAATCTAGATGAAAGTAAAGCAAACCAAGTAAAGTTACTATTGCACCATTTAATGTGTATTGGCTCCCTTCATATTTATGAAATTAAAAAAGATAATGAAAACCAGTCAAGTATAAATAATACTTTAATTAAATTCGCAAGTATCAAGGGTCAAGAACAGATTTCTGAAGTAGACATTAGTATTCATATTCTCCAAGAGACTGAAAAAAATTTAACATTACTTGTAGAAAAATTTGAAAAAGAGGTAATCGGGTATATGGATGAAGCTAAATCCTACTTATGTAAAGGACATCGTCAAATGGTAACATTGCAATATTTTGTTGACAACTTTTTACACTCAATTAATTGTAGGCTAAAAGCTGTTTGAGGAAAAAACATGAAATGGATAAAAGATTATCACAAAAGGCAGATGCTTTGCATAACATACAACTTCTATTATTGAAATTACGTGATAGCAATATGGATGCACAAGTTTTTGAATCATATCAATTGGCTTTATCCACATTAAAGAAAAACTTCAAAGATACTGGCTTATCAGAAGAATCTGTGGATGATGTAGTTACACAATTAGGTACAATTCTTGATGTGCATGAAGACATTCAAAGTACACTTGCACAACCGTTATCTGGCACAGACGAAGATCTTGAGGATGAATTGGCAATGTTAATGTCGACACACACACCACCTACAGATCCATCTTCACCATCCAAACCACTAGTAGATTCAGAGACTGAGGAACTAAAGAAAAGATTGGAAGATCTAAAACTTCCAGATGTACCTACAGATTTTATTACACTAAAGAATAAAGTTTCAAGCTAAATTTATTTAACGTTTTTGTTTTATATTTTATAACTAAGCCATTTATTTTAACTAATATTTTTAAGTTTACTTTGTTTTATGTCAAATTAAATGTAAATCTTCTTAACTGATCAATATAATACTTAATGTATATACCTACATATGTATCATCTGTACCAGAAAGTCCTTACAGATTTTTTTAACATATGTCGCTAGCCGTAAGTATGGAAAAAAATTATTTGGCATATATGTTATTTTATTCTACTATCATTAAGCTTCAAAAACAACAGTTTTATTTCGCCTAAATAATAGAGTTATAACTCTAAATATGTCGATTTTCGTGCCTGAAAAAGGGAATTTGCGACATGCATTGCTTTTCTTATTTCATCAAAAGAAAAGGCCGTTTAAAGTCATCGTTTGCTGGTAGAAACTTACAGAGAGCATGCTTCAAGCATTGAAACATGTGAGACATGGTTTCAAAAATTTAAAAGTGGTGATTTTGATTTGAAAGAAATTAAACGTTCAAGTAGACCAAAAACATTTGTGGATGCATAGTTGCAGGAGTTTTTGGACGCAGACCCAACCCAAAATCAAAAACAATTGGCAGAAACGTTAAATGTGGCACAAGAAACGATTAGCGACCGCTTACGAGCAATGGGAAAAATCCAAACGTTGTTAAGATGGGTGCCAAATGTACTGAATTTTTGCATCGGATTGGTGACGGGTGATGAAAAATGGATTTCTTTCGAAAATCCACAAAGTAATAAATCGTGGTATTACCTGGCCAAGCTGGTCTATCGACTCCAAGCCCGGATCGCTGCGGAAAGAAGACAATGCTGTGTGTTTGGTGGGACCAAGATGGTGTGGTGTAGGGGAAAGTCAGGTAACGCGGGACATTGCAACAATAAATGTTTTTGGCATGGATAATAAAAACTCATGATACTACGACTAGGTCGTAGTATCATGGTAAATCCCACTAATGCTAGACAGGTGCGTGAATGCATAATAAGCTAACCTCAAATTTTTCATGAGGAGCAGAGAAGCAAGTGCATTGATATTGAAGTTGCGTTTTTTCAAGTTTTTTATTTGTTTCGTTTATGTTTTTAAGGCACATTATCAATTGACCAGGTGAGTTAATATGTCTCTACCGCATACAGGTTATAATTTTGGGATTATTTTTAAATTATTTTGCATTTCATTTTTGAGATATAACACAAAGTTACTTTTTTTTTAATGGAACGTATAGTTTATTTTAGTCTTATTAAATAGCATATTTTTTACTGATTTCAAAAATGTATAGTTTACCTTATTTATAACAAGTAGTTTTTTTTGTAATTTAATAAAAACTGTAAAGTTAAAATCGAGTATCAGTTTTAAAAAATAGAAAAAGATTTTTGTATTTTTGGGAGTCATATATGGAGGTACAAGAAGGGTATGTTGTCACCTCAAGTTATATATGATCAGATACTGGAGTGACCCTTTCGCCTTCAACAGTGTTGCAGCCTCTTTGGAGGTGTTAACGACGCTTCTGTATATTTTCTGGTATACATTCTATATTTTAATTAATGCACGTGAAGGCCATTATCTACGTTACGCCTCCTAAGGAAGCAGTAAATACAGTCAATGTGTTTTTTATGGAATACTTGCTCCCGAAACTGTTTAAATAACTTAACTTGTATTTTAAAAAACCAATAATTGATTGGACAATATTAATATGAGACGGAAATGCAAAAAAAAGGTTTAATTACAGAAGTATGCTTTACTATTATAAGTGAGCCTATTATGTGAATGTGTAAATGTAAGTTAGTTATGATTAAAATACTTTTCGGATTAAAGTCGTTTATTTTGTACGATTTTTAAAAGTTTCGATAGCAATTTTAATTACTAATTTACATCTATTGTCATACGGGCGTGTGTTAACGTCCGTTGTATATTAAAAGCTGTTTATCATTTCTTTTGCATAATGATGAGTTCTTCTAGTTTTGCACCGAGCAAATGAGCGTTTAGTAACACGGCTTGCTTAGCATTATGGAGGGAATGTATTCGATTCCCGTTACTGTGTTTTCTATATGAGGTTCTTTCAGATGGTGTTCCTCTTACACATATTGCGGTTTCATCACTGTGTATACGCACATCATATGTGGCTATTTAGGCGAATGCAGGATACGTTCCCCCTCAAAACTCCAATTGCGTTCTTTCCGATCCCATCCCGACCGCACCTATATTCTTAGTCCCACCATGAATACATACCTAATGTACGTATGTGTGTTGGGAATACATCAATGTGGCTGAAGGTGCAATGGTCCATAACTTTTTTAATTGTTTTCGGATTTTGGTGAAATTTTTATCAGAGTATTGACATTTGTGTCGGAGTGTTATCCAGAATTTGAGTTATTAAAAAAAATGGGTAATCATTATACAGGAAGAAACAAAAGTTACATTTTGACCCTTCAATACCTAACGACCTGTGGAAAAATTGAGCGGTAAAATTTAGTTTCATTATGTGTCGGTTTGAAGTGTGACCTTTTCTTAACAAAATGTTTTTTCATTCACTTCTCTATCTCCTTTTTAAGAGAAGCTGCAAATTTTTAAAAACAGTGTTGCAATGTTTCAATTTTATTAACAATTTAGAACATTACATTATCTTATCGAGAGCCTAATTAAAACATCAAATTTATTTATGTAGTAGCCTTACTTGGTTGCGTAGCAACGAGCATTGTTAAGCAAAGTGTCACTGTGCAGTCATTGCAGAATAATCCTTTAAAAGTTTCCCGTTTAAAAAAAATGACACCAGAAGATGTCTTGTTGCCTTAAATCACGATGGCCGTAATGTACGGTACATTTCAGAATTCTTAGGCAAACCAAGAAGTAATGTACAAGACACTGTCAGTGGGTTTCATCAAACTGGTGAATACACGCGACGTGCTGGATTAGGGAGACCACGTTTTGCCAACCAATGTGATAACCGTTTCATAAATACTATTATTACCCGTATACTTCAGGATGCACGTGGTAGTACAGCCTCAACACAAACCATCCATCAAGAAGGAGGACTCATGTCCATGAAACCTATTGCATGCCCTCTTTTACTTCCAGCTCACCGTACAGGGCAATTACACAGAAAGTGGAGAGCAGAAGAGTGGTTGCGTGTATTATTCACGGACGAATCGCGCTTTTGTCTACGTTTACCTGACGGACGTGAACGTGGCTGGAGGAGAGCAAGTGAACGATTTGTCAAATGTTGCATATCTCCTAGAACGCCTTTTGGAGGAGGCAGTGTTATGGCGTGGGCTGAAATATCACTGCATGCCCGAACGGACCTAGTGATGATACAGAATGCTTCTTTAACCACTATCCGTTATATCCAACAATGTTTAGCTTATCACGTGATACCCCTCGCTCCGTTTGTCGGACAAAACTTTCTTTTAATGCAAGATAATGCCATACCCCACGTTGTACGGATTGTGACAGAATATTTAGAAGTGAACATTCAGTGATTGTAGTGGCCACCGCGTAGTCCCGATTTAAATCCAATTGAACACGTATGTGATATGCAAGTAAGACGTGGAAGATAATGTAATGTTCTAAATTGTTAATAAAATTGAAACACAACATTGCAGCTTCTCTTAAAAGCAGTCATTGGACGTGAATGAAAAAACATTTTGTTAAGAAAAGGTCGCCTTTCAAACCGGCACCTAATGAAACTAAATTTTACCGCTCAATTTTTCCGCAGGGCGTTAAGTATTTAAAGGTAAAAAAGTAACTTTTGTCTGAAAACAATTCAAAAAGTTATTGGCAACCAAAATTAACTTAAATTATCATTTCGGAAATTTTTTGGCGGGGAGTGTATTAACGATTTAGTTAGAATCAGAAGCTGCTCTTAGCCGCCCATTCTGCGCTTACACCCTCCATACTCCTCA
Source organism: Vesta saturnalis (assembly GCA_036346205.1). Taxonomy (NCBI): domain Eukaryota; kingdom Metazoa; phylum Arthropoda; class Insecta; order Coleoptera; family Lampyridae; genus Vesta; species Vesta saturnalis. The sequence continues at coordinate 544,380 of JARFJB010001840.1, forward strand.
AAATTCAAAAATTCTGTGACATCGCTTTCAACTGATTTTTACCCGGGAAAGCAATTCTGAGATTGGTTAGTTGCTAGTGTCTCTATTATTGAGTAGCATAAATGGTTCCGGAAGTGGGCGTTGTCCTGGTGGTCATAAATTATGCTTTAATGTTAATTTAATATTCATGCTTTTATGGTATTAGTCCAAATTATGTTTTTGTCAAACAATGTAAAATTAAAACTCATGAACCCCTTTTGTCAGAAAAGTGATTAAACTCATTCTTTTCGATGCCCTTTATGGTTTTTGGTAACACGGCACTAAATTTGTGCAATAATGTGGGTTTCCGTAGTATGGTCCTTGCTAAATGCGGAAACCAGCTCAATGGTTTTGATTTGCTTGTGAACTGCATTGCTATGCTATGCGTGCCCGTTTATATAGGTTATTTACCGTTTGATTTTGATTTTATTAATATAGGTATTGTTGGAAAAGCCTACACTTTCCGGTCGCGAAACAGTTGCAATTGATAGGTCAAATTTTTGTAAGATCCAATATTGGCAAATAGTTTTTATACGCATCGTATCTACCCTAACAACTTTGCGTAATGATGTAAATCTGTCTCTTTGGTACGCATATTTTAACGAATCATGGCTTTCGCTAGTTTGGTAGACCCATCTACAGTCGTGATTCACTTTATAGTATTTGGTCAGTATCTTGTACGTTTTTCATACTCAGAATAATCTTGAACCGGAATTTATGTAAAAGCTAATAATGTAATGTAGGTACCTGATACTGCCTTATGCCGTTTTAAAAATATAGTTGTCTTTGTTAAAAGAATAGTATTTAATATAAAATTTCGTATATTGGAAATCTCGGACCTTCTGAGAGTTCAGTTGTCGCGATTTCAATTATTAGCAATAATAAACACCACGGTAACCGAGCAACTGGAGCACGGATTGCAATGTAGCCAGATTGAATTCAACATATTAGCTGCAACCTTCGGACACATTGGAAGCTCTAAATATTCCCGATTGAACAAATGTGGAAGACTGAAACTTTTTTTACCTTAATTGAATAGATGTACATTTAGATATAAATCGTTTAATTTTGATTCAAAATCTATTGAAGGTGCGGATTTAAATGGTTCCTAATTCATGCAAAGCGTTTTTGTTGTTGACGTCTATCGTAAGATATTTCTTTAAGAGAAAATTATAATTGCAGTATATACAGAATATGACGTACCTTAAAAATATTTGGTGAGGAAAACACATAAACAATTACCTATGACAGATAGAACTTTAAAGCTTCATGCCAGATAGAGGTTAATAGACATACAGCTTAAAACTTAACTTAAAATAAATTCCAAAGCCGTCCGCTTTGATAAAATATGGATAATATAGTTTATCCACGACTATTGTATAATGTATCCATTATACGTCTGTTTGTTGGACCTTAATAATACCCATTAATCACGGCAGTGATTAATGAGTCATTAATCACTGCTGCCAGATGCTTCCTTGATTTAGCTATAATATTATATTGTTTTGCTACAAACAATCGGTTTTTAAAATTTTATCGTGTAAACCACTAAATATTTTCAATTCAGTTCTGTACATAAAAAAGAAATTAAAAAAGTGAATTTTCCTAGACCAGATTCGAACGCGGGACCCGCGGTTGGAAGGCAAGGAGCATCTACACAGCGACTTCGAATGTACGTGTCGTATATTTGTTTCTTAACATACCATGTTTTTCGAAACATTTTATAAATCGAACTAGCTTTTAAAACAAAACAAATTTGACTCAAACCTGTTGACATTATTGTTTGTGTGCGTAGATTTCTCAGTGTTTTGATATTTTGTGTTAAAAAACGAACTAAAAATGGATATAGAAAATGAAAATGACTTTTCTTTAACACCACCAGAAATTAGAGAAGCTGCTGAAGTTGCCTCATTAAATTTATTGCCGGAAAAGTCAAGGAAAGTATATAATATGGCCAATGAATATTTTTTGAACTGGCAAAAGGAAAAGAAAACCACTTCATTTTCTGAATCGACTTTATTAGTATACTTTACTGAATTATCCGCAAAATATAAATCTTCAACACTATGGACCTATTACTCAATGCTTAAAAGTGCAATCACCTTACATCAAGGTATAAATTTAGAAGATTATAAAAAAATTACGAGCATTACTAAAAAGAAAATCAGAAAATTTTCAGCTTAAAAAAGCGAAAACTTTTTCTAGCCAAGATATAAATAGCTTTTTAACTAAAGCATCTGATGATAAATACCTAGCAATAAAGGTAATATATTAAGTTAATCTTTCACATAGTTATTTTATTACATTCTGTAATTTAAGATTGCGTTAATAATAGGAGTAATGGCTGCATGCAGAAGTAATGAGTTGTATGAAATGAAAATAACCCATTTACAAGATCTTGGATCAGCTTTTTTGGTTAATGTGCCAAATACCAAGACAAAAATTTGCCGAAAATTTACTGTTACGGATAACTTTTACAAAATATCCAAGACGTACATGTCTTCGACCAAGTCATGTAACCAGTGATACATTGTTTTTAAATTACCAAAATGGTAAATGTACAACTTAGTGAATTGGGATAAACAAATTTACAAAAATGGAAAAGGATATCGCTGCTTTCTTCAAATTACCGAATCCAGAACAATATTCTGGTCACAATTTCCGCAGATCTTCTGCAACAATACTGGTTGACGCAGGCGGGGATATTACTGCTCTCAAAAGACACGGTGGATGGAAGTCCATCGTCGTAGCAGAAGGCTACATAGACGAATCCGTCAAAAATAAAACCGATACGGCCAACAAAATATCATCTTCAATTCAACCAAAAGTAAACCAAACGAATCAATGTACATATAATTCAAATGTTTTAAGTCACCGAAACATTAGTTTTGATATTAATTCTATCCCTGCGATTAACTTGACCAATTGTTCAAATATTACAATTATTAATAAATATTAATAAATAGCATCATCTTGTAAGATTAGATACGTGATATTTGTTAAGCTAAATACATAGATTTTTGTGTTAATTATTATGAGATATACGATTATTATAATTTTCGATAACTATGTACTGTGTATAAATGAACAATAATGTATTGTATCAAATATTTGTTAGAATAAAATAGTGTTTCTAAAAATATGTATGTAATGTAACTAAATTTTCTAACAAAAAAAACTTCAACAAAAATATTTAATAGTCGTGGATAAAGTATAGTATTCTACTCGCATAATGGCTATTATTCTCTCCGTGATTTAGGCCACTCGCCTGCGGCTCGTGGCCGAAAACTTCACCTCCTGAATAATAGCCATCATTATACGCTCATTGAATAATATACTATTAAACATTTGCAATCTTATTTAATTAATTTTTAGACTTAGGTGATTGATTTTGTATTTATTAAGAGGCCTTGTAAAAAAAGTATCATTTAGAAACTATCATTTAAATTCTATCTCAGGAATTTCTTGTTGCTAAATTACACGTTGTATCAAAAAATTGCATAGAACAAAATTACTTAATACGTTTAAGGTCTAAATGTCCGTATTATACAGTGAGGACATAAAGTCCGTCGACCGGTATTATGTGAGACAATTGTCTATTTTTTAAGATGAAAATGACAACTTTATTTGTCAAAACGACATCTTGGCATAGTTTCGATTTTTTTAAATAGAATAGTGGGTCATGTGATGTCATTTTTAAATAGCGACCAATAATGTTTTAGCAAAATAAATTAAACTCATTAAACAATTTAAACATTTAGATTTTATCTTGCAACGTACGCGCCATTTAAATTAAATGATATTTACCTAAGTTTTTAATCACTTGACAGGCACGTTTCAAAATGACAAATATTAGGAAACCATAGCAACAAAACTTAATTGTTGCATAATTAAGGTAGAAAATACTTACTGCCAGAAACTACTTAAAAAAAAATCAAATTTAAAATTGGTCGCAATCTGAAAATAAAAGAATCTAATGTTTTCAAACTCAAAAGTTTGAATTAAGCAAAAAAGACCTTCAAAATGAAGTATCACATGACCCATTATTCTATTAAAAAAGGAACAGATAGCAGAACGTACTACAATTAAAGTATGTTGGCATACATATTTTTGTTTCACTTTTATTGCAGTTTTCATTATATGTAATGCAGGAGGTGGGAGTGAAATATCAGACATAGTCGGACTCCGAGCGCTCCCAAGTGTACTGTGAAAATGAACTTGGAATTTTGCACCGGATAAACGAATACACTGGATTGCACTTTTAATGTACGCGTTGACCGCCCATGTGAAATCGTGGGAAATCCTAAAAAATCTTTTTGGATGGCTCAAAGAATGTTTTTTTTTTTAATTTTGACTCTTACGTCGTCCAACTCGTAACATAAGGGTTAAAAGGCTTAAAAACTCTAAAAGTGTTTGTCTGACTGCCATGTACTACTATTAGAGCCACACAGTGCAAAATTCTGTCCAAGAGTTCCATCTCATCTCATCCTCCTCTTCACATTCATCTCTACATTCGTGCCATATTCTCAGAAAATTTGTTTAATGTAAGTTAGTTTAAACAGCTCTGGTGGTTTTCAACTACATAAAAGAGTTTCACCTTTAATAAGAGAAAAAATAAACATTTAAGAAATGTACAGTAAATCGTAGATTATTAGAATGTCGGTAAGAATGTAGAGTAAAATGCGTTTCAACTAGATTCAAATTAAAAAATCATTTACACAGCAGTAGAAGATTGTAATTAAAGATAACTTTATTTTCTAAAAGGCACTAATGAAATGTAATGTGTCAGAATAGTATGGAGTTTGTGCTCACTCTTTGCCTTGATTTGTTTAGTCCAATCAGAAGTCAGAGAAAAATGTTTTAAGATAATAGGAAGAATACATTCCCATTAAAATTGAGATAAGATCAGCTAAAACCTTATATACTAATTGAAAAATAATTTGTAAACGAATGGAGGGAAATTAACTTAACCTTCACGCCATTCCCTTGAGGGTAGGCAAAGCAATCCCTGCCTCTTATTTATTTTTCATTCACAATCTTTGTCCATGCTTTCCTATCTCCGCATACCTCCCTAGCTTCTGCAATACATTGTCTCTGACATGCTCTTTTATTTTCAAAATTCCTTATCTTTCTTTCCTTTATCATACATTCCACTGCATTCATCCAAGTTTTACGCTGCCTACCAAACCCGGCATTTCCTCTAACCTCACCCACATATATTTGCTTCGTTAATCTTGCGTTGTTCATTCTCTCAATCTGACCAAACCAAGTAATGTACTACTTTTATATCTATCTATCATCGTCTTTTCCTCGCCACACTCCGTCAATATGCATTCATTCTTTATCTTATCCCTTTTCGTTTTACGACATGCGCTTCTCAGGAATCTCATACCCACGGCATTTATTTTTCTTTCTCATTATCGTCCACATACTTCCAATCACTTTTCTTCCAGCATTGACTCTTCGTCCAATCTCGTCCTCCATTGTATCATCTGCAGTAAACATTCTACCTTTTCACCTTACCGATTGAACACCACAATCTTAGTTTTGTTCACGTTTACCTTTAGGTCCATGCTCTCACAGACTGTATCAAACTTCCTCAGAACGGTTTGTAGCTCATCCGCATTGTCACTTAATAAGACTGTGGCATCTGCATACACCAGAAGTCGTTCATTTACGTCACCAACTATTACACCATTTGTATCGGCACATGCTTGTCTAACACATTTATCCATGTAAACATTGAACAACCACGTTGACATCACACAGCCTTGTCGCACTCCTTGCTCAATATCAAAGCCAGACTACCGTTATATACTGCTCTTGTTCTATTTATTAGACCTTTATTTACGCCATATTCATTTAGTATTTCCCACAGCTTCTCCCTATTCACTCTGTCGTATGCTTTCCCCAGATCTACAAACGCACTTTTTACCCTTAAACACTTTTCGATCACCTGCTGGAGAGCAGCCATCTGATCGACACATCCTCTCCCTGACATGAAGCCACCCTCTACAGCCCAAATCTTAGATTGTGTAGTTTCTCGTACTCTATCAATCAGAATTCTTCCAAATACTTTACCAGGCACGCTGAGCAAACTTATTCCTCTGTAGTTCTTGCAATCACTCTTGTTCCCCTTACCCTTATACAGTGGTACAATGATCGCGCTCTTCCAATCCCTCGGCACTTTTCCACACATAAGGCATACATTGAATAATTTACACAATCTTCGTATAAGCTTTACACCCCCATACTTTAGCATTTCACCAGTGATTTCATCTACGCCTGCTCCCTTGCCGTTTTTCAACCTTCCTAGCGTTTTATCTACCTCATTTATCCCAATGTCCTCAGTTTCATTCACCATTCCTTCTATATTATCCTTATTTAACCCTGCAGTCTTATTTTCCACACTACTGTACAGCTTTCCGAAATATTCTTGCCAGAATTTTCTCACTTCATAATCGTCCCATACTATTTCGTTGCTCGTATTCATCCATCACTCCTGCAGTGTTCTGTTTTGGGCCACGTTTTGTATTTTTTACCCATTTTCAGAAGAGTTTTTTGTTTCCCTCCATATCATTCTGCATTTTCTCTCCTTTCACAGTCATCACTTCCTCTTTACTTATTCTGACTGCCTCCTTCGCTTCTTTGTTTCTTAATCTGTACACCTCGTACAATTTCTTTTTCTCAATCTCATTTTTTGCAGCAATCATTGCCATGTACGCATCTTTTTTCTTACATACTGCCTTTTTTACCGACTCATTCCACCAAGCACATTTTTTCTGTCTACTTACAGACGTTCCTCCACATACCCGCACGGCACAATTGACAACAGTTTTTCAAGCTTATATATGCACTTTCAACGTCAGTGTCCTTTATTTGTTCGTTCCACACTGTTTCATTTACATTCAACTCTTTACTCACAGCATCTGCGTATTTCATTCTCGCACCATTATCCACTAGTTTGTCTACCCTAATTCTGGACGTTCGCACTACGTTTGCTTTTCTTTTCCAGACCCACTTTTACCCTAAACACACTCTCGATATAACCAAAAAGTGGTCCGATCCACACTCCGATCCGCGCATTACTTTTGTGTCTTTCACCAGGTTTCTAAGCCGTTCATCATACACTATCAAGTCTATCATACTTTTAGATTCACCTCCTTACCATGTATACATATGCACATTTTTATGTTTAAACCACGTATTGGATACAAACAGGCTTCTCTCCACACAGATGTTCAGCCAGTGTTCACCATTCTCATTGACTCTTTGGTCTCCGAACTTTCCTATAACACGTTCACTATGTTCTCTCTGTACAATCACCCATCCGTTCATATCCCCCCACTACCATCACTCTTTTGTTTGGCTTACATACGTTCAACACGTTCTCTACTTCATTCCAGAAGCTCTCACGCTCCTGGTCTCTTTCCCCATTCACCGGTGCATAGCGTGCAATAAGAAAAATTCTTCGAAACTCCACTTTCATTCTAACCTATATTACTCGGGGAGATACCAATTCATATTGTTTAACACATCTTTTCGGTCTTTCACTTACGATCACCCCAACTCCCTTTGCGCCATGCACTTCAGTCTCAACTCCTGACCATTGTGCTAGACTGCCATACTCCATCTCCACAGCATCCTTTCCTTTGCGCTTTGTCTCTGATACACACAGAATATCAAGGTGTCTTTCGTACATTACATTCGCAATTTCAAATTCTTTACTATACATACCTCTAACATTCCACGTACCTACTCGCCACTCATTCCTTGCACAGTCGTCAACAACGGGCCCTGTCTGTTTTGACCTTGACCGCCCTTTGTAGCCAGGTCGATCCGAGGAAATTGTATTGTTCTCTTGTGAGCAGACAGGTTACTGGCCAAATCGTGCCCCGGACGATGTAGCATTCCCTACTAACGGTTGTAACAATTTTTTTTTGTGGTTGTATTAAAAAGTACATTAATTTAAGAATCGTTCATTTATTTGGCGTAATATTAGAAAAGTTTTTAATTATTAATATGTAGAATTGTGAATGGCAATTTAATTGGCATTTCCTAGAACAAATCTTTTGAGTGTAATGTTACATAAATAGTTTTAGTTCCCTTTCTTAAAAAATTGGATTTATATTATTGTATCCGCGCAAGCGTGAAGACTTTTAGGGGGAATACACTTGAGTTATTCTGAAAGCTTTTTTTTTTAATTCACTTAATGCTGAATGTTACAGCAATAAGCATGATTTTTACCTAATTTTTTATATCTTGGTGCCATCAGATTTTGGTGGTAAGTTATTTTTTTTCTCATTATATTTAAAACTGAAGCCTTTGCTTTTTTTTAGGCACCTTTTAAGTACTCACTTTTAAGTACCCACTTTTACTTATTTGGCACTTTTAATTATTCACTTTGTTTTTTTTTGCTAATTTACTTTTTACTCACTTACTTATGTAATGGAATTAATTTTTAATTTTTACTTTTAAAGTACCATTTTTTAACTACCTTATTTTACTTGGTTTACATCATAAGTCGCAATTTTTTACATACTAAAAACGTCAAAGTAATGCATTGATTATTATGGATTCAAATTAATTAAGAATAAATTATCAAGATAATTCCATTGGGGTGTGGCTGGTAACCTTAGATCTGGAGATTGCACCTCAATGATGCTATAATTATTTCCTCCTGTTGACCGTTCCGTTTCATGTGTCACCAGTGGTAATTAATACATATACAGAACTGTTTAAAGGTATGATTTTTTTAGTAATTAAAGAATAGATTTAAAACTTTTCCATTACAATTGGATATTAAATAAACTTTAGTGTGTTTTGTAATTTTATTTTCATTTTGAGAATTGTTGTATTATTATTAATAAACTTGGTTTAGCTGTTCCAATAACGTAACGTATGTTTAAAAATAGCTTGGCGTCCGAGGTATCATTTTATTGTTTTTATATTACATATTTTTCTTATTAATTAAGTATAAGTGAAAATAATTAAGCTGATGAAAAGCATGCAGTATTTCAGGTACGTTAATTAAACTCCGTATATTTGAACTCTCCCCTATTTCAATCTACCGATGAGCCGACGGCAGTAGCGATTGATATTTGGTAATTATTTTTATTAATTAAAATTATTCGATCAATGACAATCAATTTATTACATCATCGCTTTTGTTTTAATGTTACACGGTATCGTCCTACTACCGGAGTTTGGTGTTCGAAAGTCAAATTTACGAAAGTGAAAGAAATGTTTACACTTGAATCTATGTAATATAGCAAAACAAAGTCAACATAACTAAATAGTACCGATTCATAAAACAATCAATGTGGCAAGACTGTAAGTAAAACTATATGTAACATTTAATATAAATTAATGATAGTGTTGGTTTTGGAAGTGTCAAAGAAGTACTTCACTATCCGATTGTTAAGGAATTAAATAATAACAAATAAATGCCATTTTAAAAGCATTGTCGTTTCATACTTAATTCTTGAAAGGAAGAAGCATTAAAATAAAGTGACAAGATACAGTTAAATGATTACCCAAGTTCGGGATGTTAGTTAAAAGTTAATCGCCAGTTCCAAATAAAGCGTAGACGACGTGCTTATCCGTATATTCAGTTCTCTAATACGATTACAGTAAGTGCTTTTACCATTTCATAATTATAGACTATCTGCTTCCGATAAGTAAGCATTCACACAAAATCGTTACGTTATTTAAAATTACTTGATATCGATACGTGAAATTAAAGTAATTCCGAACATTTCACCGCGTAAGTGCATTTTTTAGTTTGTTGCTAAGCTGATCTGTAGTTGATACTTCAAAACAATTTAAATTACCTATAAGAAGAATTCGTGTTTTAATTGTGTACTCCTTATTAATCCAGTCCATGGACTGGTTAGTGAAAAGTGATTATTAATAAATTTTCTATTCCTTATACAATACATTCTTGCTAAGTTCCTTCTCCATAATTTATGTATCTCTCCTTTGTCAATATTTTTTATTTAAAAAAAAAACTTTTATTGGCAAATTTGACATTAAAATTCTGTACAACTTCGTAAATTTGATGTTAAAATTGCGTACGAATTTATATGTGAATGCGTACAAACACCACAAAATTATTACGAAGAAAAAGTTCAAAATGAATTAATCAGCTTCCAAATTAGATGTGAGCCTATTTTTATGAAGCAAAGAAAAATTGAAAAAAAACTTAATCACGAAGATGACGATAACGTTATTAAAGATATTTTGCGTGTCAAAGTTTCTTGTAGAATATCTACAAATTTAGATCAAAAGAACAATTAGAATTCTGCGAGAAACTGGAAATCATCTTGAAGGATGAAATCCGGAACGAGCAAGACATCATCGCTCTGGAGTTAACCGAAGAAAATTTGCGAACTTTAGATGGTGATATTATTCCATCCTTTGAAACGGTTTTAAATTATATATTAATTAAAATTTAATAGATTCTTTTCCTTAATACAAGCACTGCATAACGTGCGTTTTCAAAATTAAGATTGATAAAAAATTATTCAACCTCTACTATTAGACAAAGTCGTTTCAGTAATCTTGCCACAATTTCGATAAAGTCAGAACTAATAAAAGTATAGAGTTAAAAAATTTCAAAGTCTTACATTTTCAAGATTCAAAGGTTGATTCATTGACACTAATGAAACGTCTCGTCTCACAATTAAGAAAGTGGGATCTAGAATGTTTTCTTCCACCTCACCAAAATTTTTAACTGATGTCATGTATCTCACATACTAAACATCTTGACATACGAATCTAGGAACAAAGTAAAAATGATATGTTAATGTGTTTATTTGTGTTTGCTTTATGAATGAAAACAATTTGATTTTACATAAGTGCAGTAAGTCCATGACATGTAAGTATATTTATTCAGATATATGGTTTACTCTAGGGACAAAACATTTTGATTCTGTACAAGTGCAAAAAGTCGTTTTACACTCTTCTGTTTCATTACACCTGCGTGAACGTGCTGCAAGTAACTGAGCGTACGTGCAGTGTGGTGCCTATAGAAGATTCTCCTGTAGTGAATTATCAGATGATTGCCCTTGGTAGATGATGGAATACTGACATCTCGACCACTGTCGTAATCAACTTGTATTCGAGCACATACAGTGTCCGTATGTTTGTTAGTCTGTCATTCAGTCTGGTCAGCGTCCGCACTACGTCGGACGATGTTTTCCTGGAAAAAAAGATAATGAGACTGTCGCTTCTAAATGTACGATGGCATCATTTTACCCACTTAGTCTAACCTGGCTTATGACATTACTCCAGTCAACATCGTAATTTAGAGCTTACGATATTATGGTTGTTTGCTGTAAAGAAAAAAATGTAATAAAAAACAACAGTTATCTAGATAAAACATACTATGAATGTGAGTTGCTCCCACCTTACAACGCGATGAGCGTAGAATAGGCAGTGCCACTCACCGATGATGAGGAAGGCGTTGAAGTCACACACTAAAAATAACGTTTTTGGAGAAAAATTTTCCAAGGTTTTAATCACTCTTTTCAGTCGAAAGATGGTTAGAAGATGTGTGGCCAATCACGGCCCGACCACTCCTGCGACTGCGTTTATACCCAGAAAGTCATCTACCCATCACCACGATATATCCATCATTTATCATTCTGTCTATGGCGATCTGTTACGTTGCATTCTCGTTCGCATCGCCGTATATTGAATAAAGATGTAACAAGACGTTACTTTGTAACAGTTAAAAATGTAACAAGATGTTACAAGCTAAACCATAACTGAAGCGTAACATTACTCCTGCATTTGTACATTTTTTGTTACGGGTCCAAACAAAATGTTCCAATGTGAACCCCTGCTACCCCACCTTCACAGAGGCAGGTAGCTTAATCTATCGTATAACTGGCTACTCCCCAAAACCACACAGAAAAAGTATCAGAAGAGATGATATTGTCCACTACACTAAGTATTCAATTGATGTCCGTAGATAAGTTTTCCAGGGTCATCTCAGGAGCAATAAACATAAAGCAAATGTGTGTCGTCTACTCATTAATACGGGAGTTGAAGTAATTTGGAATGCGCTTAAGCAGCGCATTGTTACATACCTACAGAATATCTCCAAGCAATATTCATACTGATGTGCAAAATCAACTTTTGATGTTAAAATAAATATTTTGAAGCTAATACAAATTCAGTTGCAGTAATACCTTTTCATGCAATGCCATGTTGAGTTGGTTGATTTGTACGTCCTAAACAGTAGAGAGAGATTGATTGATTGATTATTTATAATCTCGTAATATAATTAGATTAGGTCTCAATGAGCCCCCTCTTACATCTTCACGAGATACTCGAATAAAGTATAACTTTATAAAAACAGTTCCAATCCTTTTATATCTTGAACAGTAACAAAAATATATACCTATTAGTAGTAATATGGAGCCGGTTCTGGACCAGTTCAAGGTCACTCGCCCTCTGGTGGTGGGAAACGAAAGCTTTTGGAGCTCTTTCAAGGTCAAACTTTAGGCGGGAAATTTAAAATTTTGGAGCTGATCAAGGTCAAAGCTAAAAATAGAAGTTGAAATAGAGTTTTCAAGGTCAAAGATTATTGACCTACGGTGGTGTCATATTACATTTCTTAGAAATATAAAAAGGTCAAGGTGAAAAGCTAAAAAATAGAAATTGCAAGGTAATCATAAATCTAAGAATAGAATTTTCAAGGTCAAACTACAATTCTTAGAAGTCGAAGCAGAAGCTAAAAATAGAAATTGCAATGTCATCATCATATTACAATTCTTAGAAGTCTAAAAATAGTGTGGTCAAGGTCAAAGGTTATTGACCTGTAGGGGTATCTTATGACATTTCTTAGAAGTATAAAAATAGAATCAATTCATGAAAACAAGAAGAATGCGAGTTGTTGTCTATGCTAAAAAGTAGACCAAGGTGCTTACACTGTCTAAATTGGGTCAAGGTGAAATAATTTACTAAACTAAAAGTAGGTGTGTATTTAACAAGTTTAAACATGTCATAGGTACTTAAGTCAAGGGACACAATTTTGTGATATAAACCACAGCGAGGTGTGAATAGAAATTGCAATGTCATCATCATATTACAATTCTTAGAAGTCTAAAAATAGAGAGGTCAAGGTCAAAGTTTATTGACCTGTAGGGGTATCGTATGAAACTTAGTGTTTCTAAACTAAAAGTAGGACAAGGTGGGTATTTAACAAGTTTAAACATGTAAGAGGTACTCAAATCAAGGACACATTTAGATCAAAATTTAAAGCTAAAAATAGAAATTACTAGTCCATCATACTACAATTCTTAGAAATATAAATATAGGGTTTTCAAGGTCAAAGAGTAATTAATGACCTGCAGGTGTATCATATTACATTTCTTAGGAATATAAAAATAGAATTAGCTTATGGAAACAAAAAGAATGAAAGGTTGTTGTCTATGCTAAAAGTAGACCAAGGTCATACTACAACCCCACCATGTGTAAATTACAGATGAGTCATTTCCTCAACAGTGTTTATTCCCAGTACAATTGCGAGCAAGTAAAGTCGTTATAATGCAAGCAGCAATATCATTCCTGGAGCGATATACAGGAATGGACAGCATCTCCTGATGGTAGCAGTTATTGATCATCAGATGCAGATTAGCTTACTGATGAAATTCTCAAAGCACTCTTCCCTCTACCATAAAGAATCGTGATGCAGTAATATATATGTATATATATATATATATATATATATATATATATATATATATATATATATATATATATATATATATATATATATATAATATATATATAGGATAGTTCTGGTGTCAACTCAAAATTCAAAAGCGTTCTCGAATCAGTAAAGATGGATCTATCTGCATTGAACAGTAGCACTTTCTGTAAATCCTTCACGAACGTAAAAGACTTGGAGGTGGGTGCAAAATATAAAGTGATTGATATGAATACCATCGACACAAAGTAGGTAAACATATTATCATTGAAACCCAGAACTGCATACTTCCCTTACGATTTTATGAATACTTCAAAAAACAAGATCGCATTGAAAAGTTTAAGCAATATCTGGTTGAGAATGACGTACCCATTACCAGCGCTGGAACTGTAGGACGACTAATTTAACATTTCTGTAAAAAAATATAATAATAACATATATCTATGTATAATTGTTTGGAAATAAATTATATATTTTTTGTTGCAAGAAAAAGTCCTAGAAAGATGCGCTCCTGAAAATTTAAAATTTGCACCTAATTCTCAGAAAAAAAAATGTTTTTCCAACGCAGTTGTGTTTTATAAGTGGCAATTTATCAATTTTGTGTATAAATTTATCAAAATATGAAAAAATGACATTTAAATTAGCCAATTCCATTTTGAAACAAAAAAAACACATCTTTTTGTACTTATGTAAGCTCAGAAGAAACACATGCATGCAATTTATCCATTTAATGTATCGAAATGCTCTTTAAATTACCCAATTCAATTTTGAAACAACAAACAGCACTTAAAACATGATTTGTTTTTTAATTTATTTTGATTTTCGATGAAGCGTGGGTATTACTGCATTAAGAATTGTAGGATAATGAACGCAGTTATCTTGCTCTTTATCTGTCTATGTAGTCATATAAACCGATATTCAAGGTCAAATGTTGCAAACTGCTTATAACTTGTCGCAAGAGCTTCAGTTCATAAGTATGCATACACAGCATTACAGTTCGTTGAACCAACCAACCACTTCCATTTGTTAGCAATTTTGGTAACGTCAACAGATCTACATGTATATAATGTTTTAATTGAGTACTCATTCATTCATTACCTACAATTATAGTCATGGCTTCGGGAAACAAAAAATCAAGACTTGTCATTAAAAAAAGAAAAACTATGCATATTGCATGATGTTTTAGTGCGAGCACCAACGAGGGGTACTGAACCAATCCAGGCTCCCCTCGAAGAGTCCATCTCGATAATTTCAATTAGAGATAGCGATGTAGAGGATGATTTTTCGAGATATTTTGAAAAGTAGGTGTAATTTTATTTCATTAAAATTATCGTTTCCCTTTATTAATTCATAGAGGATTTAGTACAACCACATTTATTTATCGTTTCAGCATAACACCAGCAACTACGGTGATGGCAACACCGCAACCGCTGCAGAACCTCCAATACGGAGGTAAAAATTTATCGTTAGTAGATGCTCATCACGAAGAGCAGGATCCACCACCAACCCTGCAGGCGTTTAAGAACAAAAGTGTTGCGTGGTTACGTAAAATTTACGACTATGTTAATAGTGAGGTGATGGGAATGGAGCGAATCGAAAGTCTTGCCGAAGAACTGGCTAAGGCAAATCGGGAGTTAGAATGTGTGCGTCGCAATATTAAAAACACGGAAAGCATTATGCGTACGTTGGAGGGGATTGATGTGTGATGGGTGTATTATCTGTATTATAAGTTAGTAATTAGGTTTTCTTTTCATTAGTAGTAATTTTTTAGAATGTAATTTATTTTTTGTTGGTAGTAATTTAGGATGTAATAATAATAATAATAATAATAATAATATTTTTTTTGTTAGATATGTATATCTGTACAAAATATCCCTAAGTGTTAATACTAGTTAATAAAATGGGAGTATAAAAACAGTCACCACCACCACCACCAGCACTACTGCACCCACCTTTACTGCAATATGGAGTTTTAGTTTTTGTAGGGTAGAGAACAAGTGTAATTATAATTATTTTTTTTTACATATTATACATTTACGGATTATAATAAATAAATAAATGTGTAATTGTTTTATTTCTTATTAAATATCTCTATCACATATATAAAGAAAGAAACAGAAAACGGGTGTAAAACTATTTAACAGTTGTTTTATTTAAAGGTTAAAAAGTGAAAACAAATGAGTTAAGGAGATTGAAAATTATTATTAATTTTGTTAAATACTTAAATAAAAACTTTACCTAACAGTCGCAGTAGTTGTATTTAATAAAATTAATAATTTTCAATTACATTTTTACTTTTGAACTTATTCATTCATAACAAAACTTATAAGTTAAGGAAATCATTGAATCCTTAAGTAAGTGTTGAATACAAAATGTTAATTTCAAATAATTTCATAATTGTATGAAATGATAAGATACACTAAGAAGGTTATTGTAAAATATCATGCATATAAAGTAAGTGTGAAAATATAATACAGTTCCCAAAAGCATGTAAATCTGAAAACTTTACGTCATGTATTTATGCAATAAACGCCAGCAACCACGGTTATAGCAACAACCACCACCGTTGCGAAACCTGCAATATGGAGGAAAAAATTTGGCTCTTATAGAAGGGCACCTCACACAGCAGGATGATGACCAGGATCCACCAACCCTTCAGGCCTTTAGGGAAACAAGTATTCGGTGGTTACGAAAGCCTCACAATGACTTGAAAACCTGTTACGTACTTTAGAGGACCTACCGATTTAAATTAGCGTGTATAGTTTTTAGGAAATTTTTGTTTTGAGATTAGTTACATCTGAAAGCTCACAATTTACTGACCATTTTACCGCATTAAATATATATGTATGTATTTATGAATGATGAGTGTACAATCAAATAAATGTTATCTAAGAATAAGCATTTGTGTAAAATTTTTTTGGATAATCAGAACTTAAACTGCTTTCAGTCTGCTGCGTTGAGCTTTTCTGCCGGAAACAGTTACCGCTTCTGGGAAACAGCTACCTGTTTTTGAGAAACGGGTACCGGTTTTAGGTCTGTTTTTGAGCTGTTTTCGGAAACCGGGAAGCTGTTTTGAGCTGTTTCTGTCTGTTGTTGGAAAAACAGGTATCTGTTTTTGAGCTGACTGCATCAAAGTTTATACTATTCACATTTTCGGTGATTACAATGTTCTACCGAACAATTTACAAATTGTTGTTGTTGGCTTCAGCCAACTCACTGCATAAACGTTCCAAATTTTCACTATACTAAAATTGAATTTATCTTAATTAATAAAATAAGGATACTTCTATTAAACCACATATATTGCAACTTTTTATTAGTATAGGTACTGTTTATAAAACAGAAAAAAAACACTTGTAATTATGTCACAAAAAATTAAGCATCCTTAACAATGTTCCGTTTAATAGTATCAAATAAAACCATATCAAATTATTTTCTTGCAAATTCAACAACTGGTGATATCACTAAACATAACCAACTGTCAATTTTACGTTTCAGGTGTAAGAGTTACTATTACTTCATTTCATAAAAAAATCGTTAGAATCTATTTTAGAAAAAAACCATATTACAAATACTTTACAAATATGTTAAAGTTTTGTTATACTATTTTGATGCTCAATTAATTTGGTAAATATTAAAAATGTACGTTTTATATCGCGATAGTAATATTTCACAGTAAAAGGTCTTAAAGTTTTTCCACATTTTTTTAGTTTTTAGAAAATTTGGAACTGCGCTGTTATTTCTTTAGTCTATATACAAAAATTCAGAATTTTTGACTTACCGATTAAACTGCTATGTAACCTTATAATTATCACATAAAACTAATACAAAGAAAAGGTGAAGAATATTATCTTGTGTATGAAATGTAGTAAACAAAAATTATATGTTTTAAAATAAATATACTCTTTTTATCATAGCAGTTTAATCGTTAGGTCAAAAATTCCGAATTTTTGTATATAGACTAAACAAATAACAGCACAAAAGATAGCAGTTCCAAATTTTCTCAAAACTAAAAAAAATGTGAAAAAAATTGTATCTTGTCAATGGCGCACTCTTTTTACCATAGCAGTTTAATCGTGAAGTCAAAAATTCTGAATTTTTGTATATAGACTAAACAAATAACAGCGCAAAGGATAGCAGTTAAATAAATTCGGAATTTTAAAATCTACAAATGACACAATTGCATTCGTACATTTACAAATCCCGTTTCAAAGTTGTAATGTAAATTGAGGACAGATAAAAATAGAATGTTCGCATTCACACCTGCATAAAATGATTTCAAAGCAAAATAACTGCGTTCATTATCCTGCAATTCATAATGCAGTAATACCCACGCTCCATCGAAAATGTTAATAAATAAATAATAATATTAATCTAATTTAGTAGAATTATTAGAAGTTTTTGTTATGAACGAATAAGTTCAAAGGTGAATATGTAATTAAAAATTATTATTAATTTTATTGCATACATAAATAAAAAGTGTAACTCGAGTAGGATGTGAACCTACTACCTGTACTTTGCTAGAGTACCGCGCTAACCATCGAGGTACAAGCCCTAATCGATGTAAATTTTGTCTTTATGTATGTAGAACTGATGTAAATTCTAAATATATTGAGATTACTATCAAATTACTTATATTAATGGAATGTGATCCTGCAATATCGCAAGGATTCACACATACCAAAGCAACTTGCATATTCACCTTTGAACTTATTCGTTTATTACAAAATAATTTAATATTAGTCAAGTTGCTTTGGTATGTGTGAATCCTTGCGATATTGCAGGCTCACATTCCATTAATATAAGTAATTTGATAGTAATCTCAATATATTTAGAATTTACATCAGTTCTACATACATAAAGACAAAATTTACATCGATTGGGGCTTTAACCTTGATGGCGCAGTTGGTTAGCGCGGTATTCTAGTAAAGTACAGGTCGTATGTTCAAATCCCACTCGAGGTAAACTTTTTATTCATGTATTTAATAAAATTAATAAAAATTTTTAATTACATAATTTACTAGAACTTTGACGTGTGAAATGACTATAGATATACAAATAAAAAAAAGGCGCGAAAACATGATTGTTGGATTTCAATGCAAATCCTAGGAAACTATGGTTCCGTTCAAACCCATGTCAGGTACGTTTGTTAAAACTCATGCAATAATAAGGTAAACGTCCAAACACCACTCCTTTTGTCTAGGTTTTAACTCGAACACGTACATTTTTATAATTACAATAACTGATAAACCACATTCCAAATTTTAATTAATAATAAATAATAATCGAACCAGTAGAATTGTAATGGCTTGGAGAAAAAAATACGGTTCCTTTTAACGAGTGTTAAATCTCATTATAATGTAATGTAAACTAAAAACGCAAATACTCAAACACGTAAACATTTCGCAATAATAAAAAAAATATTGAGAACTCTTGAAGGCGCGGGGTATATAAAACAACATAAATACGTATTTGTAACAGTAGTATAAACATTAAAAACATGCCGGATGTGATTCTAAAAACAAAAAATGTACAGCTTAAGATTGAAGTAAGCGGTTCGTTCCTACTTAATGTTATAAATGCCATAAATCCCCTTTCTGTAACAATACAAACATAACCATTGTCATAAGAATTCGTTTCATTAGCTAAATAACTAGATCAAATGTAAAAAATGTAATTAAATATTAATTTAAACAAACATATAATTGACTCTATTTCGGAAATACAAATTAAGAATAATTAAATCATACGGCCACAAATAATTAACAGCAAGTCCGGTAAGTAGCATGACAACCAAGAATCGTGTAGGGAACAATCTGATTTAAACATAATGTGATCGAAAATTATAAAAGTAAAGAAGAAAATATGTATACATATATGTATGTACGTGTATGTGTTATGTGTGTGTGTGTGTGATATATATATATATATATATATATATATATATATATATATATATATATATATATATATATATATATATATATATATATATATATATATATATATATATATATATATATATATATATTATTTATTCAGTAAGTATACACTATAGTATTTATATCTTTCTTGACTCTGTCTGTATTTCTACTTCTTACTTCCTTACCTTTCGGGGCAGTAGGCAAATAATTGTCCGGTAGTGGGACGATACCGTTAGTAGGGAATGCTACATCGTCCGGGGCACGATTTGGCGAGTAACCGGTCTGTCCGCTATCTAATGACCCAAAATAACAATACAATTGCTTCGGATCGACCTGGCCACAAGGGGCGGTCAAGGTCGAAACAGACAGGCCCCGTTGCTGACGACTGTGCAAGGAATGAATGGCGAGTAGGTACGTGGAATATTAGAGGTATGTATAGTAAAGAATTTGAAATTGCGAATGTAATGTACGAAAGACAGCTTGATATTCTGTGTGTATCAGAGACAAAGCGCAAAGGAAAGGAAGCTGTGGAGATGGAGGATGGCAGCCTAGCACTATGGTCAGGAGTTGAGACTGAATTGCATGGCGCAAAACGAGTTGGAGTGATCGCAAGTGAAAGAGCGAAAAGATGTGTTAAACAGTACGAATTAGTATCCCACCGGGTAATGTGGGTTAGAATGAAAGTGGAATTTTTTTATTGCATGCTATACACAATGGAGAAAGAGACCAAGAGTGTGAGAAATTCTGGAATGATGTAGAAAACCTATTGAACGTATGTAAGCCAAATGAAAGACCGGTAATATTGGGAGATCTGAAAGGATGGGTGGGTGTACACAGAGAACATACTAAACGCATTCTAGGACAGTTCGGGGACCAAAGAGTCAATGAGAATGGAGAACGCCTAGTGAGCATCTGTGTGGAGATAAGCCTATTTGTATATAATACGTGGTTGAAACGTAGAAATGTGCATATGTACACTTAGTAAAGAGGCGAATCTAAAAGTATGATTGACTTGATAGTGTATGATGAACGACTTAGAAACCTGGTGAGACACAAAAGTAAAGCGCGGATCGGACCACTGTTTGGTTGTATCGTGTGTTTAGGGCAAAAGTGAGTTTGGAGAAAGAAAGCAAGCGTAGTGCGAACGTGCAGAATTAGGGTAGGCAAACTAGTAGATAATGGTGCGAGATGCTGTGAGTAAAGATTTGAATGTGAATGAAACAATGTGGAACGAACAAATAAAAGACTGAAGTTGAAAGTGCAGGGATAAGCTTGTCAATTGCGCCAAGCAGAAAAGTGGAAGAGCGACTGTAGATAGACAGAAAAAATGTGCTTGGTGGAATGAATCGCTAAAAAGGCAGTATGTAAGAAAAAAGATGCGTACATGGCAATAATTGCTGCAAAAAATGAGACTGAGAAAAGGCGATTGTATGAGGTGTACGTATTTGTTTTGAGCTTCTGTCAGATTGTGAGGATTCCAACGATTACAAAGCTTCCTGACATTTAAATGTTGTTTCGATACGGTATGTATTGGTTTCGCCGCAATGCCTAAGCATCCCACTGTATGTTCCATGTCGATCTGATAAAATCATTTCACGCACAGCATCAACATTCTTTGCGACAACAGAAGTGCATGGTCGACAATCATACTATAGCTGTTAATGTTCGTGGTGTGCAGTCTACAATTTTTGAGTAATATCTGCTAGTAAATTTAGCTTAACTTAACCTTTACAACATTCTATTGCGGGTTAGGTAAAACCATCCCTTCCTCTTATTTATTTTTTATTCACAATCTTTCTCCATGCTTTCCCATCTCCGCATACCTCCCTAGCTTCCGCAAGATTCGTGCATAGTCTCTGACATGCCCTTTTATTTTTAAAACTTCTTATCTTTCTTTCCTTTATCATACATTCTACTACATTCAACCAACGTAATGTACTACTTTTATACCTATTCGTCTTTTCCTCGCAACACTCCGTCATTATGCACTCATTCTTTATCTTGTCCCGTCTCGTTTTACCACATGCGCTTTTCAGGAATCTCATGCCCACCGCATTTATTTCTCTTTCGTGCTTTTTTTTTACATACCCATGTCTCACTTCCATACAGTACTGACGAGGCAAACACGCCATTATAGAGTGCCCGTTTCTCAGCTAGGCTCATCCTTTCGTTTCTCATTATCATTCACATACTTCCAATCACTTTCCTTCCAGCATTGACCCTTCGGCCAATCTCGCCCTGCATTGTGCCATCTGCAGTAAACATTCTACCCAGATATATCAGCTCCTCCACAATTTTATCTTGCAGAGTAAATATTCTACTCTCCTTTCCACCTTCCCAATTGAACACCACAATCTTAGTTTTGTTCACGTTTACCTTTAGGTCCATGCTCTCACAGACTGCGTCAAACTTCCTCGGAGCAGTATGTAGCTCATCCGCACTATCACTTAATAAGACTATCATCGGCGTACACCAGAGCTCGTACATTTGCGTCGCCAGCCATTACTCAATTTGTACCGGTACATGCTTGCCTAACACATTTATGCATGTATACATTGAACAACCACGGTGACATCACACAGCTTTGTCGCACTCCTAGCTCAATATTAAAGTATTCACTTACACCTCCTCACACCCTAACACATGCTCGGCTACCGTTGTATACTGCTCTTATTCCGTTTATTAGACCTTTATTTACGCCGTATTCATTTAATATTTCCCACACCTTCTCCCTATTGATTCTGTCGTATGCTTTCTCCAGATCTACAGACGCACAGTATAGCTTCCTTTTTACACTTAAACACTTTTCGATCACCTGCTGAAGGGCAACCATCAGATCAACACATCCTCTCTCTGGCATGAAGCCGCTCTTAGCCAATCTTAGTTTCTCGTACTCTATCAATCGGTATTCTTCCAAATACTTTACCAGGCACACTTAGCAAACTTATTCCTCTGTAATTCTTGCAGTCACTCCTGTTCCCCTTACCCTTATACAGTGGTACAATGATCTCGTTCTTCCAATCACTCGGCACTTTTCCACCCTTAAGGCATACATTGAATAATTCACACAGTCTTCGTATAAGCTTTGCACCTCCATACTTTAGCATTTCACCCATGATTTCATCTACGCCTGCTCCTTTACCGTTTTTCAACCTTCCCACCGTTTTCTCTCATTTATCCCAATTTCCTTCTCAGTTTTATTCACCATTCTTTCTACATTCTCCTTATTTAACCCTTGAGTCTTCTTTCCAGCATTTCCTCACTTCAGTATCGTCCCATACTATTTCGGTGCTCGTATTCATCACTCCTGCAGCGTTCTGGTTTGGGCCTCGTTTTGTATTTTTGACCCATTTCCAGAACAGTTTTTTGTTTCCCTCAAAATCATTCTGCATTTTCTCTCTTTCTACAGCCAACACTTCCTCTTTACTTATTCTCACTGCCTCCTCGCTTCTTTGTTTCTTAATCTGTACACCTCATACAATCACACTTTTCAAGCTTATCCATGCACTTTCAACGTGAGTGTCTTTTATTTGTTAGTTCCACACTGTTTCATTCCTATTAAACTCTTTACTCACAGCATCTGCGTATTTCATTCTCACACCATTGTCCACTAGTTTGTCTACCCTAATTCTGGACGTTCGCACTACGTTATATGATTTTCTTCTCCAGACCCACTTTTCCCTAAACACACTCTCGATAGAACCAAAAAGTGGTCCGATCCGCGAATTACTTGTGTGTCACACCAGGTTTCTTAGTCGTTCATCATACATTATCAAGTCTATCAGACTTTTCGATTCACCTATTTGCCATGTATACATAATCACATTTTTATGTTTAAACCACGTATTAGATACAAACAGGCTTCTTCCCACACAGATGTTCACCAGGCGTTCACCATTCTCATTGACTCTTTGATCTCTGAACTTTCCTAGAACGCGTTCAGTATGTTCTCTCTGTTCATATCCGTTCATATCCTCCACTATCATCATATTGCATAGCATGCAATAAGAAAAATTCTTCGGAAACTCCACTTTCATTCTAACCCACATTACCCGGGAAGATACCAATTCGTACTGTTTAACACATCTTTTCGCTCTTTCACTTACGATCACCCCAACCCCTTTTGTGCCATGCACTTCAGTCTCCTTGTTTATATTTAACTATATTATTATAAGTAGAACGGGGAGACCATCCCCTCCACTTTTTTTGTGACGTCACCAGTCCCCAGGGCCTGCCACGTGGCTGACCTCGGTATAACCATGGGAATTTCCGATGATGTAATTCAGCCTGGGAATTTGCGATGACGTAATTCGGGGCAGGGAAATTTCCGATGAGCTTGCCTTTCACTTTTGACCTTGAGAAATCGGTTGACCTTGAGGTAGTGGTTGATCTTGAGAAAGTTGTTCACCTTGAGAAAGTGGTTGACCTTGAGAAAGTGGTTGACCTTGAGGTAGCTGGGCATGGATTTGCGCGGGAAATTTGAATATGTTTTAATAAGGAGGTTCTTGTAAGATAAGTGTAGGAGCTATCTTTTGGATCTGTTTTGGTTTGTGTGGTGGGATCTAGTGTTGTATGGACTAATGAATGTTTTCTGTAACCTTGAGGTAGTTGTTGACCTTGGGCATGATTTGAACGGGAAATTTGAAATTGTTTTAATAAGGATGTTCTTGTCAGACAAGTGTAGGAGCTATCTCTTGGATCTGTGGTGGTTTGTCTGTGGTGACATCTAGTGTTGTATGAACTAATGAATGTTTTCTGTAACCTTGAGAAAGTTGTTTACCCTGAGAAACTGGTTTACCTTGAAAAAGAGGTTTACCTTGAGAGGTCTGCCTTGGGAAACAGATTGGTCTTGGGTATCCTAACCTACTAGGCGGGAAATTTAAATAAGTGGGCCTTAATGCTAACTTGTAAGACTTGTAGGACTGCGCAACGTGCTCTAGGGGGAACAGCTTGCTTTCGGGGCTTCGGCCCCTGGGCGCCTTGGAGGGAAATTTGAATTTGTATTTAAGTCTTTACATTCTGATTGTTTATTGCGAGAAATTTGAACTTGTATTCTAATAAGGGGGCCTAATGCTAACTTATAAAACAGGTATAAGGCTTTGCAACTTGCTTTCGGGTCTTCGGCCCCTGGCCCCCTTGGCGGGAATTTGAATTTGTATTCTAGTAAGGGGGCCCTAATGCTAACATGTAAGACAGGTGTATGGCTTCGTAACTTACCCTCGGGGCTTCGCCACCTTGTTCTGCCCCTAGGTGTGAAATTTAATTTGTATTTAAGTCTCTGTAGGTTAAGGCGGTAAATTTGAGTCTGTATTCTAATAACCTTAGCGGAAAATCTGAATTTGTATTTAAGTTTCTACATTCTGTTTGGTTATGGCGGGGAATTTGAATCTATATTCTAATAAGGGGCCCTAATGCTAACTTGTAAGACAGGTGTAGGGCTTTACAACTTGCTCTCGGGGCTTAGCCCTTTGCCACATCTTTGTTTTCAATGTTTTATTAAATCTTTCAGTCTCTACATTCTGATTGTTTATTGCGAGAAATTTTGAACTTGTATTCTAATAAGGGGGCCTAATGCAAACTTATAAGACAGGTATAAGGCTTCGCAACTTGCTTTCGAGCCTTCGCCCTCTGGAGGAAAATATACCTGTCTTATAAGTTAGTGTTAGACCCCTTATTTCAAATTTCCCGCCAAGGGAGCGAAGTCCCTAAAGCAAGTTATGAAGCCATGTACCTATCTTATAAGTTACTGTTAGACCCCCCCTTATTAGAATAAAAGTTCAAATTTCTCGTAATAAACAATCAGAATGTAAAGACTTAAATACAAATTCAAGTTTCCCTCTAAACCGCCCAGGGGGCGAAGCCCCGAAAGCAAGCTGTTGGCCAAGGGGACGAATCCCCTAGAGCAAGTTACGCAGTCCTACACCTGTTAGCATTAAGGCCCCCTTATTCAAATTTCCCGCCTAGTAGGTTAGGCTACCCAAGGTAAACCAAGGTAAACCTGTTTTTCAAGGTACACCAGTTTCTCAAGTTAAACAACTTTCTCAAGGTTACAGAAAACATTCATTAGTTCATACAACTCTAGATGCCACCACAGACAAAGGAAGACAGATCCAAGAGATAGCTCCTACACTTGTCTTACAAGAACCTCCTTCTTATTGAAAGAATTTCAAATTTCACGCGAAAATCCATGCCCAAGGCCAACAACAATTCCTCAAGGTCAACCACTTTCTCAAGCTAGACCAGTTCCTCAAGGTCAACCACTTTCTCAAGGTGAACAACTTTCTCAAGGTCAGTCACTATCTCAAGGTCTGCCACTTTCTCAAGGTCAAAAGTGAAAGGTGAGGTCATCGGAAAGTCCACTGCCCCGAATTACGTCATCGAAAATTCCCAGGCGGAATTGTCATCAGAAATTCCCAGGTC
This sequence comes from Vesta saturnalis, assembly GCA_036346205.1. Taxonomy (NCBI): domain Eukaryota; kingdom Metazoa; phylum Arthropoda; class Insecta; order Coleoptera; family Lampyridae; genus Vesta; species Vesta saturnalis. Next base: position 570,462 of record JARFJB010001840.1, read on the forward strand.
GAATTACGTCATGTGAAATTCCTAAAGTCAAACCGAGGTCAGCCACGTGGCAGGCCCTGGCGAGTTCCCAAGGTCAAAAGTGGGCGGGGCTTGTCACGTCACAGAAAAAGAGGAAGGGATGGTGTCCCCGTTCTATTAGTATATTTAATTTAGTAGATCCTTTCTATTTTCTTTGGCTTGCAAAGCTATAATATTGACACCTGAATATGTAGGCATGTATTTGTTCATTTCTTTAGAATTTAGATGCTTGAATATTACGAATGTGTTCATATAACTTTGCGTGAAAATTTTATATCGTTTCTATTATTCTTAAAAAATTTCCATCGGCTTATTCCTCGTGCGTAAGCCGATGGAACAATCCACGTGTGAAAAATCACTTTTGCACAAGTGATGTACACTATTTTCCCTACGACCACACGATAATTTTATCTGACGTTTTTATTTGTGGCAGGTTCTATATTTGTTTATATAAACAGTGATCTATATTTACAATCACTTTCGTAGTAACATAAACATAAATATTGCTAATTACCGTGTATTAAAAAAATTAACAATAGCTTAGAACTTAAAAAACTGCGACCAAATTGAATTATTTTGAATTGCTATAAAAATGATATGTGAACTGATTATTGCTGCAATTTGTAAATTGCAATGGTGTGTGGAAAGTTACTTTCTGTTTTTTCCTGGATGTTACGAGAAACTGTATTGCAGCATTGTGCTTGAAGTTGATGCTTGTGGATTTATATATTTTGTAATATCGCTGATTGAGGAATGCCTTTAGATGTTCCACGCACAGCGCTCTACAACTTGAGACGCAGTATTCATTCTGTTCGGGTCCGAATTATTTATGTACCCCTCAGCGACAGCATTATATTTCCATCCAACGTGTCCCTTGAGAGTGGTAATATCTCATCCTGCATCTACTATGATTTTCTAACTGATGATCTTCGAAAACAATGACTTGTGTATGTTTCTGGATTATCAAGTTTTAAAAATTTTGCCACTAAGATAGGTACAGAACCTATTTTGTTTATACATATTACTTGCTTGGTGCATTTTTTGTTTTGGCAGTTGAGAAAAAAGCTTTTTTCGTGTGTTGCAGGTCTTAATTCTGCATATTTTTTGTATTCCTGATAAAATACATCTGTAATATTGGATTTTCAGTCAATCTAATTTTTTGTATTATTACATTTAGTTATAGCTGCAGAGCTCAGATCTTCTATATCATTAGTAGTAATTTTGATAAATTCTTGTTTACGACATGCCCCATAATACTAAAATGAAAGCAACCAATAAATTAACATAAAACCTTTTAGTAAAATACGGAAGTAATAATACACCTTAATGAATAGAAACTAATCGTCAGAAGCTGTTGTTATGAAATGGTTAATTTGCTGGGTGGGTAAAATAGTCGATTTCTTCATCATTTTATTTTTTCAAAAATGCCTTTACTTTTAAATATTTAGAAATATCTACGTTGTGATTTACATTAAAATACTGCGTAGTATAGAGTATAGTGTTGGATAATTCAGCCATGTATGCAAGAAGCACATTTTCTGAAAATGAAATTCTTCATATGCACGTTGATTATTGTTTAGGTCTCTATGTTTAGGACAGTACCTTAAATATAATATTTACTAAACATTTTTAATTCCTGTTGACGTTTTACGAAGTTTTTGACAAATTTTTCAAAGCCTACCAATTTTTTTTGGAAAACCCGCCTAACGTTTATTGGGATGCCTAACTTAGGTTCATCGTATATGAAACGGCCTATCGACAAGAATATAATTACCAAATATAATTTAAGGATTCATTACCCTGCATACTTAAATCATTGAAAATGCATAATTTTTGTTTTAATAAAATGATACAAAAAATATCGATGTATTATTTCACATTTATCCAAGAAAATTGAAAAAAATGGGCTAATGCGAACTATTGCAAAGGACTTGATTTATTTTTAATAGTCAGTTTCAAATTAAAAACATTTTCTGTGTGACGTAACACCTAGAAGACCAGAATTAGGTCCTTTATTCTTATTAATATATTTTATTACATTACTTCAAAATTTACTACGATAACTGGTTCAACAGTCCAAAACTGCAAGTAGACTGTAGTATACTGAGTCTGGGAACAGTCAGATTGGATCGTTTGGAAGGATGTACCTTTTCTGTAGACAATGAAATGTCGAAAAAAGGGAGAGGTACTATGGAAGAACGAAAATCAAAAAAAGATGTTGACATCATTGCAATAAAGTGGTATGACATTAAGCCTGTTCATTTACTAAGCACATTTATCGGAGCTAATCCAGTTACTACGGTAAAGATATGGGATAAGAATGGCAAATCCAAAATTGATGTTTCATGTCCAAATACAGCTGTGCAATACAATCAGTTTATGAAGGCGTTGATCTAATAGATTCATTAATTGCTTTATATCGAACAATCATTAGAAGCAAAAAGTCATATCATAAAATCTACTTTCACCTTATGGATTTATGCTTGTGTGAACGCATGGCTGCTTTACAGATACGACTGTAAACACTGAAATATTGCTAGGGAGCATCAAATGAGTTTGCTGCAGTTCAAAACTGATTTAGCTCACACATTGTGTACAATACGAAAGTATGTATCCGATAGTTGGAAAAGAGAACGCCCCACTAGCTCCCCAAGTACTCAGCTAGAGATTAAAAAAAAAGAAGCGACAAGGTAAGATCGTTGAAATGTCTACTGAAGATACTAGACGAGACAAAACTGTACATTGACCTACTTTTAGTGAAAAGTGGGGATGTAAGAATCCAGGATGCCATGGGGTTCCTAAAGTTATTTGTTTTAAGAGTGTAAGCACTATCTATGTTTCACACCAGCTGCTTTATGCAGTTTTACAACCAATGACACCCAGCGTTGCTTTAAATTAACGTACCCTGAAGTATATTAAGGGATGACTTTTTTTTATACTATGTTACTTTCGTTAATAAACATTATTTAGTTAGTCCAGCAGTCGATTATTTTTTTGCTTCAACTTTTATAAAATCGGGCCATAGAGGGTTAAGAGCCCTAATCGCGATCCGGTGGGTTTCTGCTGCGAGGAAAACGTGCGGTGCGAGGTAGGTATTTCACACCCGATGGGCGGTACTAAGACAGTGAAGGGAAGCGCGAACGTGCAGTGATGCTTAAATTATTCATTTTGAAGAATGATGTTGTTTATCAATTGTCAATCGATTACTCGGAAACCGTTATACCTACCGCCACAATTTTTATTTGATTGAAAGCTTAAACTTGAGTGCTTCTTATGGTTTGAACGAGTGTTTGCAGTTATTATTTTTTGTATAAAAAAATTATAAACTTCGTACATTACCTGCGATGTAATGAAAATTTCACTACGCTACAAACTTTTTTATTTGTGATTTTTTACCCATATATGCAGCCAACAATAAAAAATATTGGTAGTAGTTTGAATGATAGGTAGCATTTTTTTTTCTTAAGGTGGTGCTGAGCGCGTAGTGTCAACGATAGGGAAAGTAGGCACTTTATAGCGAAGACTCGACTGTCACCGGTGCTGCGGGACTGCAATTTTCAGGTATTAGAAATAATCTCAATTAAATTGTACAGACGCTACACAAATTTAAACTTCACCTTTAATATCCTACATAATTAGGTATATTTACAGAGAATATAATTATTGTAATGATTGATATATTCATAGCTAAGTTTGAGGCATTTTTTATTTATTTAACATTTTTGCAAACAAGGTATTGCTGAAATATTTCCAAATAAAAAAAGAAACATTTGTATTCTATGACTAGAGAATAAGTACCTACTTATTTGCAGTTATGTCTTGACCTGAAATCTTTTCGATCGAAATGCTTTTTTTTACACATTTGAAAAAACAATTGAACTTACTTACTTCCTTTCCCGCTTTTTTTGCACTATTACCTACCTATATATGGTCGGGCCGGCGAGGGGTGTCTTATGACCCATCTTTTAGTACAGCATAGATTAAGATTTTAAAAACGTATGTCGTTATTAGTTCATATAGTTAGTAATTTTGAATACCAACAAAACATCGTCAATGTTTCTAGGTTATTTTCAAATTTAAGCAGCGCTGTCAAATTTAAATAGTGGAAATTATTAGCGTACCTGGATAATGGAAGTTAAAGGTAAAGCCCCCCGTTGCGTTCCATCTCGAAATAATTCATTGCATTCATTAACATTACTTGAGTTTGGCTTTTCAAAGATTTACCTTTTAATGACATCATTATTTGCTGCAAAATAAATAAATGCATTCAATCAATTGGAAATACATTTTGCATTATAAACTGACCTCGTAATATTGAATATTAATAATAGTTTTGAAAAAAAAACTGTTGTTTACAAATGCAATGGAAACTAATAAATTACGAAGCGAAAGATAAATTATTAGAACTATAAAACATGATGCGATTATACGAAACGAAATACGAAGAATAATTTGAGGTTAAATAGCCAAGAAAACATCTGACAGCGTCATGCGCTTTGACTTTAGAATCGACATATATTTTTAAGTCCTGCATTTAAAATATATAACAGACATAATATTATAACCCGTCTTTCTTTAAGTGGGAACTTCGCACTAAGATAAAGGGAAACATACATTTCACAGTAATAATTATATCCCCATTCTCGAGTCCGCCATGAGACACCTCCCCGGCGCTGCTATACCTACATTGGATAAATAATAAATATGCTTTATTCCTCACTAAACAATTTCACAAATTTTATGGACAAAGCTCAATAAAATATTATAATAAGTTCTTAGTAGAAAAAATATAATAATTCAATGGAATAATCATATAATACACTATGTAGAAAAAATATAATAATTCAATTATTTAGTCAGTTAAAAAAAAGGATAATCTTTTAATCTATGTGCCTTTTAATACAAAATTGTGCAACAGGAAGTATGTTATTTTTTGCAAAATTTGTTGGTTTCCGCACAGAATTGTTCAATTTGCGACTCCTGCACTTTCTTGCGGTAAGAACGGGGCCGCGTAGCGTAAGTTATCTCTGATTGGCCACTAGAGATTCGTAGTGATTTCAGTTTACACGAAACTCTGGGTAAGGACATCACCGCGCCATAGTTTTCAGACTTTTCGAATTCGACGTCCTATTTTGAGCCCTTTTAGGCCAAATTAAAAATTTTCCCATGAAAATTCATTAAAAAAAAATCAAAGATTGTGCGTAATATTCTTACTTTGCAAAAAGCTATATTTTCAAATTATTTTTTGGAAATTTTTGAAAAAATTAAAAATAAAAGTACTTCCCTCATTCATCTTACTTAATACTCAAAATAATGTTATATAAGTATTTCGAAATTTACGATAATAGTCAAATTGGACTTAACACTCTTATTGGTGTCGGTGAAAAAGTCACAAAATGTTAAAAATTTACCAGTAGTTAATAAAAGTAGAGTAGTTACAAAACGTCATGGGACTCGAGATGCGCGGCGCGATTTTCTACAATTTGAAAAACTTAAACGACGTTATAATCGGGAAACTTCGGTAGCAAAAATGCCATCCTAAAGCACGGTCTGTATACTACTACGGTTGCCTCATCGCCTGAGAACCCTCTTATAGGTTAACACCGTGTGACGTCGGTCAGCGACTTTTAAGCTAGGCGTTAGAGCACTGTTATGAGAATAACAATAACCAGTATATAAATTATCACTGCGTTAATGTAAAAGCAACTTAGTAATAATTAATTAATTAAAAGAACAAGCAATATTTATCTTAACTAAATGTAGCAGTTCCGTAATTCATATGTTATTGTGGTAAACAGAGGTATGCTGTTTTCAAACGAAAATGACACAATAAAGCAAACCATTATTATTATTAAGGACATACGTAAGTATATTACAAACAACAACGCAGATTAATAATAAATGCTATTTAACCGTATTAATTAAAAATGTACATTTTTAAAAATTAAGTAGTTCATTATTCAATTTCAATTTATCTGTTTAGCAGCAACGAAGATACTAAAAATGAATTTTTGAATTTCGTTTGGTTTGAATTACTACTACTTTTTAATTTATAATAAAATACTTATCTTTTTTGGGGTTTTTTAATGGTGTACTTTAAATTATACAATCTAAACGTTTCGATAATACTTACAGTTATCTTCGTCAGTAGTAATGTTTGTTAAAAATTGCTAAAGATGTAGTAAACAATTTTGTCAAATTTGAAAAATTAAAACATTTTCATACTTTTTAATTTGTATTAAACTGGAATTACAATTGACATTTGTAATGTGACTTCTGAATTACAAATTTCAATTGAAATGTCAGACCTCGTTTAAATTCCCGATGTTTCTCTACTGTTTGTTTAGCTAAGAAGTTATTTAACAATTTTTCTTAGTTTGCGTTGCACTTTGTCGGTAATTAAATCACCACTTCATTTTCGGCTAATCATGCTAACCTTCTTTTTATGATTTAAATATTTCATTCGAATATAGGTGCGCTGCTGAAAAAAACATTTAATTACTTTTTCTGTATTATAAGTGTTTTGTAACTGTGGTTTCCTATTATTGTTGGAGTTAGATTCGGCCTATTTCACGAAACAGTAATAATATATGCTTTTTGAGCTGCGACGTTTCGGAAGCGGACTCTGACTTCCGTCATCAGGCTTAGTCCTGAGACAGGACTGTTCTCGCACTTGAGTCGAATTCAATTATAGTATAGTATCAGATATTAGTCTCAAGGCACTTGACTACATCTCAGATTCAGAACTTGGTACTTTCATCTTACTGAGTAACTGAACACCTTTACCGATGACCATGAGTAATCCAATATATATTTGTTAGAACTTATATATATGATTAAACTATTTTTCGTGGTTGCGAAAGTATTATTGCGCATGTCTGCCGTAACCTTTGCAGCACAGTGTATTCTTAAGCTCTTCGCGCATTATTGGAATCCATATGGAGTTTCATTTCTACACTAAGCTTTGGCTTATTGGTCCATTTTCTCTAGTAGCGATGACATTGGCTTCTTAATGAATTTCAAACGACGAGTTTGTAATTACATCGTCAACTTTGCAACAACTATCAATTGTATGTTATCCCATTGGATAGCGAGTAGTCTTAACGTTCAAGACATGTTACACAAATTCATCTAATACAATTTCTGATTATGCCTTGACGGACTGTTCTTGTAACGTTCAAATGATATAACAATTCAAAACTTTGATGGTAACCTTACTGCCATTCCATAGTATTCATGACCGCATATCGCATGGTAGGTCTGTAAGTACCAACATTCTTTAAGAAATTCTAGTATCTATCATTTACCTGGTTTGGTATATGGTTAGCCTTAATCCAACTTATAACGTTCTGGTCGATTTGAAGGCAGTCTTCAGTTGGATATGCGCAACTTATCCTTCGATTTGGTCTGAGGTACCTGATCAAAGCTAGGTATTATCGTGTAATATTTAGGTTCTTTTGGGACCCTTTCCTTGTATAGGTTAGGTGTTAATTTCAGGTAGCCATTTGTCTTTGATGTATACTAAGCAATTTTTCAAATTAATTTAGCCTCAATTACACTATTCCTGTACCCCACACCTTTGAAAATGAATAAAATTAGAAAAATCCGTTTTAATTGTAACCCTTGGAAACAAATAAATTTATTCATTTTACAAAGAAAACATTCTGAAAAGCAATGGCAGAGACCTTCCTAACGGATACGACTCCTTGATAATATAGTAAGTTGAGTTTTACCGCCTTTGAAAGGAATCCACGAGGAAAGTGGCCCAACTAAGGTTATTATCGAATAATCATATCAGGGATTTTTTAAGAACTTGCTAGGATCAAGCGGTTTCATTATGGAATATACAGAGGAACCATGGATTAATGAAATTCAAAGATTGAAGGTTAGGTGAAAGTGGATGATGTTGAACACTGAATGATTAAACAATATGAGGATTTGAATCTCGAAAGATTACAGTAAAGCAAATTCACAAATTAAAAAATACACAGGTCCTCTATTTGATCCAATGCATTTGGGAAAAATTCACTTTAGGAATGCCAAAGGGACTGGAATTTTAAAGTTAATCGAAAATTGGTGATATTTTATTTCAAATATCTGTATGCTTCAGAAGGGAAAAATTTTAAACAGGGAGAGAAATTCCTTGTTCATGGCATAAATTTTTGAAGGGCTACATGATTCCTAGATCAAGTTACTGGTCACAAAATACCTCGATAACTGTGTAAAAATATGGAAGATGTTTCAAAGATTTTAACTTTTTGCATGTGAACGAAATACAGCTATTCAAAAGAAAATACCTGTAGATATAGTAGCCCTCAAGATAGTTAACCCTTTAACACTAGCCGGGGAATTCAGAATTGTTGAGAATCCGATTAAATTTAAAGGCACCATCGTTAAGGTACAACCCTACAAACCAAAAAGAGGTATAAACTGGGTGACCGAACAAAGGTTCATAAAAATTTGAGGTTTATCAGGGAAGATCAAAAAGTAAAAATAATTAAAGATTGATAATTCAGGACTGAAAGGATCTTATTGAGGCAAGACTGGAACAAAATAAAATTAATATTACTTTTACTGCGTTTGAAGCTACTTCGAAAATAAAAGCGGAAGAAACACATGCCCTGGGAACTATTAGAAATAAAGTATTTGCTCAAAAAATGGCAAGTGACAAGAATTTGAAAAGAGGCGATTTTGAATATGCAATTTCCAGTTCTGGGGTGTCTTTTTCAAATGGAAAGATAATCGTGATTTTTAAATATATATATATATATATATATATATATATATATATATATATATATATCTCACTATGGGTGATAGTGGGAACCCATAGCCATCCCAAACTCTTGTTGGTAGAATTTGTCTTCTACCTGGAAATATGTAGTTCTAATGCATATTGTCAGAAGTTCCATTATTGTGTTTACCGAGAGTTGCGTGCGTTCGTCTAACGTTTCATCCTTTTCCAGCTTGTCCTTATGATAGTGCCTTATCGGTAGGCACATTTGTGAATAGACTCACAATGTCGAAGCTTACCAGTATTTCTTCGTGGTTTGGTTGGAAGTTTCCCAGTTCCACGAAGTCGCGTATTCTTGACCATAGATTCGGTTTTTCCCGATAAGGGTGTGATGATACCTAGCAGATAGTGTGCTAATGGGTGACCAGGTGAATTTCTCGACTCTCTGGTCTCAGAGCTTCCTTCCTTAAGAATCTTTGTAGGTCGTACAGATGCGGAGGTTTGCTGTAGTGGGGAAAGTCTAGTTCTCTGGTAATCGGAGAACTCCCCTTATGTTTTGCCAGCGTCAGGTATATCCGTCTTTCGATTGATGGTGGGGTCTTTCGGTATTTTTACTGCCCCCGTCTAGTAGTTCTTGGACCTTACTGTTGTAAGTGTCCATATCCATTACACAGTCGCGTTCTTGTCTCCGGATTTCTTTGATCGTTGGGTCATTCTTAACAAATGACCGCTCTCCTTGGAGGTTAAGAGGTTCGTTTAGTTCGCCTAGATGAATCAGGACTGATCTAACCTACTTCTGTATTCTTCGGCTTCTTCAGGATCTAATTTCATACTGTCGCTTCTACTGCGGTTATTAAATCTACTTTCGGAATATACCTCGGTGTTATCCATAGTTCAAGCCTTTGTCCAGAACCTTCATTTCATTTCGTTCAACTGTCGTTTAGAGATGTTTATGACAGTGTTTTCGATTGATGTTAGTTGGTTCTTTCTTCTCCTTCATTAGCTTTTCGAGTTTATTCTGCTGAATTTCTTTGTGAATTGCCTTGGTCTTCGAATATTTACTAAGGTAGCCGTATTTATCCTATCAAAGTCTTGTCGTACTCGATTTCGAATGGTTTCTCTAATCTCGTTGGATTGAGTTGAAAGAACTTTCTGAAACGGTGATGTTTGATTCGTTCTTTGACTAACTTCGCTAGCTCTCTTTGCGATTAGTGATATTTTGAGCTGTGTATCAGTTGATGTACCAGTGGGTATAAGTTGTTATCACGGGCTTTGCAGAGGAAGGTTAGATGGTCTCCTCAGTGCTAGATGTCATTGATGTTTCAAGCTTTCGAAAATTTTTGACTCGGGGCCGTACAGATTACTAATTCTGTATTATAAGTGTTTTGTAACTGTGGTTTCATTAGTGGAGTTGATCGCTATTTCCACAGTTTATGCTTTTTGAGACGACGTTTCGAAGCGCTCGCTAGGGTCATCAGGCTTAGTCTGAGAAGGACTGTTTTCGAAGACCGAATTCATTTGTTATACTAATTTTTCTCAAGCAATGACACCTCAATTCGGAAAGGTACTTTCACTATAGTCGACACCTTTACGCTGAGCCATGAGTAATCCAATATATATATGGATCCATATGGATTCAATAATGCGCGAAGAGCTTAAGCGCAATACATCTGCGCAAGAGGTTACGGCGCAACATGCGCAATAAACTTCTGCGCAACCACGAAAAAATAGTTTAATATATATATAAGTTCTAACAAATATATATTGGATTACTCAGTGGCTCAGCGGTAAAGGTGTCAGACTAGGAAAGGTACCAAGTTCGAATTGAAGTATCAAGTGCTTGAGAAAAAGATATAACAAATGAATCGACTCAAGTAAAACAGTCCTTCTCAGGACTAAGCCTGATGAACAGAGTCCGCTTCCGAAACGTCCTCAAAAAGCATAAACTGTGAAATAGGCCGATCAACTCCACTAATTTAAATACTTCTATAAATTTGATTCCAGAATTTTTTATCAACTTTTGGTAAGATTTTTAATATTTGTTGCATTTAACAATAAATTTGAATTACAAAATAATGTAAACATATAACAACTATCCACTGCGAACGGCATAATCACAGCTTTCACAAACCGGTCCTCAAACAGCGCTGAGTACGAAGCTTACCCTAACTAACAGACACTTAAGAAAGGGTAGTGCAACCTAATAAAATGTGAACCATATAAATAGGAAAAAAGATTTATTGGATAATATTTTACGATTATTAACTGAAGCAATTTAAGGAATGAAAGAAAAACTTTAATCTAATGAAGAAAGAAGTACCATAAATATCTAAAAACTTTCATAACATCTCTAAAACATTGAAAATGTAAAGGTTTGACAAAACTTAACTAACGTAAACGATATATTTCATGTAGCCCATTAACCATTAAAGCACACCTGATTTAAATCGAACCAAAACGATCTAATAAGTTACATCGCTAATCATCAAGCAACTAAACTAACTTTACTGAAGGATACGTACGTCAAAAAAGATTATGATCAAATTCATCTAAATTAATTTGTTGTAAGGGATATTGAACTTCAAATAAGTTCATAACAATAAAACGTAGTACAACCATTACTCCCAAATACCATAATATTCGAAGACGTATCCTGACGTGCAAATACCAATTCTCATACAAAACTAATACTATTCTATCACCTCGTTTTACTACGGCCTAAATCCAAAATTTAAAACGATTCACTTAAAGCTTTAATTCAATTGGCAACCAAACTTATTTCATTTGCCTGATGGACTGAACAAAACCAATCAGGTAGATTGTTAACTTAGAATTTTTTTATATTTTTTTTAATTGTTAAGTATATTTAGAGTATATTAAAATTTCTAAAATGTAATTACCATCAAAAAATTTCATGGTACCCACGTTACCGTTGGAAAATTGATATAAAAAATATAATAAAAATCCTTCATTATACTTGTAGAAACCCATTGAAACAAATAAATTTATTATTATTTTATCAACAGAAAACATGTCTGCAAGAGCAATGGCAGAGACCCTTCCTAACGGATGACGAACTCCTTGACATTATTGATAACGATAAGTTTGATGAGTTTTTACCGCCTCTTGAGAATGGAGATACCGACGAGGAAAGTGGCCCAACGAGATTTGAAAATTAATTGTAAAAATCTTCTAGATAAGAAAATTATTTAAAATCCTCAAAAGCATAAATTGAATGCCGATCAACTCCAAATCACTATTCAAAACCTTAAAATTGTAACCACGGAATCAATTTTTAAAAATTAATCAATAAAAATAAGGGTAGAATTTATTCCTTGAAACCTTAATATCCATGCTTAACATAAAATGATACACGCTAAAAAATATCACTAATGAAAAGACTGCGAAGCGTATAAAGAACGATAAACATTTCTTTAGAAGTACCACTAATTGAATCGGAAATTCTTATATTAAACAAGACTTTGTGGTAATTACCAAATATATTCAAGACCAACAATTCAGGAAATTCCAAATAAACCAAAGATGGAAAAAAACCATGAAAAACCATAAATTAAACAATTAAATAAAGGTTTCCAAGCTTAACATAAACCGAGTATATCAGTAGATTTAATAACCGCAGTAGAAGCGACATATGAAATTGATCCTGAAGCCGAAGAATAGAGTTAGGTTGAAGTCCTATTCATCTACGCGAACTAAACCTAACCTCTCTAACCTAGAAAGGAGAGCGGTCATTAAGAATGACCCAACGAAATTTCCAACAAGAGGATGGTAATATGACATTACAAAGTAAGGTCCAGAACTACTAGACGGGCGAGTACAAACAAATCGAACCTAATAAATGAGGATACCTGACGTGAACAAAGAGTTCTCCGATTACCAGAGAACACTTACCTACAGCAAACCTCCGCATCTGTACGGCCTACCAAAGACAGGAAGGAATTCCTCTGAGACCAATGTGAGCTCGAGAAATTCACCTTGTCCATTAGCACACTGTATCATCCCCTTATCGGGAAAACCGATCTATGGTCAAGAATACGCACTTCGTGGAAACCATCAGAAACTTCCAACCAAACCACGAAGAAATACTGGTAAGCTTCGACATTGTGAGTCTATTCACAAATGCCTACCGATAAGGCACTAACTATCATAAGGGACAAGCTGGAAAGGATGAAACGTTAGACGAACACGCAACTCTCGGTAAACACAATAATGGAACTTCTGACAATATGCATTAGAACTACATATTTCCAGAAGACAAATTCTACCAACAAGAGTTTGGGATGGCATGGGTTCCACTATCAATAGTGAGCAATATATATGGAAGACTTTGAAGACCAAGCGATATCCGAATTCACAGAGAAACCAAGGATATGGCTTGATACGTGGACGATACCTTCGTAGTTTGGCAACACGGCAGCATAAGCTGAATTCCTAGATCATCTAAATAGCACCCACCATCAAATTCACAATGGAATTGAGTCGGAAAACTGCCATTCCTGGATACTTGTACAGGAATGACAACACTTTCACGACAAGTGTATGAAACCTACCCACACGGAGGTACCTACACTACAACTCCAATCACCACAAAACGTGAAGTTAGGCGTAGCAAAATGCTTGTACGATAGAGCAAAAACAATATGCTCAAAACAAGAGGACCTGAACAGAAAAAGAAAATATCGCTAGAACACTCAAAGAAAATGGCTACCCCGATCTAACACCTAACCTAACAGGAAAGGGTAACCGAAAAGAAGAACCTAAATATACAGCGATAATACCATATATACAAGGTACCTCAGACAAAATACGAAGGATAGGCAGCAAATACAAGATACGCACTGCCTTCAAATCGACCAGAACGCTCAGGGAATACTAACCAAACCAAACCATACAATGAAGATCAGAATTCCAAGAATGTGTTACAACCTACCTGCGAATGCGGCAGAGCATACATAGGAGAGCAGTAGACCACTCAAAGTGAGAACTCAGGAACACAAGAACAACGTCCGCAAGGGCGAAACGAAAGATCAAGAATCGCTGAACATGTCTGGGAAGACCACCGCATCCAATGGGATAACATACAGATAGTGGCAAAGGACGAGAATACAACTCGTCGGAAACTCAAGCCACATTCATCGCACTAGCAGAAAATCCAATAAGCCAAGCTAGTGTAGAAATGAAACCCATAAAAAAAAAAAAAAAAAAAAAAAAAAAAAAAAAAAAAAAAAAAAAAAAAAAAAAAAAAAAAAAAAAAAAAATTTTTTTTTTTTTTTTTTTTTTTTTTTTTTTTTTTTTTTTTTTTTTTTTTTTTTTTTTTTAACACCTACAAGCCGGGTTATGGGGCAACCGTAGTAGTATACAGACCGTGATCCTAAAGTATACATACCGCATATGAATAAATTAAATTTAGTAATTGTAATTATCGATTTTTTTAACGATTGATGTAACTGAACATTTTTATTGAATGATCATTTGAAACAATTTCAATTTATAGGTATGTATTGGATTACCTATTTTATATTTGCATTAAAATATTTTTTTTAATTAGTAAACATAACCTAACCTGTTCAACACCAGCTGTTTTTAAGGATTTGCAAAAATGAAGTTCAACGTTTTATAAATTTTTTTTTATTGGTGTCCCATTTTACCTATTTAAAGCACACCTCGGCGTGTTTAAATCGAACTTTCAAAAACGCGCGTTTTTTAAAGTTACCATGGCAACATCAACAACTCAAAATGACAATTTTTTTATTATTTATCTGATAGGAGTACCTTGTAACGTCAAATAAAATATTACTAACAAATTCATCTAAATGACAATTTTTTGATTATTGATCTGACAGGAGTACATTGTAACGTCAAATAAAATATTACTAACAAATTCAAAACCTTTATTTAACCCTTTCACTCCCATAATACCATAATTATTTCAGGACTACTTCATCCCAGAGGTACTTCAAAGTACCAACTTTTTCTTTTAAACGTAAATTGCTAAGATACATATTATCTATTATCACCTCGTTTTACTACAGGTACGCCTTAATCCATAACTTTATAAACGTACTTCATCTTCACAAGCTTTCATTCCAAGTTGGCAACGCAGCAGACTTATTTCATTTGGCGCGTGCATGGGGTAACGTGATTACAAAAGCCAACAGGTGTTTACGAGTTAATTTTTAAGTTCTAGTGGGAATTTTTTTGTATATTTTTGTTTAATTTTAAGGTATGTATTTGTTTAGTATGTATATTAAGAATTTTTTTCAAAAATGTAATTTTTACCACTCCAAATAACACCTTTTTACCGTGGTACCCTCACGTACCGTTGGGAAAATTGATATATAAAAAATATAATAAAAATCCTTCATTATACTTGTAGAAACCCATTGGAAACAAATAAATTTATTATTATTTTATCAACAGAAAACATGTCTGCAAAGAAGCAATGGCAGAGACCCTTCCTAACGGATGACGAACTCCTTGACATTATTGATAACGATAAGTTTGATGAGTTTTTACCGCCTCTTGAGAATGGAGATACCGACGAGGAAAGTGGCCCAGACGATACGGAGTTATTATTTGAGAATGAATTCTCATACAGGGATGTTTTTAAGAACTTGCCTATGGATCAAGCGGTTTCATTATTGGATAATATACAGGAGGAACCCGATGGATTGAATGAAATTCAAACGATTGATGAGGTTGCAGCAGTTGAACAGCTGGATGATGTTGAACAGCTGAATGATGTTCAGGACAATACTGAGGCCGCTGAATCTCGCAAAGATCTAGCAGATGAAGAGCGAAAATGGACAAAATTAGAAAAAATCACACAGGTCCCTCTATATGTTGATCCCCCATGCATTTGGGAAAAAACTCACTTTATGGAATGCCAAAGTGGACTGGATATTTTTTTAAAGTTAATCGAAAATGTGGTGGATAATATTTTATTTCAAAGTAATCTGTATGCTGTACAGAAGGGAAAAATTTTAAACATGGGGAGAGAAGAGTTCCTTGCTTTCATTGGCATAAATTTTTTGATGGGCTACCATGTAGTTCCTAGTATCCCAAGTTACTGGTCCACACAAGATGACCTCGAAGTAACATTTGTTCAAAAAACTATGGCAAGGAATCGGTTTCAAAGCATTTTAACTTTTGTGCATGTGAACGATAATACAGCTATTCCAAAAGAAAATACCGATAGACTATATAAGATAAGACCCCTCATAGATAGTTTGAACGCCACATTTAACAACTATGCCGGAAGTCAGAAGATGTGTGTCGATGAATCGATGATTAAATTTAAAGGGCGATCATCGATTAAGCAGTACAACCCTATGAAACCAATAAAAAGAGGGTATAAACTGTGGTGCTACACCGACACCAAAGGCTTCATAAAAAATTTGAGGTTTATCAGGGGAAAGATCAAAAAATAAAAGATAAATTTAAAGATTATTCTTTAGGAGAAAGGATCGTTCTGGAATTGACGGAGCAAGACTGGAACAAAAATAAAATTATATATTTTGACAATTTTTATACATCTGTGAAGCTACTCGAAAAACTAAAAGCGGAAGAAACACATGCCCTGGGAACTATTAGGAGTAACAAAAGGTATTTGCCAAAAAAAATGGCAAGTGACAAGAATTTGAAAAGAGGCGATTTTGAATATGCAATTTCCAGTTCTGGGGTGTCTTTTTTCAAATGGAAAGATAATCGTGTTGTTACCATGGCCTCAAACTATCACGGAACCGAGGCAACAACTTTAAAAAGAATGCAAAAGCATGGGAAAGTAACTGATTTACCAGCACCACTTATTGTTGAAGACTATAACGAAAATATGGGCGGCGTAGACCACCATGATCAATTGCGAAAATATTACGGAATTGATCGCAAATCTAAGAAGTGGTGGCAGCGAATTTTTTGGGGGTGCTTCGAAATTGCATTTATAAATAGCTTTGTCATTGCAAAAAACGTACTTGATAAGCCTCCGAAGAATCTGCTTGACTTTGCAAGATTTGACGCGTAGTCTTTGTTACATGTCACCTCAGCGAAATACAAAAATTTCTCCAGGACCAAAACCAAAAAAGAGACGCTACAATTGCAGTGTTTCCACAGGAATAAGGCTGTCAAATCTTGGAAAACATTGGCCAAAGTTTGTGACAAGAAGAGGTAGATGGAAGGTATTCAGTCAAAGCCTTCTTCAGTATGTTCGGTTTGCGGTGTTTTTGTGCGTTAATCAAAATAAGAACTGTTTTAGTATCATGAAATTGAACTATAAAATATTTTTTTATACTTATATTCTTTTTTGTCGTTATTACAACTAGAAACACGAAGAAACGTCGTTATTGCAAATAAAATTTATAGAGATCTTGTGTGTTATTTGTTTTCCCAGGGGTACATGAAAGTACTTCAATTTTTATTCACACAAAACCACTACATCTAATTACCATAGCAATTGCTACCAAAATAGTGAACAAAGTAGTACTCGTTTTTAATTGTATAATTGATTTTCCTCCTTCATAACGTATTGTGGGATTTACAAGTACTTGTACTTCTGAGTACCTGCGGGAGTCAAAGGGTTAAACATTATTTAACACTTTTAATTTTATGAATGGAAATGGAAATTTTTATTTACATATTTTACATTTTAGTTCTTATTTCCATTTTTTCTAGTAATAATACTAGTATTTATGATTTGAAGGTTCACCAATAAAAAAAAATAGCGTAAAATTCGTGGATAACTGGTCTTTAAAACACTTGCTCTATTTCGAGCACTACGGTTGCGCCGTCGTTCTCGATAAATCGCGCGTTTTTGACCTTTTTATCCACTTATACTTTAATATACTATTAATTACACCCAACAGATGGACAGAAAATAATAAGTTCTGATAAGATTTTTGGTTATTAATTTTAGCAATAATCGAATTGGTAAATTCTTAAAACTTATCGTTGATCGCAGGTCTACATATTTATATTTGTAAGAACCAACAACGGGAATCAATGAATTAGTGTTATTACATTAAAATGTGTCGGAAAGTGTTATTACAAATACGAGTATTTATTCAGTTCACACTATTAGTTTATAGTGCTGACTAAAAAATGTGAAAAATTATAGTGAGTGTAAATGTGTAGTATAAAAACTTGAACGAAGCTTCTCAATGTGATTATAATATTATAACTTTAAATACTTCTAATAGGACAGAACACAAACGTTGAAATACTACTGTTTCACAGCAGTGCGCAACTTAATGAGACCGTCCTTGTTTGATCGGAAAACATTTTTGTAGAAGTATTTCAAATTCTAACACCAATATATAAAATAAATGACAAATTGATAAAACATTTTAAAATGTAATTCTATTAACATACAAAAATTAATAACTACAGAAGTTTAATTAGTTAGAATCTAAATTCACTGTCGCTATCTTTGTCACTACTGCTGTAATCAACTTCTTCATCACTTTCACCTGTATTTACAGCAAAAATCAGCTCTTCGACTTCATCAATAAAATTTTCTTTTTCTAAATATTCTTGTTTAATGTTTTCTGTATGTTTGCACACATTGTTGTCGACCAATTGATTTAAATTTATTCTCTGCTAATTTCCACACATCTTCAAATTTAAACGTATTATTATTACTCCCTACATAATTTTTAACTTATGCTCATATCTTTCAATTGGATTTAGCTCTGGATGGTAAGGTGGCAACTTTACCACAGAATAACCATGTGCAGCCATCAACTTATCGATTAAATCATTTTTATGAACTGGTCGATGAAGTTCAATTTTCTCATAGAGTTCGGGTTTTGTCTCACTTTGTTCAAATGCAACCCCACATTCATTTAACCACTTCTGCATTTCACCTTTTTTCCAGGCGCATGTTGGATTAGGCTCCATATATATGTTGTGGTAAGATGCATTATCAACCCCTAACACGCAATTAGGCTCGAGATTGGGAATGTTTTTCGATCAACCACTTAATATAATTCTTAGAATTCATGTCATCATGATAATCTCCTGACTATAATCCCGATTTAAACATCAACAATGCATTTGGTACAAATCCTTTAGCACCACCACAATGCAACATTATTAGGCGTTGTCCTTTTGAAACAGGTGCTTTCACTCCCTTGTCACTGCTGTCATACCATCCATGTGAACTGTGCAAGTATTATTGGTCACTATAAATTATGTTTCTGCCCTCTTCTCTGTGCTTTGTTTAAAAATGTGGTTTCTTTTTGCCCTTATTGTGGAAGTTTCCACCAAGACCTTCCTGTTGTCTTTAGTCTTCTGCCATTTGAAACCCATCTTTTTCACAATCGATCGAAAGCTGCTTAATTTTCCTCTTAAATGTATCCCTTCTTCTTGGACAGCTGCGAACATATTTTGCATTGTTGGTTTTTGCTTTTGGATATACACAAAATTGTAAATTATTCTTCTAACAACTTCTTCATCAAACTTGTCGATGATGGTTGAACTAGGTGCTGGTTTGTTTCTTGTTTTACAAGGTGAACCAAATGTACTTCCTTCAGGTTTCGATCTGCCTTCCTGTGTAATGCGTTTAATTGTTCTTCTGGATATGCCTGTTGGTTCTGCTAATCTTTCATACACACGATCAACAGGGATAATAAAATCTTTTGATTCTTCTTCTCACTTTATAAATTCATACAATTTATAAATAATTTCACATGCTGGACGGCGAACAACTCCACTCATGTTGGAAATGTTTACTTGGCAGTTTGGACAACAAATAACGATGAAATAATAAAAAGTGTCTTGAAAAAGTCAAGTGGCAACGTACAAATACAACGTGAAGTAAATAAAGCAAATCACTACATTTATAAGTTGAATAATAGCATATTTGTAGAATACTTTCGACGCAATTGAATCAAATGCGCATGGAGGGGCGAGTGCCACTATAGTTTGAAACTACTCTACTGTGTGAAAAGAATATTTGAATGAATTTGAAAATGGTATTTAGCTTACCTAATTCTTGGTGAACTGAAATTCTTGATTTGTGGAATATGTTCTGTAACAAACAAGATTAAATCCAATGTCCACGCAATATTTTTATACAAATGTATCGTTTTTATAAGTAATTTATTTTAATTGGTTTATTGTAGCATTACAAACCTAACTTATGTAACAAAAATGTAATTTAAACCAATCATTCATTTGTATGTTCATTTATACTATATAATACATAAAGGAAACATAAAATGCATGAACACATTATGTTACAATTATTCAAACAGTGAATATTGGTATATAAAAAGAAATAATCATATTGCAACATTTAATTAATAATATAAACTTGAATTTCATATTTTGATTGGTATACAATAGAAGAGATCTGCACTAGTACGCAAACACAAATAAATTAATTAACATATATTAAAGTAATATTCTGGACAAAATATGATCGTTTTACAAATGTAAACTGCTAATTAGTATTTATATACACAAATTAAAAAAAGTCAACATGTGTCTTTATCAACACTATAAATAATCCTTAAACTACATACTCTACATGAATTAAAGAATGAAGACCTCATATAGAGCAACTGTTTATTGAACCATTGCAAACCTTAAAATTTTGAGAATCAAATGTGAAAGTTTTGTCAAAGAAATGATAAAAAGTAGTATTTCGTTGCAAAATACTGAATTACGTTGGAACATCTCTGCATGGTGTCTTAATTTGTATATAGCCCCATAACATGGAAACGAAACACTTTTTTATGCAACTCTTCCTCATTTGATGCCTACATTTTAAGGTGAAGTGTTGTGGTGCAATAAGCAGACATTGTGTATATGTATAACAATATTACAACCTTAAAACAAATTCACAAATTGTTGTACAATAAAAAACGTCGTAATAAACAGAAAAATACAAAAACAATGGTTGATATTGTTTATTTAAACAGACTGGAAAAAGAAACAATTTACATACTCAAAATTAAATAAGTTACGGAACTCATTTCTGAATGAAATATAAACATTTATGAGTGTGTTGCAAATATAATTGTTTACAGCCAATGAAAGATATATTATACAATTCACCTCTTATCTAAAAATGGTTTTGCCAATGAATTAAATTTAAATAGAATGTATACTTATAAGATTCTTGTTCTATCCAGATGTCATACATGCATAGCAAAAATGTGACAACCAAGCTGTAATGTAATAAATAAATACAGAATAAACATTTATTTTCAATAATTTGGTACAGTGCTACCAATTATTGTATTTTAAAACAGTGAATTTTTACAACAGTGAGTACATTCCTACAAAAAAAAAAATTTAGGAGGTTTCTAATTTAGAAACAATTATATAATACTTGAAATATATAATAAAAGTTCACTGTTTTAAGCTACAATTACTTGTCTTCACTGGTAACACTAGAGAACGAAATGGAAGTAAAATAAGATCATAAAATGTAAGTATAATAAAATGTCTATTTTCGATTAGATATATACCTAGTTCACAATTATTAATAAGTTAAGTTGTTAATAATTAACAGTGTTCTAAGATTAAAAATATTAAAAAATTATTTGTAATATAAATAAATAACTGTTACATAAAGTATTGTAAAAATTTATGTAATTATTGCATTATATATAACAAACATAACTTATTTACTATTTTTTCTCATAAAAAAAATTAATCATATATTTCCCAAATTTCATTTGCAATGACACAATTTAATACCGCAATTATACTATCACGTAATAATTTTTATAATGTAAATATCAAAAATGAGCAACGAACCCACACAACTTGTGCTGTCACTACTCCTACAAATGCTGTCACTGTTAGTTTTTAAATCATTTTATTAATAATCGTCCAAATCAAATTCTTCTCCATTAGCAAAGTCATCTAATTGCATACTTTGGAAATCCACCTTGTATCGTAAAAGGCCTATAAAGAAACAACATTATATTTCTTATACATATGTAAATAATTAAGTAAACTTTGTTATGTTATGTGGTAATACAAATTTACTTTCATTTTCTTATTTGTGAATTAAAATAATCTAAGATTACTGTTACGTAATCTAATCATGTAGCAATTAGAATGAAAATTTCAACTTTATAATTAAAGGTTTTGTATCATTAACTAATAATGACGACCTGGAGTACAGATAAATTTTTGAAACCGCACACAAGAATGTGAATTACGCCCGTTTGGTACAAGTTGAAATTTGTACTGCATATTTATAATATGAATGAGCAAACCGAGCAAGTTGGCAGATGGTATCAGAGTATATTCAGCAGCACAATAATCGTTGTAATACTGATAGGATAGAGAAAGAGTTTAAGCTATTCTTCTATACTAAAAGGAAGCTGGTCAACCCTTGAAAGATTTAAAGATAAAGCCATAGTAATAGGATCTAAAAATTGAAGATCTCATACTTACAAGAAATAATTGATCTTTTTTTTGGTAGATGCAAGGCAAGACTAAATTTTGTTAGCATTAAGTTTAACTAGATTATTACTTCTCCATTTAAGAACAGCGTTAATATCTTGTTTTGAGGTAGAAGGTGAGGTGAGTAGATCGAAAAAATTACAAAGAAGAGTGCTATCATCTGCAAAACAATGGATCAAGAAAGTTGTTGAAGATATGAGATCATTTACGTACAGCAAGAAAAGTGTAAGTTTTCACACAACACTGTGACATGTCCGCGTTAATTGCAACAATGTATTATTCCACAGTAGGGTCAAATATGAAGCAAAATCACCTGTTGAATGACTTTACATAAAACCGTATTGGTGGTTACTAAGGACTTAGATTCAAGAAAAGAAAGCTGCCGATGTATGACTTTAAACAAAATAGAAGTGACGGTAACTGGTCGGTAGTTAGAGGGGTTGCTCTTCCTTTTCTGGGAATAAGTTGAACCTTTGGTAACTTACATGTGAAAGAAATTCTCTACAAGACATAAGACTGGTATGCGTTGGGGAAACATTTAAAAAAAAATAGCTGAGATACTGTCTGGGACAGTAGCCTTATTGTAATGAACCCTACTGATGATCAATTTTAGGAGCTTGTATGGGAAATGAATTGGTGTTATAGCATATCAAGAAGAGTTGACTTGTGGTCTCTCTTTTTCAGAAACATTAAGGCATAAATCCATAAAAAGATTGGCTTTACCTACAGAGTCGCCTATTGCAGATCTGTCAATATATGCCATGGGGGGAAATGAAGTTTTTACTGATGGCTTTAAGGATAAGCTAAAATACATGTAGCTAGTTCATTGAATTTTTGTTGTCCAAACAACTTTTTAGTTTTAGTGATAATGCTTTTTCAAGGTGTTTCTGGCACCAACATAGTCTGCATGACTTTTGACTGTTTTATTAGAATTCCAGTTGGTGTCAGATTTATTTTTCAAAGATATTGCATCATTTAAAGCCCTATTGAACCAGGGTTGAAAGAACTATATACATATATGAGTATACACGTATATCGTAGCAGCTTCTTATCAAAAATAAAAATGCCTAAGCATATATCAGCAGAGTTTAAACAGATTGTTCTAAATGTAAAAGCTTTCATCAAAGCGGAAAAAAAAATGGTGCACACGCAATTATTCTTAATCAAATTACAAAGTGTACTGTGGAATGCTTGGGGATTAGTGAAAGAAGTGTTGTAAGGGTATCAATTGAAGAAGGGGCACGTAGTACTGATACAGTGTCAGGGGTGAGGCCAAGAAGTGGTAGATCGAAAGTAGATATTGACGATTATCGAAAGGGCGTTATATAATGACAAATATTACATTTTTATATGGAAAAAAGGTTTCCAACCACGGTCGAGCTGCATCAAAGATTAACAGACGAGTGTCCGGATTTTCCACAAGGATGTACCATTAAAAATATGGGTAAAAGAAATGAATTTTACTTATAACAAATTAGAGAACAGGCCAATCTTGATGGAAGGTATTACAATAACTGCTAAAAAGCGGAATATTTATATTCGATTAAAAGGTACAGAGAAACGAGATGGAATCATTTTTTTACTATGAAACATAGTGCGGCGCAGAAAACTGCGCGAGTTTTGATCAATACCTAGGGACAATTCAAGAAATAAACGGATTCAGAGGGGGAATCAAGCGACCATCTGGATCTGGACTAAGAGTGATTATATTGGATATTGGCTTCACTTTTGGAATTATCTCGTATGTACTATTATAAAAAATATTTGCTTGAAAAAGTGGTCAAAGAATTACGAGGAGCCAGTCTTAAAATGTTATGCCTTCCAGTAGCCCACTGTGAATTTAATCCAATTGAACTGATATGGGTTTATGTCATAAATAGAGTTGCAAAGGAAGATACAATGTTCAAAATTAAGGACGCTTTGGTACTTTGCAAGTTAACATTATACACTGTGCCAAATATAGTTTGGAGTAATTGTGTCAATCATAGGTAAAAGGAAAATTTAGTAGACGTCAGTTAGTTATAAATTTAGGCAACGACAATCATGATGATAACAATTTTCCAGGATGGCAAAGAAGATAGCGATGATTGTATATAAATTTATTTATGTAATTTGAAAAAAATAGTTTTCGAGATCTTGAAACTTCGCCTTTTATTGCAATTTTATTATGTTCCTACTTAAAAATGCATGCTTAAAAATACATGAAACCATTTTGCCGACTATATAAATTGCAATTTCTTAGTAGAGATGACATAAGGTTGCACATTGAATTCTCTTTCTCTGTTACCTTTGCGTGCTGTTGGACATTATCCTTGTTCAACAAAATATTTAATTCTATCCTTTGGATAGAAATTATATAAATTAAGAAAAAGTCGATCTTTCCGTATTCATTGGTTTTATTATCCTGTAAAAATATTGCATATAACACTTCGAATAAGGCAAGAATGTGGCATTTTTCCTTTTAGTACATGGTTTTTAAATAATAGGAAGTGATGAAATTTGCATCAACCTCTAAGCAAAGGTGTACTTTGACATATACCTAACAAATATTGATTATGATGCAAGTTGCTTGATTAAAACCGGCCTAACAGTTTTCAAAATATAAACGTTTAAAGTCAGGTGACTAAACTTTTTACTTTGATAGTAGTCAAATCTAATTTCCTTTTAATCTCTATAATCTAGCTTAAACAAAGCATTTTGTACGATGAAATAAAAGACCTTTTTGAAGTGGAAACTTCTTTAGGCGTGTCTAGACTAAAAAGTTTAAACTCAGGAGAGGTTTGGATACATCACATTCGACAAAGACTCGAATAAGTCACTATAAATCTATTGTGTATCACCACTTTTTTTACAATTAAATTACATAATTAAAATTAAATCATTAAATCTATGAAAATTAATATATAATATCTCCAGTGTGAATTGAAGTTTTTACTTCTGGCGGCTTGTCCGCGACTGCTGCTTTTTTTAACAAAGGCATTTCGATAATAAGCGAGTATTGATTTATTTTTATAGGAAATTAGAGATTATAAATTTCTATAGCATCTAATACTAATAAGAATAAAAATATTCATTTTTAGTTATTTTCCTATACCTACAGTACGTTGCCATATTATTAGACCCACGGAAGAAAAACGTAACTTTTTCACTTTGAGAGAAGATGTCGGTAAATAATTAGGTGATATATGCTTTTTTAAATTTTTAATTAATAATTTAATTAAATACCCATGAAATAAAATAAATTTTAATAACATATTTTAAATTTATTATTCATTTACATTACATTTGTTATAGTGGGCTTATTTTGTCAATATTTCATTGATCCACCTTTAGTTGCAATAAGTGCCTTAATTTGTCAAGGTATGATTTCTATGCACGACTGTATAATGTTTTGAACATGGGGATTATGGTTTCACTCGAAAATCCATTATTCTAAAGTTCTCTGTGTTGTAATTGAGAATTGCGCGATTTCACCTTTGACAAGCTCCCAGGCCATTCCAAAACTTTAATATTTTTTGTTGTAGAAAGCTTGTTATTGTCTTAGCTTATGTTTATGAGCGCCATTGTGCATAAAAATTGGTTATTCATCATCAGAGAACCAATCTTTAAGTTGTGGTATCAACCTGGTTTCAAGAACTTTTTATATTGGTCTTGGCACATTGTCTTTTCTACAACACAGAGGTGGCCTGTTCTTATCCAGATATGACAGACCATACCATAACAGAAGGCGGATGTTTTACAGTTGGAACGATGCAGTCAAGTTTGTATTTCTAGCCTGGTTTTCACTGTACAAACTGTGACTTTTCCATCAAAACTTGAAAAATAGACTCGTCGGAGAAATAAACCGGGTGTGACAAACACTGATTTAAATTTCGGAGGTGATCTATTGATGTTATTGATTTGTAACAGTGATAACATATTTTTTTACCTTTTTCCAATCTTCAATGGTAAAATTTTTATATTTATGGGACCACTCAAGTCGCTTCCTCACCATAGTCGCAGTCAACTTTAGTTTTCGCGCTGGTTTACGTGCGATCAATCCATTTTCTGCACGACGCCGCTGTACAGTTCGTTGGGAAACAAGTAGTCCTTCATCCTTAATGTTCTTCGTAAGCAAACGAACGGGTAATTTTTTATTTTGGACACAGGTATCTCGGATTTGCCTGTCAGTTCTTGGAGTCGTAATGCGTTGCGGTCCGCACGCACCCTTTTTTTTTGGCCACAAAGTTATACCGGAGTCCATTTTTTTTTAATATTCTTCAAGGAACTTTTTGAGACACCTTTTGCTTTTGCAATCTCGCATTATGATGTCAGTAGCCTTCAAAAGACCACGTACTTGACCAACTTTCTTGAGAGTGGTCACAATTTCTTCCCATCTAAAATATTTGAAAAAAATCATAGTTTTGGTAATTTTCTTACAAAATCATTGAAAAACAAAACTAAAAACAGACTATCGCAATAAAACTAAAATTGAAAAACAAACTTACCGCTATTAGTGCTAACCAGAAGTTCGTCTCGACGATTTTTCTGGGATTACGTGTTTATTGGCGCACGTCCACGCGCATACCTTCAATATGGCCGATTCATGGTTTGTTTACGTGTGAGAATTACGTTTGTTTGAGAATTTTAACGTTACTATGTTTTTATAGAGCATATGAAAATGCTAGGGATACTTTTGGAAACTTGAGAATGCCACCTAGTGAATTTTACATTTACGAGTTGCATGCTGCCCTTTAACCATCCTTGTGATAACTTCCCTTAAAAATATTTAATATGCCTTTATACACGGATGCAAATTTTTTACAGTTTAAAATATGCCAATAGAGACTTTTGTACACAAAAAGGAATGAAACAAAATAAAAAAATAGTTAAGTTGCAACATTTGCAAAATTAAATAATTAACAAACTTGTAATAACTTTTTTTGAAGTTTTAAATTTTGGGCGAGAACATTCCACTTATATGAATTTGTCCATTAGATATGTTACTTGTGTTGCCCGCTTACTTGCAATTGTGAATGTTATTATGCGCCTGGACGTTGCGCGGGTTCATGCCGGGACCATCAACATCAAAGGTGTCGCTACCAAGACGAACTTCTGGTTAGCGTAGCTTCCATATTCTGTGCTATTGGTAAAAAAATACAATTTAAAATTCACAATTTTTAGGTTATGTATCCTTTGTCGCGCGAACTAAGTCTAACATGTTATTTTTTTTCTTTTTACAGTGTTGCAAGCACAGAAACATCTTGTTAAATGTTGTCAGAACTAGAAATTTAAAAAACAAACACAGGACACGCCTAAATAATAACACCATCGCGCTTTAAAGTTAAAAAATTTGATTATTTTTGCTTGGGTCTAATAGTATGGCAAGGTACTGTATATTGGGAAATGCCAGCCTTAAAGGTAGTATTTTGGTTCCAATCTAAATTCATTTTTTGTACTCTTATTAATTGCACATGATAAATGATCCAGGAAAGTGCACATGCAATGAGTGTACTTATTTTTTAAATGTTTTATAGCTTATAAACTAAGTCGTATTTACATAAAAACATTTTTTAGCGACTCCATTTACAGAAACAAAGGGTTAAACAACTTTTAAAGCGTACATTTCGCAAAAAACTGCACTTTATAAATAAAAGCAACATTCATAAAAATTTAGCTAATAATATACCTGCTGGTAGGTGGAGCATTAAGACATGTAGACCTTAATAATCATCAAGGTCAACATCGTCCAATGGCTCATCAGCTTGAAGAGATTGAAAATCCACTTTGTAGCGTAGAATGCCTGCATCCAGGCCGCAGAACAAATAACGAAATTAGTTTGAAATGTTAGTAAATCAAATTTGTACACACAGAATTACCAAAAACGCTTAATTTCATGCAAACATGCAAAACATAATAACTTCTTTTATACAACGTTAATTGTACATTCCTTAAAAAGTATATTGTACACAAAGAAATAAAAGCGAGCATATTCTTTTCGTATAAATAAATGCTTACAACAAAGCTAAAAAAAATTAGCCAAAGCATACTAACCTCCAATTCCGCCAAACCCTCTTACAAATTGTGATCCTTCTTGTGATTTATCAGTGATAATTTCAAGTGTGGCACCAAAATTTTTATAATTATTAGCTAACCATTCTAAAAGGGGCTGACATTCGACTAATTCTAATTCCACTCCGCTCTAAAATATAAAATAAAATTAAACTATTTTTAAGAACAGGTTTTAATGTACAACTATTTGTAACATACACAATAGTAAATTTAAAAACTAATTAAATACATGTGATGTTAATGACGTCATCAAACTATCTATTTCCATATACAGTGTGTCCAGTGTAAGATTATGTACATGGGCATACTGGTAACCGTTGAAGGTACAAAGACGGTTAAATGGCAAAAAAGTTGCATTTGTCTGCCCAAAAATAATCTAGGTTTATTTTACTATCAATCGATACCGTTACGTACCAGACAAAAACAAAAATGTACATTTTCCAAAAACCACAATATTTTCTTTATTACAGAAGCTAAGGTTAATGTGATTTTACAAATGGCATTAAAAAATTCTACGCCTACTATGTTGCGAATGGCCTAAGCCAACTTCTGTTTTTGTTATGAATGCCATATTGAATTTTTGCATTTTTAAAATCCTCATTAGAAATGCTCAACCACGTATAGCATGTTTATGTTCAGTCAAGATAAATAATGAAAAATAAGATTAAGATTTCATGGTAGTAGACTGATATTTTTTTCAATTTTCTCATAGTGGGCTTTGCTTTGCAGTCTCCTTTTACCTTCCAACCTACATAATATGTATATAATACATATTTAGGTATACAAGGTTATGCGATCGACTTTTTTTTCACTATCGCTAAATCGACTTATTAGCTCATTTTACAATATTTGGTAAAGTTTCGCATAGATTGCCCACGATGTCTGTGTATGTGGATATATATGTGTGTGTGGATGTATGCTAGTATTCACGATAACTCCAGAACGAAAACATCTACATACGTAAAATTTCGTATTTAAGCTTGTTTTCATTTCGGTTGGAGCTGATTAGAATTTGGGAGAAATTCTGCGGCAACGAGAGGGGGTTTATTAGGAGCTGTTTTTTATTTTTATCAAATATTTCTGAAACAGTTGTATAATTCAAAAATATAAAAATGCCAATATATAGACCTTAATCATATAGATTAATTAGGTTCTATTCAATTTTTTGATACGACGCGTAATTTAGCAGCAAAAAAATTCCTAAGGTAGAATTTAAGTGTTCAGTATCTAAATAATGATTAATTTTATAAGAAAATGTGTAGACATATTTTTTAAAGAAAATTTACTTTTACATAACTTTTCTTTATAAAGTTTTTCAATGTAAAGCGAAATAAATGTAAAAATTAAATAAATATGATTCAAAATGCTTAAGCTGTGATATTTTTATAGAAGCGCGCGGCTTTAGAATTTTTTTTAAGTTCTAGATGTCTATTAACCTTTACCTCACATAAAGTTTTAAATGTCTGTTTGACATAGATTATTGTTTTTGTTTTTACAATGTTCCCTATTTTCATACTGAACTTATTATAAAAGAGGCTGCATGATTATCCTAAAAATAAAATTATTTCATTTCTTTTAATTTCCATTTTGTAAGTTGGAAGCAGAGCTGGGACGATTACAGGTAAAAAGTAATCGATTACATTTGCTGTGATCAGTAATAGGGGGCGATTACTTTTTTAGAGAGTAATCGGTAATCGATTACAATTTACGTGTAATTTGTAATCGTTTTCGAATTTGTAATCATGATTACCGCACTCCTCAAAAAGCACGATTACTTTGTGTAATCGCGATTACTTTGTGTAAGTCACAACTTTGTGTAAGCGCGATTACTTTGAATAATCACGATTACGTATGTAAGCGACTACTTTTGGAAATGTGTGATAAGAAATGCTTTTATCGAGGTTTTTATTCACTCCGGCGGCGTGGGCGTGGGGCGAGATTGCGAGACAGACGGTTCTGTTTGTCTTTGGTTTGTTTACTATAATATAAATGTATACATGATCAGATCAGACCATGACCATAGAAGTGCAGTGCGCATAGTGGATGTACAGATTACAGAACCAAACATGACAGGTGGGGGCGGGGGTTCTTTTAGTTGCGCGAGTAGGGTTAGTGTTAAACGGAAAAAATAAATGCACACAACGTTAAACACTGCTTGCAGAGTACGAATTTCGTGCGCATCTCGTGGGAGTTACTTTTGAATGGTCATGACTCGTTCTGTGATCTGTCTGTAATATGTTAAAGAGGCTAAATTGTTATATGAAGAAAGTTTATCTCAAAGGTCACGGGTATGCCATCACACTTAGCGAAAGCGACCTGGTGTGACAGAATTAGATGAAAACAACATTCTCCAAGTACCCAATAAAGTAATCGTTTTTGCGATTACAAAAGTAATCTGTAATCGATTCCAATTTTGAAGAGTAATCAGTAATCGGTAATCGATTACTATCTGAGCAAAGTAATTGTAATCGGTAATCGATTACTTTTTACCTGTAATCGTCCCAGCTCTGGTTGGAAAGTCGTGTGGTGTTCCATACCAGATATTTTAATTATCTAACTGTCAAAGTAGAATTTATTGTCAAGTGTATGCAGTTAATAAATTGTGAGTTTTAGAAAATTTTCAAATAGTGACAAATATGATATGTTGGAGTGTTTTATTCTCAGCCGCAGAAATGACGCGAAAGCTGCAGAAATATATTTGAATAAATATCCAGAAAGATGACAACCTGACAGATATGTTTAGGCGTCTGAAAAACAATCTTGTAGCTTGCGGGAGTTTTGCAAAGGTAAAGAGAAGAAAAGGATCACACGAAAATAAAGAAAATTTGGTTAGAAGAAACAGTTTCACTCCGCAAATAAAATCCTGTGAGGCAGTGGTGAAACGATGTACGTTGTGCGTGCGAGAAAACGGTGGCTTATTTGAACACTTACTTTAATGCTAAAATGCTGTAGTGTCTTCATTTTCAATGTTGTTGTATGAATAAAAGAGCGCTTAAAGGTTTTTGCTAATTTACAGTAAAATTGACTCAAAATATCAAAGCCTAATACCATGAAATCTTAATTTGACTATTTTTCATTATATATCTTGACACATGATATATCCTCATGTACATCATTTTATACTGAACATACATACATGTACATGCGCCCGCGTACACTCATCCATCCGCCCACCCACCCACTCAAGTCTAACCAAAACACAGTATGCGCAAAAAGTCAATGTTTGGATTGGAATAAACAATGATAGATTTATTGATTCATTTTTTATTGAGGGGAACCTTGATTCAGCAAAATTTTTAGATCTCTTGCGTGACTATATCGTACCAGCAATTGAGAGTCTGAACGTTATTGAACTTTATTTCCAAATGGATGGGGCTCCAGCACATTCAACTGATGCGGTTACAAACTTTTTGAATACTTTCAAGAACGCTGGCTTAGTAGATTTGGCCCCGTACGGTGGACCCCAAGATCATGTGATTTATCTCCCAATGATATTTTTTGTTTACTTGAAACGTAAAATGTACACTAATGTGTGAATTCAGAGTTTAGACGAACTAAAAAATATAATTCGTACTGCATGTAATGAAAAAAACCCGTACTTCATAAGAAATACTCTTTGACTCCTTCTTAGGAGATTAAGTTATACAGCTGTTATGTTTATTTTTGTTAATTGATTGTTAAAATAAGATTTACTTTGTTACACTGTAACGAAACAAAATTTCCGTTACAAAAAATACCTTTTCCAACCCTCATGTCACCTAAAAAAAAACAAACAAACAATTCTCAGTCCTTACATATTTCCCGTACAATTATTAGATTTATTTGAACGCCCGGTATTTTTAATTCAGAAATTAGTTGATTGAATAAATTCTCATACAATAATATACGTACAGTTTTATTAATTGAAATGTAAAATGTAATAACTTATTTTTAACTGATTGTCATTATAATTATATAAATTTAGATTTTTTAAACTTTAAATATTATAATTTTCCATTTAACAACAAAATATTTCATGTTCATAGGCAAGTTTATTATCCATTTCGTAAACGTGATATCATTTTTATTGCAATTGACGTTCATACAACATTAATGTATGTGAAATTCAAGTTTCCAAGTTGGAGTGATTAAAAGTAGTGAGTGACCTAAGTTTCCTTTTAAATTGCATTGATTATCGCGACGCTAATTACCGTCACCGGCATCAAACGTTTTAACTGTAAGTATATAAACATTACTTTTATCCTCGTGCTCCGTGAATTATCAATTAAAGTGATTACAACCAAAATCAAAGCTATTAGTGAGCGCATAAAAGTATTCAACAATTAATCTACAGAAAATTATATTTGCTTGAATTAAAATATATGTAATAATTAAAAATTATTATTAATTTTATTAAATATATAAACAAAAAGTTTACCTCGAGCAGGATTTGAACCTACGACCTGTAGTTTGCTAGAGTACCACGCTAACCAACTGCGCTATCGAGATACAAGCCCCAATCGATGTAAATTTATGTATGTAGAGAACTGGATCGGTTCAAAATGAGCGCAGCGCAGGTAGACCCATGAATAAAAAAATTAACATTTTAACTGAAATTGTAGAAAATCAAGAAGTTTGTAAAAAAAAAAAAAACAGTTAATAAAGTTCTTAAGCATGCGAAGATACCAACCCTTACAAATTGAAATTGGTTCGTAAACCTTATCGAAGAAACAAATTCACAAAAAGAATTACAGAAATCATAATTGCCAGGCCTTTATTCTTGAATTTCTTGCGTTTTAGTGATGAAAGCACCTTTTCATTGAACGGGGAAGGAGACAAACAGAATTTGCGGTATTGGATTGACACTAACCCATTATGGGTTCAGGAGACAGCCACGCAGGATCCACGGAGCTGAATGTTTGGGCTGTCATTCTTGGTGACATTAGTCCATTTTTTTATTAAACAAAATTTGGACGGTTCACTGTAATTACAATTATTGCAAAATGAAATTATACCAACACTCCAACAAGTAATGGAGGACAATCCAGAAGAGTTTTATGAAGACATTGAGGAAGTATGCTTTCAACAAGATGGCGCTCCTCCCCACTATTTTCGACTGGTGCGGGATTATTTGTCCGAAGTGTTCCAAGCAGGTGGATAGGTCGGTGAGGCTCAATTGAGTAACTAGCCCGTTCACAATTTGATCCAACTTGATTTTTTTCTTGTGCGGATATTTAAAATCGAGCCTTTGCTACCAAGCCAAACAATTTAGAAGAATTAAGGTAAAGAATATTATACTATAGTGTCAAAATATTCCACTGGGAAGATTTAGAAATGTGCGAAATGGAATAATGCGAAGGCTTTATTTATGGGAGGTGCAAGAGGGCAATATTGAGCAATTACTTTGAATGTTAAAAAACTTATAAATTAAGTTAATAATGATATTGTCGTTAATTGAAATAAATAGTTTTTAATATTCAAATAGCAAAGACTCCTAGAAAGATTTAAATAATTAAAATATTCTAGGGGAGTATACTACATTGAAATGCTTATGAACGAATAAATTGGTTAGCGCGGTACTCTAGCAAAGTACAGGTCGTAGATTCAAATCCTACTCAAGGTAAATTTTTTATTTATGTATTTAGTAAAACTAATAATAATTTTTAATTACATTGAAATGACTTTCGAATGAGCCTAATTAAAGTAATTGCGTTAAAACAGATTTAAAAAATCATAAACCTATTGTTTACTATATTCTCAAAATTTCATTTTGATTACACCAATGGGGAAGGGGCTTCCTTTATAATTCTATAAGGACAAGTTTTTTACTTTATCAATTCCAAATGGACCTTTTATAGATGTATACAAGATAGATTTATAGAAGAAATGAACCTGCCGAAAACGGAATTAATGAAGCTATCGAACCTACAGCTGTAGCACAAGTCAAACGAATATAATGAATATTTTATGATAATTCTTTTTCTATTTCATTGTTTAGTGGTGTACGCTTTGATGAATTCTGTAAAAAATCTTTTAAATAATGTAATAATTTTACACAATTAAACAATGTTTTTTATTAAAGTTCAAAAATGTTAATTATTTCTAATCTACAAACTTCACAAGAAAATATATTTTATGCGAATGATATTGTCAGTATTACATTGTCTTATAATAGCTTCAAGTTTCCAATGGTCTGAACTTTCCTTTCTCGTAACTCTCTTCTCTGTTCTTCAACTTTGTGCAACCTTCTTGCCGTATCTCCTTTTTGTTTATTATAGATATTCCCCAATGTTTTTTCTTTTTTTTTTACCCAGAAACACTTTGTTTGTTGATCAATTTAACTTCTATAGCTGATTTGGTAAACAATCTGTTCTTGTCTGCTATTTCCATATTTACCATAGAGATGGTCTCAACATCACTAACGACTGAGTCAGAAGGAGCAACGGATGCTTTACAACCAAGAACTTCACCAAATAAACTGTAATACTCCATTTTTATAGCACCGGTGATTAAATGATTTGATACCTTACTTACATACTCTGCAATTTGTAGCCAGAGTAATTTTATGTTAGTAGGTGGAGGGTGGAACATTTATATAATTGCACAGCACATTTAGACAAGTATGCCTCATCTAGGATTTTCAGCTAGTAAAATAGTCAGTATGATGTAAATAAACAACAACCTTACCTTCAGTTATTTCCAAAGATGTTTCCTCATCTTCTTTCACCGCGAAATAAGCGTTACTATAATTTAAATTTATAATAGGCAAAATTTAATTGAATTAAAAAAAAAAGTTAAGTTAGGTTACAATAGAAGGTTACAAAACACATAAATCAGAATGTGATGCACCAATGATCAGAGAAAAAAGTATGCTTATCTTGTTTTGTTATGAACTGTGGCACAGTAGATGAAAATTTGACTAGCCGCACGTGAAATCTGTACAAAATAAATCGTACTTTTCATAACGATAAAGTAATGCAGGTAATTCTTTCACGAAATTTCATTCTTTTCTTTCATATGCAGAAGTATCCATCATGTCCAATAGTTTTGAAAATACCTCGATACTGAAATTGGTACTGCATTTTTAAGGAGTCTTTATTTAAATAATTAATGTAGCATTTGTTAACCATTATTTCGAGATTAGTTTGATAGAATCTGAATATATAAAGAATGTATTTTCCAATGATTTAAAAAACCATAAAGAAATATTAAAAAATAAGCTAGTAAATGCATTGTAATCTGAAGTGCGTCAGTTCTCGGTAATAAAAAATCGAAGAATAATTTTTCATGTCTTTTAGCAATCTCAAAACAAAAAGGTGCGCTTCATATTTTGTCCCACAAAATCATTCCGAATAGTATGCATGTTTGCACAAAAATTACATCTTCGAATGCACGTCCTATGATCGAATTTCTGGTCCAAGATTCCTTGCTAGTATGCACGATATTTAAATCGGCATATTGGTGACGTATTGGCGCTCTTCATTGGTGCACAGTTGCGAGGTAACCTACTATATACAAGCCTTGTGAAACATAACTATTTTTGACATCATTGGCCTCAGTGGTGATAATCACTGTAAAACCATACAAATTTAGTTATTGTGCATCTTACGCAATGCTTTTGACCCTTTTCCCAAGTGAAGTGGTGTACAAATACAAATTTCCAAAAGTCCCACGAAGTCTAAAGCCAAAATGTTATAGTAAATTATCGAGCACCACTAGACATTGACGATTCACAAGTTGGGGATCGTTTTGTATCGGGCGTATTACGTGCGACTATTACCTTGCTTGCATACACCTAGCCAGAAAGAATAATATTTGAGTTCTTTTTCAATCTGTTATAACTTCAAAATCATTGAGTAAAAATTTTATATTGTTCTTATGGAAATGTGAAATGATTCAATTCTAACTAAGTGGTTTTAATTTATAAAAGTAACGTTCATTATCTAAATTTTACTTTTATTGTTACCATATTTCTGTTTGTGTAAATGAACTTTAATAATTACTCAACAAATTGCTTTTTCCTTTTATTGGGACGCTCCAATTAGCTCAATAATGTAATAAGTGGTTATTGTTATCATTCATCAAAATTATCCTCAATTTGATGTTATTAATTACCTGTATTGTGTAATCAATTGAACTTGCTTTCTTCAGTCTTTACATATTCAGTGTTTGTATAAGCTTTTTAAGATTTGTAATAAGTCAATAATAAAAATGAATCAAAAGTGATAATATTTAATTAAACCAAATTCTGAATGCAGACTGTTGTAAAATAACATTCCTAAAACTAACATGTAACAATAAAATCTTTATCAGAATTAAACGGGATTGTTTTTCGTTTAATTTTGATGTTCAAATTCAAACTCAAAGAAAATCAAACACATGAATGTTTTATTTATTCACACAATCAAAAGGTTCTTACTTGTTGAAAGCTAATGACGTAACTCTGTGTTCCTTTCTGCCAATTTGAGACCCCATTTAGGTTGACGACGTTCTGTGTCGTAAAGCTGAAACCGCTCTCCTTTGTTTTCTCTATCTTTTCTTATACCTTGGTTATCGATTAATATAATTCTAATTTTCTTCCCACAATTTAATGATTTTTGTAAATAATTGCTCGTTATATTTACACTATCCAATTTTTACTTAATTGTTCAGTTTTAACCACTAAACGGAGGGCGCGACAAAATGCAAGCGAGCTACGAACGGCTATGCTTTTAATTATCAATGTTTTTTGGTAATTATACTTTATATATCGATCTATTATACTGGATCGATTGTCTTATTTTATATTTATCACTCGCTATCGAAACATAAACTTGGAACACTTTCAATACTCACTTAAAACGCGGTTGTAAATTATTGCGTAATCTTTTTATTATCACCAACTTGATAACATTTACACTTTAATTCGTTTTAGCTTTTCTTCCCATTGATAAGGAAAACATCACTTATATTCTCTTAACACAATACTAACTGACTTTCGTTATAATTTCACAATTTTAATTGCAGCATAACTTAAACTGCAGCAATCGCTTTCCAACCGTTTGGTTACCTTCAACCAAGTCTGATCGCTTACTTAATGCGACTGACTAATAAATACGTCATTATGACAGCATCTCCACTTGCTCCCTTTTACAGAACAGTCATAACCCGCAAATTGCCGCGTATATTTAAAAGCTTTCCAATTTAATATGTAAATACTCGTCGAAACAAGCTCAAGCTTTTCATCCTAACATTAATTACATCTACACACACATAACCAATAACCATTTAATGTCATTTAACAGCGCGAAATTCGAATTTCTAATGCCTCCATTACAACGCATGTACAAACTTTTGATGCAAATTGGTTGTCACATTAATCATTTTACATAATGACAATTCTTAAAGAAATTATTTATAAGGAAGATGGGAGTCCAGAGAATATAAACATTTTATGAGCAACTGGTACAAGGTATAAAGTGTTCATGGCAAAAGTTTTGGTTCAGTAACACAATTCTCTGAAGAATAGTTGAATTTGCTAGAAGCTAATCTTTCACTCAAACTTGTATATAAGCACAAGCTTTCATGCAGCTTGTGTACAAATTGATAATACAATTAAAAACAGTTGAATGCATTAAAAACAAAAGTAAAAATTACCTCTTTATCTGTAAAATGTGATTTATCCTTTTCTTGTTCAGGTGTTAGATGCAATACAGTTTCTGTTCCAGAGGCATGATTCTTTAAAACATACCTTTGAATATCAAGATTTTCCCAACAAATTAAGGTTTCAACAGAGCCCAGTTCTAATCCTTTTAATGTATCTTCTACACCAAAACAATATTTACCAGTGTCTTGACTTATTTCATCAAAATATCTACCAATTAATTTTTTCTCTTGAATAAACTTTACATTCTGTAATGACTCAGCTGCTAATTCAATGGCTTGATTAAAACCATTTTCACCACCATAAGAAACATCCACTAATTTAATAACTTTTGTTTGTAATCTCTGAAAAAAAAAGTATTTTATTAATTAAAAATTATAAAAAAGCTTGTAAATCACAATGTAGGAGCTACTAAAGCAATACTTGGAAACCAGTTTCCGTTAAACTAAATACTAAATGACCTAAAGGGAAAGTTACTATAATCAGTGAAAGCACTCGAAATTGAAGTGAGATCGAAAGTATCCATTTTGAGGTCCCCTGAGCCCAAAAAACTGGTTTTTGAAAAATAACAAAAATGTCTATGTGTGTCTCTGATGAATCTTTCAGATGCGATATCTTAAAGACTTGAAAAGTGACAGCAGTCAAAGGGTATAGCCGGATATACAGGGTGTGCAAATAGTATTACACCAAATGGGATTATGTAGAAACAGTTTGACAGTTAGATATGACATTTCGTGGGGTTAAAACATACATACATACCCATATTTTGATATGAGTTTCGTTTGTTTTGTGCGACTGGTGTTTGTTATAGGCAGCCATCTTGAATTTTTTTAAATTGCAACCTAGGTTGAGTTTGGTGTCATTTGACTGCTAATTGATTTAGAAATACACTACAGTATATCATAAGCTTATTTATTCTAAAGTAAAGAAGAAAATTAAAACGCTAAATTAACTTTGTAAATAAATACAACTTATACAAAAATTTAATTCAAATGTAGCATTTCTGTGTTCTCTACTGATTGTTATCAATTTTAGCAATTTCTAATACTCTTTATCGCTTTTCTAATTCAAACTGATAGTAAATACTACAATATGATATTATCATAAGCTTGTTTTTCTCATGTAGAGTCGCATGTAAAATACAGTTTGGTTTCTG
This sequence comes from Vesta saturnalis, assembly GCA_036346205.1. Lineage (NCBI taxonomy): Eukaryota > Metazoa > Arthropoda > Insecta > Coleoptera > Lampyridae > Vesta > Vesta saturnalis. Next base: position 609,483 of record JARFJB010001840.1, read on the forward strand.
TGGAAATAAGTGTTTATTTATTTATTTAATAGGCCAATAACATTAGATGAATTAGAAGCTCGAATTAGAATTGCGATCACAAACATTCATCCGGCATATCTGCAGAATGCATTGGGTGCTTTTGTTGATAGACTTAGATATTATCAAGAAGTGAATGGACAACAATTTGAGCAGTTATTGTGATTTTCATCAATTAAGTAACTCAATTTTCTTGTTCAATTCTTTTGTTTTACTCACTTGAACTATTTGTTTAATATTTTAATTTTCTTCGTTATTTTAGAATAAACAAGCTTGATATACCGTGCTGTATTTCTAAATCAATTACCTGCCAAATGACACCAAACTCAACCTAGATTGCCATTGAAAAAAATTACACCAGTCGCACAAAACAAACGAAACTCATATCAAAATTTGGGTGTTTATGTATTATTTAACCCCACCAAAGGTTAAATCTAAATGTCAAACCGTTCTACATTATCCCATTTGGTGCGATACTATTTGCACACCCTGTATATGGGAAATCTGCTCCTGCAGCTTTTTTTATTGGGACTTGAGGGATCGTTTTGGTACCAAATAAAAATAATTCAGTCTAATTTTCAGCTCTTAATCTCAAACAGTTTCCGACTTTTTCAAAAAAAAAAAAACCTCTTTTTTCGTTTTTATTTTTTTTTATAGTAAAATTGAAAATTAATGAATAGTGATTTTTTTCCTAATCTTTACGAGTAAAAGACATGAAAAATATTTTTTTTACGATTCCCAGATGAATAGCCGATTTTTAGCGAAAGAAATAAAATTTAAATCTTTTTGTTTAACACCTTTTTGAAAAGTGTTACTCACCAAATTTTGCCAGAAAATGTCTTTTATACTCTATATTCAGGAATTTTTTCGATTTTTTTTTGAAGCGGTGGAACAATATGAAAAAAATTAAAAAGTAATTTTTTTCTGTAATCTTGCGTTTAAACAAACATCTTTTTTGGATGGTAAAAAAATGTATAAAAAATTATTTTTTTACCGAAAAACTTGAAGTGAGATCTCGACATATTAATTCAAAAACATATTGTTGTTTTGTTGATTATCAGCCAGATACGAATGACATATCTGGAATTAGTCGATATTGTTGCTTGTAATCACAAAATTACACAGACAAACGTGTTCGACGTGATAATCTATAAAAGGGATCCGTCAACATTGCCGAAAATGTAAGGTAATGGTTAGTGTATAAATACGGAAAGCAGCGTAGCAACTAAGATAAGAATGCTGACAGTGGTTGATAATTAATTAAAAGTGAAAATTTAGTAAGTAAATCACAATGAGTGATAACGTGCGGATGAAAATTACGTGTAATTAATAGTGGTATCAGTATTAAAGATCTAATTAAACGTAAAAGATAACCAGAAGACCCTGAAGAATTTGAAAAGTGGGAACAGAAAAAACAAAGGTGTTTAATAAGAGTGCGAAAACAGCGAGAGGTACACCAAAACAACAAATTAAAAAAAGTGGGCAATCAGATAGTACGGAAACCGAAGAGGAACAACAAAGGTAGGATACTGGAAACTGGAAGTGGACGGAATCAAATATGAGTGGTCGCGGGAACATGGAGAAATCCTGATCAGGGCGGATATGTCAAAAAACTAGAAATAAAATTCAAGCAAGACGAATCTAAGATAATGGATAACGTGGAAAAGGATAACGATAAAAGATAAAAAAAGGAAGAAAGAAAAAAAAAAGAAATAATAAAGATAGCCACTTGGAACTCAAAAGGAATTAATAAAGAAAGTGCATTAAAAAATTTAACAGAAATTATAAAACACTACGATATTAAAATATTAGCGATGCAAGAAACAAATATAAAGGGAGAATCAACTGTAACACTTGATGAATACACCTTTTTTAATTTGGGAGGCAAACAAAATAAATTAGGAACAGGAGTTTTGATGCATAAAGATGTAAAAAACAGTATAATTGATATGAAGAATATAAATGAAAGATTGAGCTATCTACAGGTGAGAATAAAGACAAGGAAACTAAGCTAAATCAATGCTCACTTGCCAACGGAGATGAAGAAGAAAAAAGTAAAACAGAAGCATACAAAAAGATAGGAACGACATATGACTCAATACCAAGATTTGATATAAAGTTGTTAATAGAGGAGACTTTAATGGGAAGGTAGGGAAAGAGGATGAATTCAAACCAGCAATAGGGAAAGAAAGTAAAGATGATCACAGTATGAGAACGGGAAAATGTTGATAAACTTTGCATTAGAAAGACAGATGAAGATAACAGGAACCTTCCTAAGATACAAAGATATTCATATGGGAACACGTTTAAGCCCTGACGGGAAAACTTGTAACCGAATAGAACATGTAGTAATCTAAGGTATACATGCCAACAAAATACAAGATGTAAAAAGTCAAAGAGGTGCCGACATTGACAGTGACCACTTTATGGTAAGAATTAAACTAGTACTAGAAATTAAGGAATTCAGACAAATGAAAAGCAAAAACAGAGCAAAATAGGACTAAGGAAAAATTAAAGAGAAGACTGTAGAGGAAGAAGTACACAAGGAGTGGGCAGAAATAAAAAATATAATAGTAAAAGAAGCAAAAAGTAATATAGGCAGAGTAAATCCAAGAAAGAAGAAAAACTGGTTTGATGCAGAATATAAATGGATACTGAAAGAAAGAAGAGAAATAAGGAACCAATACTTTCAATACTGTAATGAAGAAAATGAGTAAAGATATAGGGTAATAAGAAGGGCAGTAAAGTACAAGAATGCAAATGAAGTCTGAAAGAAATACAAACCGAAAGTAACAATAATGCAGAACGACAAAGGAGAAAAAATAGGCAAGGAGAAAGATATAGAAGAAATACAATAAATAACAATAACCAAATAGTAAAAAAAATTTAAAAATGTGGAACAAAGTAAAAAACAATTTAATAAATATTACGATTATAAAAGGTGTTCAAAATGAAATCCATCTGCCTCAATACACTTTTCTTGTCGAATGTTTAAATGTGTAATGGACTTTCTTAATTTATGAATAAACATTTCTTGGGCTTGTTCATTTCATTCCTATTAAAATAATTACACATGATTTTTTCTCAAACAAATAAGAAAACTAGGTTATTACAAACATTTTTTATCTATTTTCTGTCTATTACGGATGGAAAAAGTTACATACAGGGTGAATTTTTGAGATGAACCAGATATGCCAGATTTCTAAATCCGGCCCTGTAAATCAATTCAAATTATGGTATTTACCATACTGGAGCACAGTGTGTGTCGTCACCAAAAAATGAGACAAATCGACTTAATCATTGAAAAGATATGATGAAACATTGTTTTGGTGAAGATCCATAATTCACCCTGTATATTAATAAATAAAACAAGAAGACATTTTTTAATGGTCATTTGATAATCCCCTAAGGTGCCTCTATTTATGGTAGAAGTATGTACAGTTCCTCGTGACTCACCCCGTATAAAGTATGTATACAATTAAACATAATGAAACTGAAGCAACTGTTCGTAAGGTTGAAATAGGGTAACCTACGTATTCGATTATCTTTAGTTATCAATTATATGTAAATGTTTACCACCCAATTTACATGATATTGCACATAAATACTCTCTATACATGTTCAAGATAAGGACGAACAGCATGGGGATCTTAAAAACGATAAGAGATGCGAAGGCGGTTAAATTAGAGAAAAGTTGTATAATGTTGGGCATGTTCACATGTAGTTGGCAAAAGTTCATTATTGTTTATCGTTTTCGAGATTTAAAACCAAATGCGATTTTCGGATTTTTCTTTTTTCGTAGTTCCGTCATTTATTTTAAAAGATTTTTAAATTTCTTTTTGAATTCTATTACATGGCGTTTTCAATTTTTTTTTATTCAACGTTTCGTCTCTGAGAAACCATCATCAACTTTATTTTTTTATATCGCCGCAACCAACGAAACACCCTGTATTCGCTAGTATTTTTTATTACGAATTTAACCATGTATTACAAATTATGGTTTTGAAGCTAATTTTTAAAAAAATTTCGGATTAATATTAGTATTTGATATTTTTTTATGTAGAAATTTAACAGCTAAAATCTTTTAAACCTATTTAATTAAAGTTAAATAATTACAATAACTGTTCAAATAGATTGCCGTTATTTTCTAGGCACAGGTAGGCTCTCTTTACTGAAGAATTTAAAACATGGTCTAGCATTTCTGGCAAAATTGTATTAACTGCTGCCATAATCGATACTAACAACTGCTCTTCATTTTCAAACCTCCCACCATACACTTGGTTTTTCAGATAACCCCACAGAAAAAAATTAAATTAAATTAAATCAGGTGATCGGGCTGGCCAAACTACTGCACTGTAAGTTCCAAACCATTTTCCTGTAAATGGCAATGACAGATTGTCCTGTACATTTCTTGAGTTATGTGCTAGGGCACCATCTTGTTGAAACCAACAAGTGCTAGAGGTAATTCATCCAAGGCATTTTCCAAATCAGTCCTTAACAAGTTCAGACATTGTTCGGCATTTAAATTGTTGTGGTAAATAAAAGGTCCCATTATTCTTCGTCCCAAAATGCCCATCCACATATTAAATCCAAATCTATGTTGATGTCTTGATTGTTTTTTTAAATAAGGATTTTGTTTTGCCCCATAATGTTAGTTACGTCGGTTGAAAATACAATTGTTGGTTATCATGCTTTCAACAGACCAAATTATTTTAAAACGCAAATTTAGATCTTTGTCATATTTTCTAGTATACCATTCGCAAAAACCTACTCGCCGCCGACAAACTCGAAATTGATATGGATTTAAAATAAATTATGCTGTAGAATTAGTTATACCAGTACGATGTTCAATTTTCTTGTTGATATTTCAGGGTTTTCAACAATGTCTTGTAAAACGGTATTAGCTTTTTCGTCATCAGATTGTTTTTGACGAGATAAAACAGGTTTCGTAAATGAACCAAATTCTTTTAAATTAGATTCCAAAAATCTAAAAATGGATTTACCAGGTTGCCTTCGTTCAGGATATTTATCCAAATACATCAACTCAGTAACTACATAATGTGTGTGGGACAAGATGTAGCATGTCAATATATCCAACTTTTCTTCGTTTGTAAAATTTTCCTCTTTCCATAGATACACTATTGATTAATTATAAATTAACTAAAAACCAAAAAACAACCCACAAAGTAATGGTAATAAAAACAACTTAAAATACGTACAATTCAAACAATAACAACGATCTCAAACGAAATGAAACTAAGTTAAACAAAACAAAATGTTAGAAAAGTGTGATTTTATCAAAGCCTTCTCATATTAACTGATATATGAAAAATGTAGAAATGAAAATCCGAATTTTTCAGCTTCAAAACCATAATGTGTAATACATGGTTAAATTTGTAATAAAAAATACTATCGAATACTGGGTGTTTCATTGGTTGCGGCGATATAAAAAAATAAAGTTAATGATAGTTTCTCGGAGACACAACGTCAAATACAAAATTTGAAAACGCCATCTAATAGAATTCGAAAAATGACAATGAAGATGTACCTTTGGTTTTTAAAATAAATGAAAGAATTAGGAAAAAATAAAAACCCAAAAATCGCATTTTGATTTAAATCTTGGAAACGATAAACAATAATGAACTTTTGCAAACTACATGTGAACATGCCCTACATTATACAACCTTTCTCTAATTTAACCACCTTCGTATCTCTTACAATTTTCAAGATCTCCACACTGTTCATCCCTATCTTGGGCACGTTGTATATTTACATAAACCTGCTGCAATTAGTATTTTGTTGAATATAAGTACTCATAAATAATAACCTACAAAAACCATTAAGAGAAAATATCTACTGGAGCTGTATTTATTTCTCACATGGAGATCAATACGTTAATAACAATGAACAATTTTCTTCGATTTTCACACAGTAAACGTTGTTTTCCTTTACAGTGTAAATTTTACAATAAACAGTGTTTATACTAATATGAAAACCTGTAACTGCACTACCGCCACTTCGGAAAAGAGTAATTAATTAAAAGAAATTATTACGGAAAAAAATTTAATGCGTTTTTTAATATTAACCCATACTAGTGAAAGTGATGACCAAGCTTTATGCTTTGGTGGTGAGGATAGTAAGTGATTTTTATTAAACGTATCAATGTGCATGTACACACATAGAAATTAGTCATTAGCAAGCAACAGATACAATTTATGTGCTTAGTAGCACATAACATAAATCTTATTTGTTTGAATTGAATGAAACCGGATACCTTGGAAGTTTACAGTAAACACGGAAATGTGGGTTCGAAGGTGGCTAAGATCCCTGCTTTTTAATAAGTGGAGAAAAACAAAACATGCCTTCTCTTCAGATAGAACATAAAGGATATATGTAAAGATACGTTACTGAAAATAGAACTCGCTTATAACCTAAAATTCTGGTAAGGTAGTGTTAATAATCGTAGCAGTTCCTGCACATAATGATTGGAAATCTGCTATTCTGACATCTTCGTCTGACCACAGTAATGAAAATAAGTTATTTGTTCTTAATCAACCACATTACATGGTTGATTAAGCTTTTTTCAAGATTGAATGTATTTTCAAGTCTCGACTAGTTTTGATTTAATTTGACTTTAGAAGAATTTTACATTAAGTACAGATTAGTAAAATTAAAAATAAATAAATCAACTTACAGGATCAAACATATCTGATTGGCTAAGTTCAGTCTTAAAGTCTGCACTACCAGCAAGAATCAACCCAGCAATATTTGATTTATCGTTAGAAATAAATAATTGTGTTGCTACTTCTGCTACTTTCCTTACATAATTATGTCTTTTTTCCATACGTAGACGAGCAAAACGTAATGCAGATTGTCCTCCTCTTCCATGTTTTTTCGGTAAGTCAACTGTAAACTTATGTAATACTTCTCTCGTATTTCCTTGCAAAGTACCAAACAAAGCTCCATTCCCATCCATTACAATAAAACCAAATTTATTATCGTCAGCTAATAGTGCAGTGAGAGCTTCTGTGTGAAATTTATTGTCACATAAGTACAAAGAGGTATTAATTGGCTTAAATGGTTCAAAATCGATATTAACTTTTTTTTCTTTGCCTTCATCAGTTACAATAGTACCACAATATATAACTAAACCGTTTGGAGGTACTTTAGTGTAGAGTTTTAATCTATGTTGAACAGACGTAATTGCCCCCAAAACTGATAAACGGTTTACTCTCGATTTAATATTAGATGCGGTACCAAATTCATCTGCTAACATTTTGCTAACCCTGGATATTTGATCTTTTGGAGGAATGATGAGCGATATCATGCTTGTACCATTTCTGCAAATAATGACTCGTATACATACAGATCAAATTTATTGTGCAACATTATAAAAGAAAAACATGACCCTATGGAACATTTTAAGCATGTATTAATGTAAAAAAAACTAACCCTCTTGCTAATTCCAAACTTTTGATTAATTTCTTGATTTTCCATATTTCTACATTACGATCTGCAGAGGTTTCTTCGTTAGACATTGCTAAAATCTATTTACACTACTTTCTTTAAAACTAAAAACCGTGTACAAACGTATGTAACGTGTTCCAATATGGCGGGTACCTAATGTCCTCTTTCTGACTGATATTTAGCAGGGTTTTAAACTTAACTAATGTTAATTATTACTAACAAAATTTTATATAAGTTCTTTTTATACATCAATTCTACCAAATTACTGAAAAAGCTTTATTATTGAATTAACAAAAATATATTCTAAGGAGTGATAAGGCGGTAAAATCTTGAAATTAAAGGTTGGTAATACTGAATAGCCAACCCCAATAACAATTTAAACTAAAACTTTTATTAATTAAAATTAGGAAAAACTTTACACAAAAAAAAAACTCATCTAAAACTCTTGATTTACCCAAACGTACTAGTAATATTTACATTTAAATAAAAAATGACGAAGCCAGTGGCAGCTTGTCCTAAACGGCACACGCTTACTTCAGTAAATAAATTAATTAAAAATCAGGGGCCTGTCCGTCTGTTTCTAACATAATATGATCTAAGGTTTCAAACCAAGGAGCACAGCACTCTGATTGTTCAAAAGTCACACAAAAGTTATTCATGTGTAAACTGAGCGCAGTTTTGGCAGTACGTGAGCCTTGCGGTCACGATTAAGGGGACAAAAGTCACATCTTCGCTGTTGGTTGGACTTTTCTTTCTTCGCAGGAAGTTCTTCGAGTTCGGATCATCCTTGCCTGTTGGTAATCATTTATCATTACCAATCCGAATTTTGTGAGAAAATTATTTCTTTTCAGAATTAATCCGTCATTATTTTCACGATGGATTATTTGGGCATTGATACCGGCAGTATTCATCATTGAAAAAAACAAAGTGAGAGGCCATCGTCGGCTATTGCGAGATACGCAATACATTACGTACAATTCATCAACTGTATCCACTCCTCAATTTATTAAATTGTAAAATAAAATTACCTCAGTTAGTTTGTCTTGGGAATCATCTACAGTGTCATAATGATGAAGAGTTGACAAAAGCAGAACATTACCTTTTTCCAAAACGTACGATAAGATAATGAAATCTTCTTGAAAATCAAAAACGCTTGATTTTATTGATGCATATGTTCAAAAATTCGTTAGGGTTTTCCCGTTTATTCTTCCGGATTGTACGAAAGTGTCGGTATCATCATATAGATGACGAGTCTTTCTACAATAGCAGTAGAATTATTATTCACAGCATACGGACTAACAGGTCTCTTACTCACGTAGACATCCATGCTCGTCTAATAATAAATAAGTCCGAGTATCTATCAAAGCTTGAACCTCGATGCCGTACTTAGCCTACTTATTCGGCACGTATTACCGAAATGGACATCTGCCTTTAAGCGCCTTTAATCTTTCGTCAACATTTAGAATGTACCAGGTGAATAAACATTTTTTGCAATTCTCGGTGAATTTTTCTGTGTCCTTAAAGGCAGCCAGCTTGTCAATTTCACGTCTTCATACGCGATTTTCTTTGTTGTCGAATTGCAAACATGTGAGTAAAAATTCTGTGCCATAGTTGCTCGAAATATCTCAACACCGGTTCCGTCAATATTCCAAAAATCCTTCAATAAACGATGGTTGTTTCGAAAAATTCATGATAACTAGAGTAGTTCGAACACAGCTCTCAATTCTGTATTATTTGTAGGTTGATAATAGGACTTTTCCCGTGCTTTTTCCTCAATTCGTTGCGGTTCGTCCACCTCACCATATCATCTATCATTTCTTCATTGATGAAAATGAGAAAATACCCAAGAGGGAAAACTCATTAACTGTTTTTCAAAAACAATACCCTGATATTCATATAGATGATTCGGGACTTTTTGGTGAAATTGTGTGCATTAAAAAATATACAACCAGTCAAAAAATAAAAGAGTGGAAAGAAGTTTCTGTTTATATTAACAAACAATGGGTCGAGCTTTTAAATCCCTTCAAGAGTGAAGATATACCACACAACAACATATTTAAAATTGTTGAAACGTGCATATGTTTACCGGGATCCACTACCACCATGGAGAGGATTTTTTCTAATATGAATAAAATTTGGACCAGTGAAAAAACTAGCCTTACCGTAAGAACATTAAAACTTTTAATGACAAAACATATTTTTGAAATGAATTGCCTTGAATTTTTTAAGTATCTCCAAGATCGCCGAAATATTTTACGAATGGTGCATTAAATGGAAAAATATGCAAATGAATAACGTTTCGCTCGCTATTTTATTAACTATGTACTTTTAAAAAGTGGAGTAAAATACACAATTAAATAAATTTTTTTATTTATTTATTTTTTACACTATTGTATTACGACATGGGAGGCCTAAAAACTTACCATAAACAACCACTACGTTTGACACTTAGACTATTAGAGACATAATTTTGTATCTAATTTAAAAGAAATTTCTTCCTCTCCTTTCTTTTACTAGTAGTCCGACTCAACCGCGTTTTCCAATAGTATGCTATGCGTATGCGTGAGTAAAACATTAGTATATTACATTACTAGTATGGAAAGTGACCCATTCCACACGAGTGGGACAATCCCACGAGCATGAAATGGCACTATTTTTCAGGCGACCACAAATAGTGCACAATCTCCAAAAATAAAAGTAAATATATTTTTTGATTACTTTAATTTGAGAATTTTATTGTTGATTGAATACAAAGAAAAATAACGATTGAATAACAAAAAGTTAAAATAAGAACTACTTAGAATGGTAAAAATTGAAAGTATTATTATTATTATTATTATTATTATTATTATTATTATTATTATTATTATTATTATTATTATTATTATTATTATTATTATTATTGCAATTCGTAAATTGTAATGGAGTTTGCAATAAAGATTTTGAGATGTCTGTTGTCTCCGTTAAATGTGCGTCTTGTACAGTATCAGCCTTGATATCAGTTTCTGGAGGGTGGAGTGAAGGCTTTCGAAGTACTGCACACTTTAAAAATGTCAGTATTCAAAAAAAGCGGACAACTATTATTAGAAATGTCTAAAGTACATTGACATTTATTAATGGAATTGGAATATTTCATTTTAATTTTGATTAAACACATAAATCTTTTTTTTTAAGAAGTTTTTAAGCTTAAAGTGTGATTTTCTTTGTGTTTTATGACATTATGCAGCACAAGATAATTCCAGGTAAAAAGTGGAATACTCTGAAATCAAGGTCAACAGTGATTTTGGTTGTAGTTTCTTTTAAATTAAAATTACAATGTTTCATTTCAATCAGAGAAAAAGATTCGCGCAAGAAAAATTCTTGACTTGGTAAAAGATGACAAATTAATCCTTAAAGAAATTATAAACGATACAGAACTTAATTTACGAAATAATAATATAGAAGAATTTTATTCTTTGTTCTTGACTGATTATTTACACAGCTGTGAAATAGATCAAGCAACAACATTGTATTTGCCGTTTTTCTAGCAGTGCAGTTTTCATAACCCTTAGCTGCCTATATTGTCAGAATTACATCAGAGAATCTTTACGTAGTTATACAAAATATGTTTTTTGAATTGGACAATATTGTAATAAGTACATAATAATTCAGTAATAAATACAAACATAGATAATAATGTAAAGGTAATTTGATAAATAACTATTACACAATTAAATATAGGATATAATTTATTTGTAAGTTCGAATTTTACGCAATTTGGCTTAGTGGTGCCATCAACAGCAACATTTTTTGTATTAACACTATCATTTTTATTTTTAGTATAATTATTTAATAATATATTAGCAAATATAGAACAGCCTCAAACACAATCTTCAAACACTCTAAGCTTTTATCAGTAGGTAAGTGCCATTATAACTTTCTTATGATCACACGTTTTAACAAACAACAAGTTGAAGTGTGAATCGTTTTTATGTTTTGAATTAACAACATCCTACCACTTCCTAATGATTTCTACAAAACAAGCTGTTTCACTGTATTCGTCAATTTCTTTTAAAGCGGAAATATTTGTATAATGAAACACGTTACCAACTAAAGTAACAGTTTGTCTTTCCAAATTGCTAGGATATAAAGTTTTGTTATTTAACTTGAAAGCTTTTTTGATTAATAAGTATTTTTCGCCGTTATGCAATTGTCTTATATGATTGAAAGAAGATTTACGTATTACGTCAGGATTATCAAAATCAGGATATAAAAACGTACATACATAATTTTTTAGATTCAGCCAGTTATTCCGCACATTTTTAAAAATCTGTACGATATCATGTATGTTAAAAAAAAACACAAATTTGCCAAACCTGGATTTTCGTTGAAGTTATTATTATCACAAAAAATATTAAACATGGATTGATTAACATGATTATTGTCTGAATAAGTTGTTACAAAAACTGTTATTTTATTGTTAAATTATTTTGTTTTACACACTTAAACACATAGCATAGCATTGGAAAACGCAGTTGAGTCGGACTACTTTCGCTGTTGCCACATTTCTTACAGCACGGCTTGTAAGGTAGAGATGGCCTTGACTAAACTAAGAACCACAATTGAGAAAATGAAACTTTAAAAACTATTGACTTAATTGATAAAGCACACATCAATAGGAGTAAAAATTACATCACACTTACCATGAACGGCAATTCAATTAGTGATAGTTATCAATTTCGTTCTCTACTAATTCATTCACAGAACATAAGCTTCCTGTAACTAGAGTCCATTGTCTCTCCATATTCAGAGACTCTCCAGTGTATCCTATAGACATAAACGCCATCATCGGCGAAATTGCTCCTATTGTGACTGTCTATTTGTTATACCTCAAAATAATTCTGTGGTTACACATCATTCGATGACGGATTAGTAAACACTATTGTATTATGTAAGGTTATTATTCTTAAATTTAAAAAATATAATCGAAAAACGGAAAAAGTAAGGCATAAATGAAAATCTGGAAAAGACATAAAAGGTTGGAGGTATATACCATTGGTACATTAACCATTGGGTAAATAATTTAAATTATATTTATTTATATAGAAAATAATATGTTATTACCTGAGTAGTGTTATATGGATTCTAAGAGAAATAAAGAAGACTTATGATAGTTTAAACAATGTATTGGATACGTCTATTATCAATTTTCTAGAACCCCCTAAGTTTCCAGAATTGCCAGAAGAATCTGAAGATTACAGTAAAGATAATTATATTGATATTCCAGATTTTAGTGTTGAACCAAAACACAATGCATGGAAAACATTGAGATTTATTTATGCTCAACAGATTCTAAGGTGGGCTAATAGCAATACATCACTTGTAAGAAAATATGCTGTTAAACTTTTAACTAATATTTCGAAATTAGATAATTGGCACTATTCTTATTTGTCACAACAAGTTACTGCAAAAACAGCTATAACTTTAGCTCGTAGAAAAAATGTGGATAATCGCTATTTTCCAAAAGCATCATATAGATATCATTCTTATAGCTATGAAATGCTGGTAAAAAGTATGAAGGATTTGCTGAGTGCTTTAAATGATGAAGCTCCACACTCTTGCATGGAATATTTTATTAATAAAGCTTTGGATCAAGTAAGTCTTTACTTTGTGTTTATTAATAAAGTTTCTATGTAATGTTCTGGTGAATTTGATTGCAAATTGGCATAGTAATTAGGCACATGATTTAATTATGCTAATTATCAGTAACTAGGATACCCCCTTTGATTACTTCAACTTCTCCCCTACAATAGAAGTTGCTTCAACAATATTATAAAACATAATAACAATGTCTGCAACTTATCTATTATTATCTAAGTAGGATAGAAATAGTTACAATACACATGTTGCTAAGAGCAATACATTATGTATGGATAGAGTATATTAAAATACTTCTTGAACAACTGTACAACAAATATGTCATCACCCATGAATCGTTGTCCTGTCGGTTCATGCTTATGTCACCAGAGCACGTTTCCAGTATTAGGTACTATATTTCAGTGATCGTGATCATGTTCAGAACTGCTTTTATATTTGTATAGGTAGATGCTTCAGCAAATTGATATTCTTGTATTCACCATGATCACAGATAATCTGTGCTTTAACTCATTTTTAACAAAATTCTAGTATCTACATTCCTTTCTAAACAAAACTTACTTTAATCTTTATTAATATGAAAAATTTTAATTGTAATATTGGGCAAAAGTCGTGTGTTTAACAGGGAATTTTATAAGTTTTGAAAATTTTGATAGCAATTCCAACAATCCTTAGTAAAAGTAGAAATGTTTGAAATATGAGTGGCAAAAAAATTTATAAAACATGAAAACACAAAGATCAAAAACAAATTTAACAAAATGTTATCACATTAGAATATCGATACAAAGTTGTGAATACTAAAGATTTAATTTTACTGAGATGTAATTGTTATTGAAAGCTATTAAAATTTGGTTTTAAATACACAACTTCTGCCCAGAAAAATTTTTAAACTATGCATTAATATTGACTTCTAAAATTATTATAATCAGAAATATTCAAGTAATACTAAATAATTCTAAATTAAGTTCAATTTTAATTAACATGGTGCATATAAATTAAACAAAATATTAGATAATTTTGTTACAAATCTATACATACATCTAATTTTGTTTTTAAAAAATTAATTATATTAACATTTACTTCTAATATTATAATTGGAAATATTCAAGTAATACTAAATAATTCTAAATTAAGATAAATTTTAATTAACACAGTGCATATAAATTAAACAAAATATTACAAATATTTCTGTATTATAAGTGTTTTCTGAATACAGAAGTAAGGTTAGATCAGCCCTAGATTCATCTAGGCGAACTAAACCTAACCTCTCTAACCTAGAAAGGAGAGCGGTCATTTCCCTTAAGAATGACCCATCGATCAAAATTCTCCCGGCAGACAAAGGAAACGCGACTGTGGTAATGGATATGGACACTTAAAGCAGTAAGATCCAAGAACTACTAGACGGGGGCGAGTACAAACAAATACCAAAAGACCCCACACCATCAATCGAAAGACGGATATACCTGACGCTGGCGAAACATAAGGGGGAGTTCTCCGACTACCAGAGAACTAGACTTACCCCACACTACAGCAAACCTCCGCACCTGTAGGGCCTACCAAAGATTCATAAGCAGGGAATTCCTCTGAGACCAATTGTGAGCTCGAGAAATTCACCTTGCCACCCATCAGCACACTATCTGCTAGGTATCATCACACCCTTATCGGGAAAAACCGAGAATACGCAGCACTTCGTGGAAACGATCAGAAACTTCCAACCAAACCACGAAGAAATACTGGTAAGCTTCGACATTGTGAGTCTATTCGCAAATGTGCCTACCGATAAGGCACTAACTATCATAAGAGACAAGCTGGAAAAGGATGAAACGTTAGACGAACGCACGCAACTCTCGGTAAACACAATAATGGAACTTCTGACAATATGCATTAGAACTACATATTTCCAGGTAGAAGACAAATTCTACCAACAAGAGTTTGGAATGGCGATGGGTTCCCCACTATCACCCATAAAGAGCAATATATATATATATATATATATATATATATATATATATATATATATATATATATATATGGAAGACTTTGAAGACCAAGCGATATCCGAATTCACAGAGAAACCAAGGATGTGGCTTAGATACGTGGACGATACTTTCGTAGTTTGGCAACACGGCAAGCATAAGCTAGATGAATTCCTAGATCATCTAAATAGCCGCGCACCCTCCATAAAATTCACAATGGAATTGGAGTCGGAACAAAAACTGCCATTCCTAGATGTCTTGTACACAGGAATGACAACACTTTCACGACAGGTGTATACAGGAAACCTACCCACACGGGGAGGTACCTATACTACAACTCCAATCACCAAAAAAAGTTGGGTGTGACAAAATGCTTGTACGATAGAGCAGAAACGATATGCTCAAAACAAGAGGACCTGGACAAAGAAAAAGAAAATATCGCTAGGACACTCAAAGAAAATGGCTACCCCGATCTAACAGCTAACCTAAATAGGGAAAGGGTAACCGAAAAAGAAGAACATAAATATACAGCGATAATACCATATATACAAGGTACCTCAGACAAAATATGAAGGATAGGCAGCAAAGACGAGATACGCACTGCCTTCAAATCGACCAGAACGCTCAGGGGAATACTAACCAAATCCAAACCATACAATGAAGATCAGAATTCCAAGAATTGTGTAAATAACCTACCATGCGAATGCGGCAGAGCATACATAGGAGAGAGCAGTAGACCCCTCAAAGTGAGAACACAGGAACACAAAAACAACGTCCGCAAGGGCGAAATAGAAAGATCAAGAATCGCCGAACATGTCTGGAACGAAGACCACCACATACAATGGGATAACATACAGATAGTGGCAAAGGACGGGAACACAACTCGTCGAAAACTCAAAGAAGCCACATATATCGCACTAGCAGAAAATTCAATAAGCCAAGCTAGTGTAGAAATGAAACCCATATGGATTCGAATAATGCGCGAAGAGCTTAAGCGCAATACACCTGCGCAAGAAGTTACTGCTCAACATGCGCAATAAACTTCTGCGCAACCACGAAAAAGTTTAATATATATATATATATAAGTTCTAAAATATATATATTGGATTACTCCGTGGCTCAGTGGCAAAGCTGTCAGACTAGTAAGTAAAAGGTACCAGGTTCGAATCTAAGAGTAGTCAAGTGCTTGGGAAAAAATTATATATAATATATGAATTCGACTCAAGTGCGAAAACAGTCCTTCTCAGGACTAAGCCTGATGACGAAAGCAGAGTCCGCTTCCGAAACGTCGCGCTCAAAAAGCATAAACTATCGAAATAGGCTGATCAACTCCACTAATTACAAATATGTTTATCTAATTTTGCTTTTCAAAAATTAATTATATTAATATTGACTTCCAATATTATTATAATTGGATATATTCATATAATACTAAATAATTTTAAATTAATTTAATTAACTAATAAAATAAACAAAATATAATAAATAGAATATATTTTATTATTCCCCTCGTTTTACATTTATTATTATAATGTTAAATAAATTACTATTGTAATGAAAAATTAATATTCGTTATTTTGTTTAAGGTTAATATTTCCTTCAATGAAAGCTCATTTAAGTAAATATTTTTATAACAAATGGATTCCTAAAGACCAAAATGTTTTGTAATCAATCTGGAATTAGGCGATAATTTTAAATAGTGGGAGTAGTAATTTAGCTGCTCAGAAATATGATGAACTAAGAAATATTTTGTTTGTGAACATTGTAATTCTTTAGTTGTATCAAGCAGCACTTGTAGAGCCCAGGCCAAACCCAAATATAGTTCCCATAATGTACGAGAAACAAGAACTTCAGATTAACATTTCTAAAAAACAGTACAAACCAGCCTCTTGCAATCCTCTAACGTTATTTAGAAAATATAGCTTAAATGGAAAATGTCGAATCTACGACAAAAAATTCTATACAAAATAAAAGCATTTTCAGATATTAAGCAACAACTGTGTCGTATCATGTTTATTATTACATAAGCCTGATTCTGTGAAATTTTTACATACTAGTAGTAGAGGGGTATTAAAAAAGATGAACTGCAAATTATTTCTATTTAATAATAATACTGCATCATCCACTTTAAAATTTTAGTTTAATGGACCAGTTAAAAAATGAAACTGCCATAAAATAAAAATTCTTACAAAAATGTCGATACTGTTGCAGTTTTAGAAACTTTTCAAACTTGCAAAGTTTTTTTTTTTTTATGATTGTGGACCTGAACAGGATTAGGCCTATCGTGCTAAAGCACTCAGGAACACTTAGGAGGATGGATAGAGGGATAATGAATTGCCAATAGATGCCTATGAACAGCTACCTTAAATTTTCTCATATCATAAGTGAGAGGAAAACAGGAATTAGGGTGATCATTCCAGAGTTTAGAAGCCGTGTAGAAAAATGTGGATTGCGCCCGTTTGGTACGACAAGTGGAGATTTGTACTGCATACTGATGATGTGAATGAGCGAACCGAGTGTTTTTCGCAAAGATAGCCCGAGATGGTACCAAACAATATAATTCAGCAGCACAATAGCCGTTGTAATAACGATAATACAAAGAAACAACTGAAACCATCCTTCTATGCTCAAGGGACTGTATGTGAGAAGTTAAGGACGGGTCATTTATAAGCCTAATCGCTCTCTTTTGAATACGATCAACGATATCGAGAGCATATTGGGGAGCACTAACCCAGAGGTGAGAATTATATTCCAGATGAGGCCGAATTTGGGCCTTATACAGCAGAAGGAGTTGTGGAGAGGTAAAGTACTGCTTAGATCTGTACAAAAAGCCTATTTTACGAGCAGCTGTTTTGGTAGCTGACAGAAGATGGTCAACCCATGAGAGATTTGAAGATACTGTCATACCCAACAGAGTAATAGAGTCTGAAAACTTAAGAACTGAGCCATTCATACTTACAACAGGAAATGATCGATCTTTTTTGGCGGACATAAGGCAACACTGAGTTTTGTTAGCATTAAATTTAACTAGATTATTGCTTCCCCATTCGAGAATACGTTGAATGTCTTTGTTGATTGAATTTGCCATTTCAGTTTCAATTTTTTGGTTTGACATGGAAGGTGGATTATTACTATGAGTAGACTGAGATGAACTACAGTGAAGAGTGCTATCGTCAGCAAAGCAATGGATGGGGTTAGTTGTCAAAGAAATAAGGTCATTTATGTACAGTAGAAAAAGTGTAGGCGCTATAACGGATCCCTGTGGTACGCCCGCGTTAATGCTAACTTCTTTTGAAGAAAAGCCATCAACTACGACACGTATTCGTCTTTTATCAAGGAAACTAGAAACCCAGTTGATGAGATATGAAAATGTAAACTTTCACCATTACATCATAATAAAATTTATTTTTGGGATTTAGGTGTACTTTAAATTATACAATCTAAACGTTTCGATAACACTTACAGTTATCTTCGCCAAAAACTGTTATATTAATAGCAGGCTTATGTTTATGTTTGAATTTTTCAAATTTGACAAAATTGTTTACTACATCTTTAACAATTTTTAACAAACATTACTACTGACGAAGATAACTGTAAGTGTTATCGAAACGTTTAGATTGTATAATTTAAAGTACACCATTAAAAAATCCCAAAAAAGATAAGTATTTTATTACCAGTTGATGAGAGTATCATTTAACCCAAACGAGGTGAGTTTGGCAAGTAAACACTTATGCCAAACTTGGTCAAATGCCTTTGATATATCTAAAGCGACTACAACTGTTTCACCGAACTGCTCTACTGTATTGTTCCAAACTTGGGTCACATATGCAAGAAGATCACCTGTTGAACGATTTTGCCTAAACCCATATTGGTGGTCACTAAGGAGTTTGTTAGTTTCAAGGAACGTGAGCAGTTGCTGATTGATTGCTTTTTCCATGATTTTAGACAAAATGGAAGTGATGGCAATTGGTCGGTAATTTGAGGGATCGGTCTTATCGCCATTTTTGTGAATAGGTTGAACATTTGCTAACTTCCATGATGAAGGGAATTCCCCAGAAGACATAGAGATCGTATAGAGCTTAGATAAGACTGATACTAGTTCAGGGGAACATTTCTTTAAGACAATAGCTGGGATACCGTCTGCGCCAGTCGCCTTATTGAGATCAAGCCTACTGATGATCGATTCCAAGAGCTTGTACCGAAAGTGAATTGGTTTCATAGCGTATGAAGAAGAGTTGTCTAGGGGCACATCTTTTCCAGGATCATTGAGACACGAGTTTGATGCAAACAAATCCACAAAAACGTTGGCTTTGTCTACAGAATCAGCAACTACCGATCCGTCAATAGACGTCAGGGGGGAAATGAAGATGTTCCAAAGTTTTTACTAATGGCTTTAGCTAAAGACCAAAATTTACGACTGCTAAAGGAGATGTAGCTAGTTCATTGCATTTTCGTTGTTCGAACAACTTTTTAGTTTTAGTGATGACACTTTTTCAGATATTTCTAGCACCAACGTATTCTACATGACTGTCGACCGATTTATTAGATTTCCATTTAATGTAACATTTATTTTTTAAAGATATTGCATCAGTACAAGCCTTATTGAACCAGGGTTGGGGACGTGAATGACCTATACGGTACTGTTTTTTGGGAATGTGTAACTCCATTCCCATGAGGATGACTTCAGATACTGAAAGAGCGATGCCCGAAGAAGAGGACGACTTAGAACAATATTCACGCCGTGGAAAGGTTGCAAAGAAATCCCGTAAATCACTCCATCGAGCTGACTTAAAACACCAAAAGGTTCTATCGGTTTTGCGAACAACAGTGGAATTAGGTACAGTAGAAATGATTTTTATTAGACAATGGTCGGAAAGACCTAAAGGCGAAAGAACGGAAATTTTATAAACAAGAGGGTTTGATGTAAGAAAGAGATCTAGAAGATGTGGAGTATGGTTAGGGTTATCAGGGATTCTTGTGGGTTCAGAAATCATTTGTGTGAGATCACATGAAATAGCAAATGTTTCTGCACTATGACCAGCGGGATTTGTAGTAGATGAAAACTGAAGCCAATTAGAGTTATGAACATTGAAATCGCCTACAAATGAGATATCGCAAGATGGAAACCGAGACAGGAGATAGTCAACTTTCATACTAAGGTAATCAAAGAAGTCTTGAACGTTGCTGTCATTAGGAGACCTATAAATGCAACAGTAGAATTTCACAAAATTAGGACCAGAATGTTTAAACCAAATCACGTCAAAATTTTTATTTTCTAAGGAAGACACCCTCTTGCAAGCAATTCTGTCCTTGATGTAGGCACATACTCCTCCTTTATATCGAAAGTTAGAGTGAAGGTGGTATTGAGGACATTGCAAGTCGGGTGACTCGGATCTTTCAGAGGAGACTTGTGTTTCAGATAGAAACAAAATATCAGGTTGTAATTGTTCAAGATGTTGATGAATAGCATTAAGATTAGACCTGATACCGCGGATGTTGCAGTAGTAAATCAGAAAGTGGATACTTTCGATGACCGAGGTCGCTTGGGCCCTGCCCTCCCGGACATCCGAATGGGGCAGGATTTTACGTCCGGAATTTATAACCCTAGAAACCACAGCCATCTTATTTTTAATTTGGGACTTTTAATCCGATAGGAAGACCGTGAGGGCGAGAAGGAAGAATAAGGATGAGAATAGATTAAGGATGATGGAAAAGGTAACCGGCAGCCCTTACCGAGCTCAGAAAATCGGAGACCCAATATTAACGAGCCTATGGATTGTATAAAACTTAGAAAAAATGAGTGTTGTATAAAAACCTAAAATAATTAGAATGCTCAATAAGTAGTGCAATGAGTTAATGGTCCTATCTAAAATAGCGAAATAAAAATTACGTTAAAAATCGTATTTTGAGCCATTTTCACGTCATCACCATGTGATCGAAATTGACCATTTTCCTTCGACGTCTAAGTTTCCGGTAAACACAATGCAGCATCTGTTTCAAGATCAGCAATTTTTATAGCTTCCTAAACAAATTCTTCAAAGCTACCATCTGTTTGTTTTCACTTGAAATACCCTATTATTTTATTCAATAGTTCCAAGCACTCCATAATATTATTAAATATTTTTTTAAACTGCTTACATACTACTTACTATATTAATCTGCAACAATATGTCATAACCATATTATTACAGAACATATAAAGAAAGTTTCTATTTTTTTTGCACCACATGCTGCCTGGTGACGACTTCTATCGTATCATCTGAGATCGTGATTAATGCTTCACATATTGTTTCCAAATCTTCCGTACTCTTTTTCTTTTTTTTTTTTTAATAATTGTGGACCTGAACAGGTTAAATTTGGCTAAAAGCACTCAGGAACATTTAGGAGGATGGATAGAGGGACATTGAATTGCCAAGAGATGCCCATGAACATCTACCTTAAATTTTTTCATGTCATAAGTGAGAGGAAAACAGGAACTAGTCGTGAGTCTTCTTGCACTTGTTTTGTTGAACATTGTTTAGTTTTAGCGGCAACAGTTCTAGCTATAGGGATATCTAATATCAAAAAATGGCAGGTTGAGGCATTTTCGAAAACATTAGGAGTCAGGAGCAGTTTTTTAATCTTCTTGTACCTCTTTAATTTAATCAGATGAAATAATGTGGAACCTATGGCATTATTACTCACTTTTGTTTTATTTTTGCAGTCTGGATTTAAATTGTTTTTTCTTAAACTGCCTTGAGTATTCCACATCGAACAAAGGTGCTTAGGCTGAAGTTGTCCAACATTCGTTCGTTGCCTAACGATAGTGCTTTATTACCATTAACCTTTATCACTCAATGTCCAATCCCTGAAATAGATGGATGGTGTGGCGATTTTCTTGAGCACAACCACTCCGTTATTGTGAACGTTCTAGTTGTTCCGATTTGTTTATAGTCAACTTATCACGTACCAAATAATATAAATTTATACTGTGTTGCACATGCATTACAGCTTATGTTGCTCTGTATTTACTGCTCTAGATGCTCGTTAGTGTGAGAGTGGCGATTAAGTGGCATACTTAGCTTGAAATATTACATTTCTCTCGAAGTGGTAGGATGGTATTTGAATCTCTAATATAACCTTAAATATAAGTAATACTGCATCAACAGATTCTGACAGCGTGACGTCAAAAATATGTGGGAAATTAAATCTCTGGACACGTACAATTTTGAAGGTTTGCATTTGTTCCTTATGTAATTGTGTTTAAGGTTCAGAATAAAATTACTTACGTGTGTACCGGCTTGAGATATGAAGTTGCAGTTTCGCGTTTCATGAAACGAATGGACCAAACAGAATTTCCATGGCACGCTTCGATATATATTTATTATAATTATTGCCGTTACTTCAAAGTAAACTAAACTTACTTTTTTTAAATGGGCCTCCATGTGTATTTTTTCACAATTTGATTCCATTTGTCCTCAACTTTCCAAAAATATAAAACACTATAGTTCTTTTTAACATTAAACTCAAAATTTACGTTATTACAAATTTAAAGTTTTTAATGGTTGACCGGGGCGGAATCTGAAGTAAGAAATTAATTCGGCTGTTAGGTTTATGTCTGTTATTGTGATTATTTGCTTTGATTTGTGTAATATTTCTAACTTAGTCGTTGCGAACTCATTCATTGTTAATTGTGGCAGTTCATATAACATTTGTTTATTACATAAATTGTAGCGAAACTGCAGACGAAGCATTAGAAATGTATTTTCACAGCTATCTATATATCTCATAGATATCCAGAGTGGCCACAGCTAGAAAAATGAATATTTTCAATAATCCAGTTGAACACGACTCTTTTTATAAACCACGCTCAAAAGTCTAGAACAAAGAAAATCGTGAAATTGACGAGAGAAATGTATCATCGCCAACCGCAAAAATCTAAAAATACCTCTTGTAGAGAGACAACCTGCAGTATTGAAGGCCTAAAACAAGTATTCCAAAAATTCTCAGAAAGCACAAATGTCACCCATATAAATTTCATATGTTTGGGCGATGCAGAACGCTGTAACCAATTTTGTAATTGGTATTTACAAAATGTGAACAGAACAGCTGAAAGGTTTGGCGTTTGGTGTGACGAGGTGGACTTTACCATCGTTGGTATTTTTAATCGCCAACAAATAGATTTTGGTCTGAAAATAACCCCACATGCATCGTTTCTACGAGAACGACAAAAAAGGTTTGGCTTTAATGTATCATGTTTTATATTGGGTAGTAAAATTGTTTATTAAGCTTTCGACGGAGGCCTTACTGCCAATAGATGTTTACAAATTTTGGAAAATAGTGTACCCTAAATAGAAAGTGATGTGCCGTTAGCACATTTAAATCAACTCTATTTACAAGACGGTGCTCCTACTCTCAAGGCTGAAATTGTTAGAAACTATCTAGATAACAACTTTCCAGGCCGCTGGATAGATACAAATTGACTTGTAAGTCAGTTCTAGATGTCTTTCTGTGGGGGTATCTTAAGAATAACATTTATAGAACCCAATAACAAACTCTGGCGGATTTAGGCAACGCCGTTGCCAATCCTTTTATATAACTGCAGTTGAGACCTGTTATTATTTTAAATGCAATAAGGCCGATCAGAATAATGTGCGAAACTTGTATAAGGCACAATAGCGATGAATTTGAAGATTTTTTTAAGCTAGTTGTATTGCTATGTTATCCTGTAAAATTTTGAAAAAAAAATTTTTATCTCCGCTCCTGTCAATCATTAAAAAATATAAATTTATAATTACGTAAATTTTGAGCTTAATGTTGGAAAGCTGAGGACAAATGAATCAAATTGTGAAAAATATACAGGGTGTCCCGCTTAAAAAAATGTAAGTTTGGGTTATTTTTTTGAAACGGTAATAGTTATGCAAATGTTACTTTATTCTACGTAAAAATATTTATCAGTATAAGTTCTCACTTTATTTCTATGTTACTTGCTGGCATAGATACGAGGGAGTCCCAAAAAGTAGCACAGGAATGCGGAAACCGCAGCTTCCTATCTCAAGCCGTTCTTGAAGTGCACCGCACAGCCATCGAAATCGGGGCACACGGTACATCGGTTGTGAAATTATTGTAAATAAATAAGGCCGTAAAAGCCCACATTCAATGTCCTTCAAGATTCTACTTTAATGTAAACAAAAGATTACAAATAAAAGCCTATTGGAAGAATTTATTAAAATTAACCTTGCTTGTGTTTTATGGCTTTTTTACACTTAAGTTCCGCGCTACGTTTATTATTGACGTCAGCTGTTATCCCTGTGTTTGCTTGTTACATTTTTTTGTTAAAAAAGTAATCATTCTTTTGCATTTAGTATGTGAGTTGGTAAGGGACTTGCTATACGGAAACATTTAAAAAGCAATAAAAATTTACAGACAACGGACCGCTAGAAGTAGTTCTTAGCTTAGTTATTAGAATGCCACAAAATAACCTTGTGGTTAATTTTGATTTACTCCTTTAATACGCTTTTATACCCAAACATTGTTTTCTTGATTAAAGTAGGATCATGAGGGATAATGAAAGTGTAGATAGTTGGGATTTTAAAACGAATACATAACGTCATCAATTACAGCCATAGATTCAAAGATTTTATTTATAGGTAAAATGACCAAACTCATTGTCTCGATTGGTAAAAAAGAAGTTTTATGTTTTTAGGGCCTTGGTCATCTTTTAGGGCTTAAGATGCCCATAAACTCTATACTACAAATTTGGTTAGGAAAACAATGAATCGTAACAATGGACAAAAACGATTTTTTTTTTTATTTTTAAGCGTTGGTTATCATTTGAATATGACCAAAAACTTTATACATCATTTCGTTAGGGAAACGGTCAAACATATTGCCGCGGTCGGCAAAAACTAAGCAATATTTTTACGGTGCTAGTCCTCATTTATGACTAACGATACTCAAAAACTATTTACTTACTAATTTCAAAAGGAAAAACTCCAAATGCATTGGAGGATTTTTAATATTTATAGATCAGTTTCGTTAGCAAAAGATCCACACGCCTTGCTTTTATTCGCAAGAACTACATTTTTGGGGTCAGTCGAGATATTTTGTGTGTAAATTGATAAATGGTTTTTAGCATTAAATGAACACAGGTTCATTTAGTAAACTTAGTTGACAATTTGTTGTGCATTTTTAACTGTGGTATTGGAAGCTTTCACGATTTGTAGTCTAATTATCCAACATTCCGTGGAATAGGTCACCAAACATCCATGTCTGTTGTGATATAAGAATTACTTGTTTACATTGAATAAAATATACTTATAGGTATGTAGGAACAAAAACAGGACAAAAGGGTTACAAAAATTTTTGGCACCATCACTAGTTGATCTCCAAAGATTTCTAATTGCAGGACACATCAATGTACAGTTTAACGTTTGTTTAACAGTTTCCCATGTATCAATAGGCTTCTGCAAGCGTTTTCAATAATGTTACTTATTTAACATATTATTTTTATTAATACTTTAATAGTTTAATTTGATGAAAGTATGAAGTGCCATGGATGATATTGCTTGAAATAGGGCTATCAATTACATATAGGTACTAGGTAAAACACAAACGTATCTCGTGTGTGTTCCTATTAATAATAATAATGACAACTTTATTTAGCATTCGCTATACTTCAACTACATTACTACTTTAGGCTATTCTATACATATACAGAGTGGGCCACCCCGATATTTGGCAATATTCATTAGACTTTAACGAAATGTTGGAACACGTCGATTTTTTTTTCAAGGGGACACATTTTTACGATACAGATATCTGACATTTGTCACCCCCCTCTCTTCCACTTCCCCAACGCTTTAATTTAAAATAGGGAATGTACCATGTGTGGCATATCATTAGAAAGGCATTTAGATGGAGTATTCAGACATACGATCATCCATGATTTTTTTTGATATTTATAACGTCTTTACAAAAAAAGTCTTAATTCATTTAAAGTGCAACACCTGTTAAAAATTAAACGCAACGCCTATGTTTTGATAATGTGTCAATGTTATCTGTCACATCAAAAATTAAAACGAATTTTGTAAAAAAATAGTAATTTGGTAATAAGACAGTTTGTATAACATTGCTGGTAGTAAAGTAATTTAGTTATTTTTTGAATACTTTCAAAATGGTATATTCAATTGCAGAACGAGTTGAGATTATTTCCATATTTTTGAAAACTGGAAGTGCAAGAAGAACAGCGAAATTATTTAATCAGCTTCATGAAGACAAGTAACCGTATCACTCATATGTATTAGAGTTAGAAAATTTCGTCAAACAGGGTCAGTATGTAATAAAACAAAGAACTATGAAAATCGTGTTAGTACTGAAGCGACAGAAGTAGCAATTTTAGGTCATATTAATTTACATCCTACAAGTACAAGAAAATAGGCCGAAGATTCAGGTTTTTCGCGCAATACGGTTCGTAGGGTTTTAAACTTCATAAATTTCATCCCTGCAAGATAAATTTGGTACAGGAAATAAATGAAGATGACCCAGACAGGCGAATACAGTTTTGTGAGATTATGACTAACATAATAAATACTAATGCAAACTTTTTATTCAATATTTGTTTTTCGGACGAATGTTTCTTTTTTCTAAATGGTACCGTAAATCGACACAATTGCCGTTACTGGGCTGACGAAAATCCTAGAGTATTCCGCGAAACACATACCCAGCATCCTCTTAAATTAAATGTATGGGAAGGAATTTATGGGGATCGTATTGTTGGGCCATTTTTTTTTGCCACAAATTTTGAACGGAGAAACATATCTCGAATTATTACAAGACACTATTGATCCCGGTCTCACATATATAATCGAAAATGATAACAGATACTCAGAAGATGATCTGTTTTTCCAATAAAACGGGGCACCTCCGCATTATAGTAGAACTGTTAATGCAATATCTAATGAACGATTTCCTAGGCAATGCATTGGAAGCAGAGGCTTCATTGAATGGCCTGCATGATACCCCGGTTTAACGCCCCTGGATTCCTTTTTGTGGGGTTATTTAAAGAAGCAAAATTTATACGACCGAACGCGCTTTGATGGAAGAATAAAGACGACGAATAGTACATGAATGCAGTCTAAAAACCCCTGAAATGCTTCAAAACGTACGACGTAATTTCGAACAGCGACTCTGCAACTGTATGGAAGTCGATGGACACCATTTTGAACATTAATTCATTATTAATTTGAGTAAATTGTTTTGTGTATCATAACTTATAATTTAGTTACTTTAATTACATTACATTTTTGCATTGCATTTCATTTTTAAGAGGTATTAAATTAATATCAGGGTGTTTTGTGTGGCCCACTCTGTATATTTCTTTTAATTGTACTTTAAATTTATTTAGGTTTTTACAATTTTTTACTATATTTGGTAACTTATTATATTCTAACAACGCTCTAAAAAATATCGAATTTTAATGTGTTTTATACATATACATGAATTTCATTAAATGTTTGCATGCAATTTTTGAAATATGATGGCATTATCTCGCATTTAATTTTATGAACGGAAGGTAAAGCCTTCGTCTCCAATAAATCTCCAATTTTCATCCAGTTTAATGATTTTAACATAACATGTATACTAGTATATCTATCACATTTCAAAATAATTCTCATTATACGATTTTGTAATAACTGTAACCTGTTCTTATCACCTTTCCTTATTAAGTAAAGTACTGTACCATCATAATGAAACTGTGATAAAATTATACAATTATATACAGTTTGTCTTGCCCATTTATTGAAATAGTCACTGATCATCTGCCTAGATATTTAAATGACTGCACTATTTCTATTTCTTTCTTTTCAATTTTTATAGCAAATCCTTCCGCTTTCCATTGTGCCTTTTGTTATTTTGTTGTAGCCATTCATTTAGGTTCATTAAATCTTCATTAGTTTGTATCTCAATTTCTCTTGTATTGGTTCCTGTTATGTATAAAATGGCAGCACCTGCACAAAGGTGAAATTTGCAGTGTTGGATTATCTTTTCTGTCCTTAATATATAATATGAACAGTAGCGGTCCCAGGATGCGTCCTTGGGGCACTCCTCAGTTCACATCTATATCCTTTGAGTGTACTTTCTCACGTTTTACATTGTTTCCTGTTCGATAGATAATTTTCAAACCATCACAAAACTGTACCATTTACTGTTTATTAGGTTTAATAAAACTTTCTATTGTCACTTCGTCTGGGCTAACTTTATTAGGTAGCATCAAAATTTCCATCTGATCATTCATGCTTGGTATACTTTGTACAATTTCCTTAATATTATCAACAAAATAGTTATTGCATTTTTTAAATATTTCAGTTACATCTCTACAAGGAACACCATTGAATTAATTACTTAAATAATTAAATTTTCTTACCTATATATACTTTAACAAAAATGCACCAGTAACTCTTTTGCTCCACTTACTCTCTAACAATACAGTAACTTATCTCACTTCGTACATACAATTGCACTCCTCCTGTTGAACGGCTGGTAGAATCAAATTGTATAACATTATATCCATTTATTCTTACTTCAAAATTGTCTATGTTTTCTGTCAGATATTTTTCAGTAAAGCACACTATTGCCGGCCTTTTACTATTTATAAATTGATTATATTCATCATAATGAGATATTACACTTTGTGCATTTTGTACAAATATATACTCTTCGTGTACTCTGTTGTTCTTTAATTGCTATTTATTTCTATCTTCATACTGATACTTATTTCTCTCTTGATTTATCTTTTTTGTAACACACTGGAATTTATATCATAAATACTGTTTCACGTCTAGTTGTAAATGTAATTTTTCGTTTGCAATACTACAGTTTATACATTTTACATTTGTACTGTTACAGTCTTTTCTTAAATTTTCATTTCCGCAATTTTCACATGCTTGTTTATTTTTACATTGCTCTGCTTACACCTCATAATACTCACATTATCATACATAGGATACATTAACTACCCAATGCGCATTTTTTCTTCTTTTATCATCTTTGCATGTGCATTTATGTTTGTTTCTATTACTGTTGTATATCCATTTTTTCCCTTATATGTAGTTTTCTCTTCTATCTCTGCCAATTCTTGGAATATGTGCCTGTTTTGTTTAATTATACACTTCTTTAATGTTTCCACATCATTCTTACTTTTTCAAACTATTCCAATCTACCTTTACTTATATTTTTTGTTTTTTACTCCAATGTTTAATGCTGTTGGATTTACTTTACTTGTTACTTCGTCTGTTAATTTTTTTTCTTCCTATCCTGGCTCATTTTTTACTTGAATTATTAGAAGTTCTCCCTTATTGCTGTCTTTGACACTTGCATAACTACCTTTCTCCTTTTCTTTTTTTTTTCACCTACTTGTACAGCTTCCTTCAAATCAGTTAGTTTTTTTTTCATTTCCTCAATTTCACTATTCTGTTTTAGTATAAGATTGTAATTTTCAGGGTGATTTCAAAAACATGTTGGATTTCAATGCTAGGTGTATCCATTTTTGTTTGTCTTATGTCAATTTCTTCATGCTATATGTTTTGACATCTGTCAAATATAATCAAATACATATTTAGTAAATCACTGATAAATCATCTTGTGATGTATTGCTTTCAGTACCACTATTGTGATTACTCAAATTGTCTTCTTATCTTCTGGGTAAAAATCATGACTTGCTTGTTTAAATCATGGTCTAAAAATGGATGTAATGAATATCTCATTACTTGTATTCATATCTGATAATTTGTATGCTGATAATATACATATGTAAAAATTTTGACTCTGTCACATCTTATTTAACATTATCATAGTTACAAATCCATTGAAGTTGCACAATAATTCTGCAGTTACCGGAGTTGTTTTCATTTGACGGTTCGACAGAATGTTGTCACAAAATTTACATTACTTTTCCGCTTTTCTGTTGATTTTTACAGAATGGTGTGTATTAATAGAGGTAGGTTAGTGTAAATTTTGTTTATTTATTATTTGGTACAGTTTTGCACATTTTTACCACAACAGACAATAATGCCCATCTTCCATAGAATTTTGAAAACAAATTTTTTGCGAAATTTTATGGCAGCCGGATACTGCAGTTACCATTTTTGCATTACTATACTTTCTCATATATTATAAGTACTTAGCATGTCTGCAAGTCCATATGTTTTAATTTTAAACGATTCTTATAAAAGCTTCATGTGCAAGGTATTTATTGGTTATTTACACACAAAAATTTCAAATTTTGGTATCTTAAAGTTTACTCTGTTTACTTGGATTATATTATATTTTTTAAACCTAAGGAATTACTGTAACAGCCAAGTAGTTCTATATACTGTAAGCACTATAATAAAATTGTTTTAACTAATAAACAGTAACACATATAAAACCAATTATTTGTAGGATCCAACACATCACTTTATTGAACATGAATCTACGTCAGAATTAAGAAAACTTATAAAATCAGCAACAGATATTTTGCCAGTGTGCCTTGAATCTTTATTACATCATGTTACTTTGGGAAATAATGCTCATGATATTATTCATATGGATGGGTTACCTTTATTAATGGAGATCTATAATAGATTTCAAGCCGACTTGGATGTTAAACATAAAATTTGCAATATACTAGCTTTTGTGTCTGTTTATCCCAATGTTTTGCAAGATTTTTATAGAGCAGGTAGGTAAAACTGTATAAAATTAGAAATACCATTAAATCTTATTTTTTGAATTAACTGTGTACTACATTTAGTATTATTTCTAATTAGATCAACATATTGATGGTTACCAGTGGTAGTTGGCCCTAAAGTGCTCTAGGGTTTGTCGCCCCCCAATAATAATCAGAAAAAAAATTAAGCTATTATACAAAGTTAAACAGTTGTTTATATATGAGTATGGTAAATCAAAGTTTACTTTACAAACCTAAACTGATTTAACATAAAAATACATACCTTTGTACGTTTAATTTTTCTTTTCCTACTACATACATTGTTTGTAAAATCCTCGCCAGGACCGCTACGTCATCATATGTAATCATATGGTGTAATATGAAAAACACGAGTAAAAATTATTTTCGTAATAATAATAAGTTCTGATTGGAAAATATACCCCGAGATGGCAGCATTTAAAGCTGCATCATTCTAAAATACAATTAATTATTTATTTTGATTTATTTTATAAAAATTAGAGAACGTTGATTATCGTAATGATAACGGTTGAAAAACAACATCCTTGAAATCTAACAGGTGATTGGTACGTTATTTTTGCAGCCTGCAGGTTATAACACATTTCTGCCTTATTACAAACAATGCAATTTTCAACAAAATGTAAACATTTAATAATTGCAGCGCAATTATAAAAACGGGAAAATGATTGTGTTGTAAGGTGCTGATAAACCATCATACAATTGATACGAGGGGAGATTTTTAAATTATCTACCTAGCTATGAAAACGGGTTGCTCGAAAACAATATTGCGTATGCGTTAGACATTCAAAGTGAGTCAAAATTGCAAGTCAATCTGTAAAGTAGTACAAATTTACCACGGCAATTAGTGTAGTAACATGAGCGAAATAAAACTGGAGTATCGAAGTGTCATTAAGTTTTTGACAAAGAAAGGGAATGGCCCAAAAATTATTTTCGACAGGATGACTACAGTGTATGGAAATGATGGGCCATCGTATTACCAAGTTAAATTTTGGTCAAAACAGTTTCGTTGGGGGAGCGATTCAATTGAAGACGATCGAAGAACTGTCCGGCCAGTGGAAGCGAGAACGGGTGAAATTGTTCGAAAGGTTGAGCAATTGGTGCTGCAAGACCGCCGAACAAAGGTTTCCGTATTTGCCAAATAACTCAACATATCGGAAACAACTGCATTCAAAATTTTGCATGAGGACTTAGGGATGACAAAAGTGTCTGCACGCTGGATCCCAAAGTTACTGGGTCTATCACTGGGACCCCCCTAGCAAACAGGAATCGATGTAGTGGGTTCACAAAGGCTCCACACCGCCGAAGAAAGCAAAGACACAATTTTCGGGAAAAAAGTTGATGGCAACTGTTTTCTGGGATTCTGAGGATGTTTTGTTAGTGGAATACATGGAAAGAGGGCGCACAATAAACGCTGAAGCTTATGGAAACACAATTAAGAACTTAAAAACGGCTCTCTTGCGAAAACGACTGAACTCGCATCGTGAACAGACATTGCTGCTTCATGATAACTTCCGCGTTCACAAGGGACGCATCGCGCAGGGCATTTTGATTGAACTTGCCCACCCTCCGTATAGCCCTGATTTAGCACCATGCGACTTTTTTTTTAGACATTTAAAAAAACATTTACGGGGTAAACGATTTGAGTCGGATGATGCTCTTCAACAAGCAGTACAGGATTATTTTGAGGACCAAACAAATGAATTTTTTTCTGAAGGTATAGGACAACTGGAGACACGTTGGAGTAAATGTGTTAATGTAGGAGGAAGTTATGTAGAAAAATAAATTTTTGTTTTCATATATCTGTTTTCCTTCATACCTAGGTAGATAACTTAAAAATCTCCCCTCGTAATTTGAAAATTCAATTTATAGGTTAATCAATTTGCACTGTTTACACCTCGCAAGGCTAGTACGTTTCATAATCATAATTTCTTATTGCTGTTACCAATTCAGTAACAATGATGACCCACAATAAGATGGTAACATTATTACACAAAATGAATGTTTAGTTGCGTGCCTAAATGAAATGGAACTATTATTCGTGCGAAGATGACATTTAATGTGGAACATAAATTCTATGGGAAATGTGTGATTGACATCTTGAAAAGCGTTTTACAAATATATTGTACTTACATAATTGAAATAGAAATTTATTGTAATAAATATGAACTAACAAACTTGTATTACTAATTGTAGTTGTAGAAACATGGTTGTCAATGTTGTTAAACTTCTAATCGGAGTTACTATCTACATCTGAGCTTTCAGTATAGTTTCTGATGTTAATAATCAGTTTGTCAACTGTGATGTTCAACATTACTTCCCTTTTATACCACTGCTTTATTGTTTCTTCAGTATGTCGCACACAGTTAGCCCATAATGATTTAGGTTAATTGATCTCTTTAATATACTGTCTAAGAAATTTAATTCGCATTTCTGCGATGTAACTTTTTCCAATAAAGCTCTACAGATGGAGTCTTTTTTTGAATTTGAATCCTAGCGACTGGATTGTACGATGAAGACTTCTGTCACTTATTAATATGCGACTGTCACGAATATCTGTATTTAAACTTGCAACTGTAAATAAATTAGTGTGTCAAACATGTGTAAAAGATTGTGATGTAATATTACTCACTTTGTGCATATATACTTGTATAACGTGTTCCTTGCGCCCATTTTGGTGTTTCAGGTAGATTGTCAGATTTTGTTTTCTTGCGTGGTCGTTTTGTTAAATCAGGGTTAGATGCATCTCAAGACTTGATATTTCTTACCGTCTTCTCAGGCGTACGCAAGGTGCTTGCCACATGCTGTAATTTCGTGATTATAATGAATTAAGATATAAACACTTTATGTCATACTTACTTCTTGGACAGCAGATACTTGTATCAGGGGACTCCAATTTTCTTTAAAGTGTGTAATAAATGATGATTAAAAGAAGTAAATGTAGGAAATGAGGAAACACTCAAAGGATAAACAAACAAATGGAGGTTATGTAGTATTACTCAAATGAGAATTAAATTCATATGCGTATAAAACAAATTGATTTCGCGTTTATAGGTTTACTCTTTCTACTACATTTGCTTATTCAATACCGTATGTCGATTTCGTCAAATGGACCACGAATGTTCATCCTTATTTAATTCACCGTTTTATATGAGAAGACAGTATAAGTAAATTGGATGGCTAAATTCATAAATTAATGACGTAGCGGTAAACTTTCCTAGCAAGGATAGTGAATAGGAAAGTGTTATGGTGAAAATCAATTTGGAAATTTTAATGTTTTTACACCTTTTCGTACTCTGAACGTGAAAAACTGATTTTTGTCAGACGTGCCGTTGTATTTTAATTTTAAGACTATATAAATAAAGATGGTACATTATGAATCATCTCTATTCATGTAATTTTGGAGCGTAATATAAGAAATTGCGTATTATGTGACATTTTTCAATAAACTTCACAACCTTTCACGTTGCTATTGTCCGTTAGCGAAAAGATTCAGTAAGTGCTCCTCCCACGAGTTAGCGCCAATTTAAATGGCACATTTCTATTGGTTAGCCGGTTTCACACAACCACGAAACATTTGTGTTTTCATTCTTTATTTTGGTTAAAGCTTTTGCTCTAGTACTTTTCATTTTCAAAAACAGTATTTTTCAATACTAGCTACAATTTTGTAGCATATTATCAAATAATTACATTTATTATGGATCAACGAAATCTTTCGAACCCGAAAAAACGCCCGGCCAGGCATTTTTCCGTTGACGAAAAGGAGCGAATCTTAAACATCTTTAAAGTTTGTGTTGAAGAAAACCCCAACAACAAGACTGAAAATGTTGCATTTACTGCAAAAACAGCAGGTAACATAACTTTATAAAAACATATTTTATTCATTACTTTATCATTTTAGGTATTACAGATAAAAAATACAAATGCAGCTGCAGGAAGAATTGTGAATTGAGACACTACTTATGATAAAGTTTTTGTGGCAATTATTAAAGAATAAAGGGGTTTTTCTCAACTGTCACATAATTGCATTTTGCAGTTTGTTTAGATAAACAAACACTTGTGACATCAACAGGAGTTGACTTATAAATTCCTATAAAAATAAACTGTAAGCTTAAAGTTCTATTCATTTACTATTTACCTGCCCGACTTATGGTCTTTTACAAACAAATAAATTAATGTTATTTTTCGATTTCCAAAATATGTGCCCTGACAATTTGACTTGACTTCATATGAGATTTGGCAGATTGGTAAACATTAAGGAGTTATGTACAGCATGTCAACATTCCTATAGACTAAAGATGCTTGTTTTCAAACCGTATTAAAACCGATTAATTGGTGACAGAGAATTTTGATTCGTAAAAATCATAATTATACATTTTAGGGACTACAATAATTCATATGCATACATTAAAGAACCGTTGAATGTAATTCAACCACTGTATTACCAGAAAGTAATTTTTTGATGGTTGAAAACAAGGCCTATGCGCAGTTAGTACCACGCACCTAAAATTTGTAGGAGGAGCATTTACTGAATCTGTTCTTTAAACGAACTATAGATGTACGGTATACAACAAATGTTTCACAAGAAAACTAAAATTAAAAGTAGTTTTTATTTTCTACCAGACATTGTAACTTATACTAATTTACATTCATTATAATTGTGATGTACATAAAAAAAGAATATTCTAAAAAGAGTTTCTGTTAAAGACAATTTGACATTTTGGGAGTTATTTCAATGTTATC
This sequence comes from Vesta saturnalis, assembly GCA_036346205.1. NCBI lineage: Eukaryota > Metazoa > Arthropoda > Insecta > Coleoptera > Lampyridae > Vesta > Vesta saturnalis. The sequence goes on from JARFJB010001840.1 coordinate 645,042, forward strand.
ACATTGGTTGTTATGGTAACATTTTCAGTTAGGTAAACAAATCTTGTTTACCAGACCCAAATGAGTCATAAAATAACAATTACGTATGAGTATGAAATAAAATGTATTACAGGAATATACAGGGTGAATCTTATCTAATCCGCCAAAATTAAAGAAGTACTAGAACTCATCATTCTAAGCAAAAAAGTTCATATGTACATGGGTCCGGAAATGCTTCGTTTCCGAGATACAGGGTGTCAAAGTTGAAAAAAAAATCGCGTTTTCTTCAATATCTTTCGACTGTTTCGAAATAGTTTCATGAAATTTCGTATACGGGGTTTTTTTGGGATGACAAATTCAAATTTGTGGTCCATTTAGTTGTGGTTTCTAGAGGGCGCCAGCGGCAACCATTTCGACCACTTTAAATCTTTGCAACTTTTTTGTGCTACACTGTATGCCATTTTGGACTAAAAAAATCGATTCTCCTGTATTTTCTGCTACAAAAAGGTATATCTTAGTGAAGTCGCTAGGAGCAACCCTTTCCGAGCAAAAGACATTAAAAAAAGAAAAAAATTAATATTAAAAGTATACATGTTGTATGTCTAGGCATTCTATCGTATTTAATTATGGATTTTTTATTAAAATTTTATTATCAATGAACGCAAAGAGACAGATAAGTACATAAGTAAACAAGTAAGTTACTTAGTAACAATTAAAAATTCCTATTGATAAACCTGTCAAAAAATACCCTCCGAAAATGTGTATGCATCATGAGTTTTAAAAGCGTTTTTCTCGGAAAGGGTTGCTCCTAGCGACATCACTAAGAATACCTTTTTTTAGAAGAAAAGATAGGAGAATCGATTTTTCTAGTCCAAAATGGCATACAGTGTAGCAAAAAAAATTGCTACGATTTAAAGGGGTCGAAATCGTTGCCGCTGGCGCCCTCTAGAAACGACAACCAAATGGACAACAAATTTGAATTTGTCATCCCAAAAAAACCCCGTATACGAAATTTCATGAAACTATTTCGAAACAGTCGAAAGATATTGAAGAAAACGCGATTTTTTTTTTCAACTTTGACACCCTATATCTCGGAAACGAAGCATTTCCGGACCCATGTACATATGAACTTTTTTGCTTAGAATGATGAGTTCTAGCACGCCTTTAATTTTGGCGGATTAGATAAGATTCACCCTGTATATGTATTTTAGTAAAATACAATAAATACTAATAATAATAGTAATATTTATTGCATTTACCACATATGTTATTCTAAATATTTTGTTATATTCATTTTAGACATTTGTTAACGAAACTATGCTTGAGTCATTGACTAAATTGTCAATGCTTGAGTTGAACCTTGCAGTAGACAGTTTTTACATAAAAAACTTTACATTATTCGATAATGTCATGAAATAATTATGAAATAGTTTGAATAATTAAATAGTTATTTGTATTTGACTTTATACAGACCTTTTTCCAGCAAAATAGTTTTAGTGATTTACAATTTTTTTTAATAGTTAACGTTTTTAATATATTTAAAAGATAAATTAAAAGCAGAATTGCAACTAATTTTAAACTTAAAAGTATCGTAAGTGGTTTAAAAATATGCGTTCCTAATTTGATAGCAAAATAAAAACGTTGAGAAATAAATATGTATAATTAAAAAAATGTGGTATTGTTTTTGAAACATTTATGCCATTAACCCCTTCAGACCTAAACAATTTTTCCAGGGTAAAAAAAATTTTTTGTCGTATTTGTAGGTCATTAGGAGTATAAATATTGAAAATATGAAGTATTATAGTTTTGTCATGTATTTTCAGCAGATTTTCATAACGTACATTGCAATGTACATATGGTACCGAGTAAAGAAAATGGAAGAAAACTAAAAACATTTGTATTATATTTTACAAACGATGAAAATTAGCGAAACAGTTCCTATTTTTTATAAAACACAAATGAACATTACATTTATCGCAGTAAACATGTGTTCTTCCTTTACATCCAATAGACTTGCACCTAGTGGCTTCTTTATGGTAATCCATGTGGGGCATGTGATCTACATGATCGGTTTGGATTTCTTGAAGAGGTCACTTTTCTGAAGCTCTAAATAAATTTTGATTTGGTGTAGGAGACGATGAAGATCTACCTCATTTTCTTTTTGAAATTGTTTTTCCTACAGATATCAGACTTTCAGCCACTCTCATTCTAAAATTTAATAAATCTAACATATTTTTTTTCGGTATTTTATTTTGTTCGCAGTCTTTTCTATATTCAAACCAACTATTGACAAGTGAAAAATCTACAAAGTGCATAATTACTCTCAGGGTCCATTTTTTGGATCTTATATAAATTCTATATAAGCTTATCATCTGGTCTAATAAATCTACTCCACCCAAACCAAAATTATACATTTTTACAATTTCGAGTCGTTTTACTTCAATATAATGAGAATCTTTTTTATCCCATCTGCGAACATCATCCTACACACCTATGCTAGGCAAACAGAATTATTATCATGCCATTTTACGACGACTATATTGTCTTCGCTGACAACTTCATGAGAGTAACCTCTACCCTTCTTTTTTAAATCTTTATCAGATAATAAAGGCGGTTTAGCAAATCGGTTGAATTTTAGCAACAAGTCATAGGATGAAAAATAATTATCATAATATAATCTATGATAAGATTGGTTTATTCTTTGGGAGAGATGTAAAACTACTGAGGCACCTTGGCCATAATCTTTCAAATTATCTTCATCAAGACCAGTTGTTGTTGATTGATAAGGAATAAAATCATAAGCTACTCCACTTTTACCGCAAAGAACAAATATTTTCACGCCCCATGGGCAAGGCTTTCCTTTTATATATTGGTTTATGGAAAGTTTGCCTGTAAAAGGTGTCATCTGCTCGTCAACGCATAAAATTTCTTCCAGTTTCAGTTCGAGGCAACGTTTTCTAATACTTCCCAATATAGGTCGCACTTTATACAACATATCTCTACAATTTTCGGGTCTCTCCAAATTGTTCACTAGATGCAAGCATGTTCGCAGTTGAAAAAGTCTATCCCGACTCATATTTTCTAAAAATGCATTTAATCCTAATACATACGAGTTCTAGGGAATTTCTTGAGACAACCCATTATGATATGTAATGCAAATAATATTTGTATTTCAGAAGCTGAGATTGGTCTGAAAGTAATATTGTTTTGTGAGACATATATGTTTGTAAACTTATTAAAAACGGTTTAATAATTGATTGATTTTGTGTATAAGAAATGTTTCACTTTAATAATAAACCCAATTATTGTATTATGTTTAAATTTTTGTGTATCTGGTGTTTTTGTGAAAGAAAACGGTGACTTGCATAGGTGGCGGAACCGCTCGGGTCCAGTCAATATTTCATACAAAGGAGTGAAATAAAATTGCTAATTAATAGAAAATAAGATTCCCATATTTTTAATTTAGTTTATAAATGTAAAAACAAAATAAATTTATGAAATTAGCGTTCTTGCTCTCTAAATATACAACTCACTATGCAGTTTTATAAAACTAAGTTTCTAAAAAATTTTGAATATGGGTAGACAAGAGCAGTGAGTGTAGCGGGGTGTCGTTGAGATCAATGCCTCCTCCACAGCATAGTCAGGAAAAAATGAAATGTTAATTCATTAGTGCATAAGGTATCATTAAAGGGACGCATACGTTTTGTTTCCGTTCTGAAATAAGAAAAAATGTTAGTTACCTGTAAATTGCAAAAAATTGTTAATCTAGTTAGACCATGGTTCACTATAACGTTCGTTTTTTAACGTTCACCAATTAATAGTTCCTTCAATATGCAACTCAATGCTTCAATAATTAAGAAAAAGCACAAGCTAGACAATTAGGAAATTATTCTTGAATTATTATATCGATAAAATTCATTGTACGAATGAAAAAACTGAATTTTGCGATCATTTACAATAAAAGCTCATACAAATAAATTATAACTGTCTCATTTAAAAGAATTGTTCTATGTGGCCACCAGCTTGATCAAAACATATTTGACAACGATTTTGCAGAGAGTTTATTACCCTCATTTAAACATTCTACGGGTACTTTTTTTAAGAACTTTACAATAAAAATGTAACAAAAGAATATCTTTTCAGATTTCGAGATAATGACTAGCTTTCCTTTTTATTATGGGCGCCATATTGGATTATTAATGCATTAAATAGCATTTTTTTCCTCTTTTCAAAAATGTATCACAACATGGTATATTATTTTCAATGAATACTGAAATAAGAAAAAATGTTAGTTACCTGTAAATCGCAAAAAATTGTTAATCTAGTTAAACCATGGTTCACTATAACGTTTGTTTTTTAACGTTCACTAATTAATAGCTCCTTCAATAAGCCAACTCAATGCTTCAATAATTATTGAAAAGCACAAGCTAGACAATTAGGAAATTATTCTTGAATTATTATCGATAAAATTCATTGAACGAATGAAAAAACAAACTTTTGTGATCATTTACAATAAAAGCTGATACAAATAAATTATAACTGTCTCATTTAAAAGAATTGTTCTATGTGGCCACCACCTTGTATCACAACATGGTATTTTCTTTTCAATGAATACTAATAAACAAATATCTAAAAATGTTCTACTATAAATTTTTGTGTTGAGTTCATAGCATTTAATTCGTTTTTTTTAATTTGCAATTGCTTGTTTTTCGTGTTTAATTTAATTTTCATTAATTTATAATTTTCAAATTCCCAACCATTAGACATGGCTCTTAATTATACAAATAAAGAAAAAATTGACATGTTAGGAACCTACTTCGAAACCCACAGAAACGCTGCAGCGCTGCTGAAATTTATGAAAATAAAATTCCTGAACGACATCAACCAAACGCAAGACATTTTATAAGTCTGTTATTGAATTTGTTGGATTATGGAAGTTTTGTAAAACCCGGAAATCATAAATATGCTGTTGAAAATGAGGGAAAGAAATAATCTTGTGTTACAATACACTAACAATAACCCCACAGCATCAGTTAGAAAAATTGGTAATGAAACAAATATTCCTAAGTCATCCGTCCATCGAGTACTGGACGCCAATAAATACCATCCATACAAGTCTACGATAGTACAAGGTTTATTGGCAAATGATTTTCCACGAAGAGTAAGATTTTGTGAAAGGTACGTCCAAAATATGCGCTAAAATCCCAATTTTTATATGAAAATATTATGCCAATTGCGGAATTTTCAACAGACGTAATACCCATCACTGGGTTGTAGAAAACCCACAACTCACCTCGCAAAGGCGAATTGAAACAAAATTTGGATTTAATGTTTGGTGCGGTTTAATAGGTAGATATAAAATAAAATTCAAATTTAAATAGGAAATTTTAGAAATTATTACTTTTAGGAAATCAATTAATTGGGCCATTCATTTTTAATTTCAATTTAAATGCAGCATGATATCTTGAACTCTTACAAGAGCAAATAATGCCAGCTGTAAGGGCAGCTGTGGGGAACTTGGATCAAATTTGATTTATGCACGATGGTTGTCCAGCTCATAATGCCGCCGTCGTAAAGAATTATTTAGAACAAAACTTTCCCAATAGATTAATTGCGAATAATGGCGACATTTTGTGGCCTGTTAGATCTCTTGACTTCTGTAATATAGGGACACATTAAGAACGAAACTTTCGCATTTGAAGCTTCAGAAAATATTGCAATTTTAGAAAAAAGATTCCGAAACGCTATGCATGCTGTGAATAGAAACACATTAATGATGGCAATAAACTCTCTGCAAAATCAAATATGTTTTGATCAAGGTGGTGGTCAAATAGAACAATTCTTTTAAATGAAACAGGTATAGTTTATTTATATCAGCTTTTATTGTAAATGGTCGCTGTTTTTTCATTCGTTCAATAAATTTTATCGATAATAATTCAAGAATAATTTCCTAATTGTCTAGCTTGTGCTTTTTCATAATTATTGCATTCCGTTGCCTATTGAAAGAGGTATTAATTAGTGAACGTCAAAAAACGAACGTTATAGTAAACCATGGCCTAACTAGATTAACAATTTCTTGCGATTTACAGGTAACTAACATTTTTTCTTATTTCAGTATTCATTGAAAAGAAAATACCATGTTGTGAGACATTTTTGAAAAGAGGAAAAAAAATTCTATTTCATGCATTAATAATCCAATACGGTGCCCATAAGAAAAAAGAAAGCTATAGTCATTATCTCGAAATCTGAAAAAGATATTCTTTTGTTTTATATTTTACTGTAAAGTTCTTAAAATGTACCCCCAGAATGTTTAAACCAAAATACTATATTTTCTCTAATGACCGAGCTACGGGGGTCTATCAAAAATGCACCGTTTTGGTTTCCCGCGATTTCTTCATAAACCAAAAACAATTGATAAAATGTAATAGCACTTCTGGAATGGTAATAGAATCCTGAGAAACATTGTCCATTTGACCGATTTTTCAGCTCTTATATATATTTTTTGTTAGTGTACTCATGCTTATGGTTATTATTTACTTATTTATGTGGTTATTTTGGTGTAAAAAAAAAGAAAAAAGATTTATTTATTTAATATTTAATAATGCGTTCGTTAATTTGCTTAGGTGTGTGTTGTTTAGTGGGGTGTAGCGTGCTTAGTGTGATTATTAGATTCATTGTCCGGTTTCTTGGTAGGTCGTCATCAAATAGACGGGGGGGTGGGGTGCGGGAGGTCGTCAAGGAGTTGTGTAAGGATTGCGGGGACGCTTGAATTTTAATTTAGGTTTTCTTCGTGGGAATTGTGGAAACCGGTAGTTGTAGGGCGTGGTAAAGATCTTTTTGGTAGAGATAGTGTCGCCGAAGATTCTTTTATGTGCAAAGTTTTTCTGTAGTGTTTGAATGTGAGGTCGCTAGGGTACCTGAGAGGTAACCTGTGTATGCGTCTGAGTTTTCGGCGTTCACAGGAAGCAATAGAGGAAAGGTGATTGGGGTTTATGTTGGTGTATGTGGGTGCTAGGAAATCCATAATAGGGCGAATATATGTTTTGTAAGTGTGTCGTAGTGTTTTGGGGTGGTAACCTCTGATTCTACCCCGGAGGGCGCCCAGTGGGTTTGCGCGGTTTCTTTTCCTGTTAAGTGTTCTTTGTACATCGGGGCGCCAATTGAGGGTTCTAGTAAAGAGGATCTCTAGGTAGGTGACTTGTTGGAGTAGGAATCTTTCTTGGTTTAGGGTGAGGGAAACGTTACTGGAGGCAAGGTTTGGGAACTTATCTTCGGTGTAATTAGGATGTCGGAATAGGATTGTTTGGGTTTTGGTGGGATTGACGGAGACTCCACCGGTTTGCCCAGTTGGAGAAGTTCCGAAGGGTTTTTGATTTCGCTGTTGCGATTAACCGTCCAGAAGGCGGTGTCATCCGCAAACTGCGCAACGACTACTCCTGGTTCTGGACTTTGGGAATGTCGGATACGAAGTTAATATAGAGGATCGGGGCTAAGGCAGAACTTGGCGGTACGCCTGGTGTAGGTTGGAAAGGATCTGAGAAGGTTTTCCCTACTTTGACCCGAACTGACCGATTGGTCAGGTACGAGAGTAGGAGTTTGGAGGAGTCCGGAATGTTGAAGTTACGGATCTTGTGCAGGAGACCGGCGTACCAGACTCTGTCAAATGCTTGCCTAATGTCCAGAAATAGCCAGATTGCATTGCTTGTAATTGAATGCTCTGGTGGTCTCTGTAAGCAGCTTTAACAAAGGATCGTGACACGTTTGGTTGGGACGGAAGTCGAATTGGCTGTTGGGAATGAGGTCGTTAAATTCGAGGTGGTCCCTGAGTCACCTGGCTAGTATCTGATGAAAGCATTTTCCGAGACAACTAAGGAGGGAGATTGGTCTATAGGAGGATGGTGATGTTAGGTGGGGTTTGGGTATCATGACGGTGGAGGCCGATTTCCAGTCCGTCGGGAAGTGGAATAGAATTAGGCATTGGTTGTAGATGTTGGAGAATACTCGGAGGACTGGGTCGAGTAAACGACGGAGGAGTTTTCGATTTAGGCCTTCATGGCCTGGGGCAGAGTTTTTCTCTTTTTTGAAATGTGTGGACCTGGTCGGGCGTGATGGGGGATTTTCGTTATCGAGTTGGATTTCAGGAAGGCGACCTTTGAGGAGTGCCTTGAACCGGTTATCGAATTGGGGATCATCGGGGGATTGGAAAATGGATTGGAGGTGATGACTAAAGAAATCGTCCTTTCCTTGGTCGGAGGAGATTAGGTTGCCCTATAGGTCGGCCAGGTGGGATTTAGGGTTAACTTTCCTTCTGGTCAGTCTATCGAACTGTTGCCAGAAGAGTTTACCATTTCTGTAATCTAGCTGGGAGGTGGCTTTGGTCTAGGAGTCTTCGGCGTGTTTGTTGGCTTCACGCCTGATTAAGGCGTTGCGGCGATTGTATTCGGTCTTTAGATCCGGGGTCCCTGGGTCGCAAGAATTGGCCATATATATTCGTCTTTTCTCTTTGATCCAGTTCACAATGTGTTGTGGGAGCGCTTTGCGGGAAGTGTCGATGTTTTTAGTGGTACAGAGATATCGACCGCTTCCGTAATTATGGAAGTTAGGCCTCTAATGGCTCTCGCAAGATCCTGGGTTGTTTGAAGATTGGGTGTAGGAAGGCCGTTGGAGATGTGTTCGGAGAACACATTCCAGTCTGCTTTGGAAAATCGTTAATGACTATCGAGGAGGTGCAGGGGGATCTGGACAAAATAACGTTTTGACCATTAGGGGTATATGATCTGATGTGATCGTGGTGCCTAGAAAGCACTCGCGATTCGCAAGAGCGGCAACTGCAACAGAGCGGAGGATAGCCTATTACTGTTGCCATTAGTTGTGGTGTCACCGAATTTGATGTGGGCATTGAAATCACCTAGGATAACCGCATTAGGGAGGCTAGAGGCGTAGATTAAAAGATCGTCGGATACGGTGTTGTGGCCGGGCGGGTTGTAGTATGAAATAAATACTATAGGAGTGGGAAAGTGCACCGTCGCAGCAACGCATTTGAGATGCTGTAGGTGCGCAGGAAGTTGAAACGGAGTGGATGGGAAGCGATTTTTAATTAAGAGGGCGGTTCCGTGTTGACTATTGTTTACATAGGTGTGAAATGTGTTGAAGTTAAGTGTGCTTCTTGGTGTGAGTTTTGTTTCCGTGATGGAAAGGATGTGTATATTGTGTGTTTGTAAAAAGTGTTTAAGTAAGGGGCGTTTCGGACGAACGCCCCTGGCATTAACTGTCCCTGCTAGGATATCTATTGTGGAAGGGGTAAAGGATTGGGTTGGTGGATTACGACGACCTTCATCAGCGTACCGGATACGCAGATGTTGATCCTCCGTTGGAAGAAGTTTCGAGATAGCGAGTCTAGGGTGCGGACAACCCTATCTCGCCAGTCGGGGAACATCTGGAGAGGGAGTGGGTGAGGATTTGAAGGAAGTCTTTGATGGATAGGGATTCGGTATCGGGAGAGGGTTTAAGGTGTCTTCCGAGTCGGACTCTGCGGAAGACAGGATAGGTTCGAGGGAAGCCATCTTTGACGGAGAACTGGGAGGTTCCCGCCGCTTCCGGTACTTGAAGGAGAAGGTAGGGTGAGGTTCCTCGCAGTTGTTACACCTTGGGTTAGCCGAGGATTTACAGGAGGATCTGTGGCTTACGCCACAGTTGGGACATCGGATAGAGGACACTCAGTCCTATGTCCCACCTGCGTGCAAGTGGAGCAATACTTAGGGGGAGGTTGAGGGATAGGGAGGGTTTCCAACTTTAGTGTCGCCTGAACATGACGACACCGCGTGGGAGGAGGTATTCAAGGGTGGTTTGGGATGAGGTTACAATACGGATAAGGGATGTGGGGGTGTTGGTCGCCTTCGCGGTGATGCGAACAGCCTTCCTCACGTGTGGAAGATCGATCGCACCGAGGATCTCGGGTTCTAGGATGTCCTTATCTACGTGACGAATCACGCAGGAAAAGGGCGCTCTAAGAGTTGTGTTGTAAGGACGGGGACCGGATAGTTGGGTAAGGGTGACTGTGGGATCACCGAAATGGTGCCGCAGCCTAAGCTGTGCACCATTCGGCAAGGTAGAGGAGTTCTCTAGGAGGCAGGAAAACGTTAAGTTTAACCAGGGAAGGTTTAGGAGTTTAAGGGGTGTGAATAGGGATTTCTGTGTAGATATGGATTTCGGGATATTTCGGATGCAATACCTCGAGGATTTACAGCGTAGGGATTAGGATTAGGGGAAGCGGGTGTAGAAATCACGGCAGGTACAGGTGGCTGGGAAGGTGTGGGTAAGAGGGCGGGTTTGTGTTTGTGTGGTTTTTGTGGAGTCTGTGGAGCGTGTTGAGATATAGGAGTGTGTGGATGAGGTAGAAATGGACGAGGCGTTTGATTGGGAGCGTGTACGTGAGGATGGTGGTGGCGGGGCGAAGGTGTGTTCGTATGTGTGTCTTGTGAGTCTAGGTACGGTCGGCGTCGGGTGTTGGGGATACAACCGTTACGGTAGCACGGTGGCGACTGTGCGGTTGTGGTTAGTAAGGTTTTGAAAAAGGAGTAAAGAAAGAAATTGTTTTAAAGAAAGGCAGGTTCTCCGTCGAGGTGCAGTCTCACACCCCGAGGAATAAAACTTGGAAATCAGAGACCTAAATAGAAAAGGGAGGAAAACAAGTGTTAAAATAAAACAATAAATTAAAATTAATCAAAACAATATTTTTATTAAACTGATACCTATTACTTTACCCGTCGTCGATCCTGTAGTTGGCGGTGGCGGTGTCCTGGATGCTTCTTTATGTTCCTCGCTCCTGCTGTATTCCGGCGGCTCCTGCTTGCTGCTAGGCTGTGGCCTAGCGGTCTACTGATGACCGCTTCTTCGTACTATCTGTATGCAAGCTGTGACAGATTGTAATAAAAAATTAAAAGTGGGTGTAGCAGGTGTTGTTAATAATTTCACTCCTAATATTACTTATACTTCTACTAATAAATAGAACATTTTGTGCCTTTTTACTTAGTCGAAGGTTAAACGGGCCATGTTCTTAAAATTTGATTTGCTTTAATTAGAAAATGTATGCAGTGCATATGCAGTGCATATATGTATGTATATATATATATATATATATATATATATATATATATATATATATGTTTAGTTTTTCGTTACTTACTAGAATTAGATAGAGCTTATGTTATTCTGTCTGTCGAAAAGATTGATTGCTTAGGGGTCTAACTGGTAATCCTTTTACGATGTCGTTTTACAGAAATACAGAGGCGTAGGTACTGTTTTTCACTTTTTTATTCTGTACGTAATAATTGTGCGAATTTAATTATTAATATTCCTAATTTTAATAATAATATTTGATTATGAAGTAAGTAAATATGTTCTATGCGCAACTTTCTAATCGCATAAAGTGGTATTTAATGAACTTTTACCAAATTTATTTACATATCGATCTTTACAAAAGAATGTGTCATTAATAAATGCGCTAACGTACGTGGAATATATAATCGAGTTTTGTTTTAATTACTTTCAGTTACTGTTGAGATTACTGACAGTGGTCTTCGACTGGTTATAGTGTAACTGTGAATATTTTAAACTATGACTGATTTCAAGAGTGTCAGAAATTGATAATTTCCAACAAACATTGGAAATTATTCTAAAGAAAAGAGGTTTATCATTGTTCACGCTAGTGGATATATGGGATTCATTCCGAATTTCCTGCTTATTTTTAAACTGGGATCGAACAGCGCAGATTACCGCGGTGACATGAATGCGGAAAATTACGAAAAAGAATATAGCTTATCCGCCAACTATGTACAAACCCCAACTGTATGAATTAAACAAGCTTCATACAAAGCAGCATATTGCCTATAAATTTACGACTGTGTCCATATCGCCGGGGTTTAAACCCAACCGAAAAAATTTGTGTAATAGTGAAAGGTGATGTGCCAATATATAACACTACATTTAAAGTCGACGATGCCAAAATTTATCCGCGAAAGTGACTCAAAAATGTGGAAAAAGTGCCGCAATCATATAATTGTAAACAAAAATCATTATTTAGAAAAGGAGAATGTACTTGACATTACAGCTGAACCGCTCATTATTACCGTGTGAAAGTGACAGTGACGATAGTTTTAGTGAATACGAGTGATTAATTATGTACTTATGTAAGTGAATTATTTAGTACGATTTTTATTTTTGAATGCTATTTTTTATGCCTTTGTAACATAATTTATTTTGTAGTTATGTTGTTTTAATGTATACATAAATAACGGAATAAAATGTTGCCTTGATCAACATTCTAAAATCATTGGCGATTTAAATAAAAATCGTATTGCTTTTGCGTACGCCACTTAAAATAGTAGCACTCAAGCGCGGAATTACGTGTGAAAAGTGTCCGCGTCGCTTTAAACTAAATATGTGAAACGAAATATAACGATTAGGATTTTGAAGATGAAAATAACATTACACTCATCAAATTAAAAAAAAAATTAGTCACAGATTAGAGATGGATGCGATATGCTATCAAACAGCACCCGGTATACGTAGTCTGAAACGATTCATCTTAAAAGTTGGATAAATAACAACTGTGTCTCAAGGGAACCGTCAGCCTAGATCAAGTTGTAACACTATTAGATATTTTAACTTTTTTTTGGTGTAAAAATTTAATAAATAATATTGAAATGAAAGGAAAAGGCGGGCTGCTTGATCTTTCCGAGCTCCTTCTGCCACAATCATGGGTTAAGTATAGGTGCGGTCAGGATATGATGGAAAGGAACGGAGTTAGTGTTCTGAGAAGGAAGATACTACTCTAACAGTCGCCTAAATACCTGCATGTGGTGTGCGTATACGCAGTGACCATGCTGCTGTATGTGTATGAGGAAACCTCATGCAGGATGGACTAACGGAAATCGAAGCCATCACCCCCCGAACGCTAAGCAGATCGTGTTACCACAACTCCACTAGCTCGGTTTCTCAAACACGGACACACACTCGCACACACACGCGCACACGCACACGCACGTACACACACACACGCGCGCACACGCTCTCACGCTCACACACACACACACACACACACACACACACACACACACACACACACACACACACACACACACACAGATATATACCGGCTGTTACAAGTTCGTTTCTCGGGTACGGTAAGAGATACCAACGAGCTTAAATCGGAACAAAGTGGACCAATATTATGACTCTAAAAAATCAAGGCTAAAATGATTAGTTTTCGAAATAGTTGAAAAAAAACGAAATCGGTTTTTGTTTCATTTCAGCCTAGTTTGAGGTAATATTGAAAAAAGAGGAACACTTTCTCAACTTTTTTTCCCTCTATTGAATAGCATAATCATTTTTTATATGTAACGTTTCGTCTTTCCAGGACTATCATTAACTTCATTTCTTTAAATACGACCCTGCAAATTTTATTACACTTTTTGTAAACCTTCATAACCCCCAATACCGTACTGTCTCAGCTCGAAACAGATCTAGACGTTCTGTCTGGAAAAATTCATTAACAAAAAATGATTTCACAATTTGATTATTGGCGGTATAAATCACGTTGCTGTTTATTGAAGCTACGTTCATCATGCTATAAACCACTATTGCAATCGGTTTCAAAGCCAAATATACTGCACCCAATTGGCCCATACAATCCACTTACAAAAGTCAAAGGTAGCTCTCGTTTATTTTTCCGTAACATGTCGACTTATGTGCTGATAAACCACCTTTCGGTTGTTACATTCTTATTCAAACCGTATATATGTGCACATAAACGTTCTATAACTGATTTTGCACTTGCATTCTGTTTAAAAGAACCATCGGACTATTGACCTATGCAGGTAGTATAAAATACGTTAGCATCACAATGCGTAAATTTTAATATCGTATTTATTCGTCTTTAAAGTATATATTGTTTGAAACTACATCTACCTCTAAAGTCTTCTAATTTTTGGTTCACTGTCACTTACGCGAAATTCCGTTTTGATTGTACTTTACTATTCTTACTTACTTATTTCGTTCATATAGGAGTGAATTTATCTATTATTTTTCTTCCATCACGCGTAAAACGTCATCAAATCTCACAAACGTAAGCAGAAAACGAAATCTTTGTATTGATATAGTAAGGCGAGATGATTGCATATTCCGTTCGATTTCTACAGATCTACGTTTATTCTATGCGCTCCCCTAACGCCAGAAAGATAAAGGAGACCTATCAAAGGTTTTAATTTCACCAGATTTTGTTGGTTTTACGTTTTTTTCGCGTGAGTAATGTGCACTTGTATAATTTTTTTATTGGTACAGGCAGCAATATGCATTTCGTTGTCGAAGAACCGCTGCCATATTTGTATGACTGTAATGTTTTTGCGCAAGGTTCTACTCCAGTAAGTTCTAGAATGATATTCTCCTTTCGAATTCTCACATTTTTTGGTGGAACATGTTTCCTAAATTTTGTAACGCCGTCTTGTCCAACAAAGCAAGGTTTTCTATCATTCTCTAAATCGTGTAAGATTTCCAATTCGTATTCTGTATCGTTGTCACCTTCTCTTTCTTCAGTAATGTCAGGTTCTTGCAAATTTTCGTGATCATCGTCGTCACCCTCATTACAGTCACCATCTCTTCATATTACTTTTTATAAGGGACCCATTTCGTATCGTAATCATCCATTGTCATACCGTAAAAAAGAGAAGATAGTGAGAAAATTGTAATAACATATTACGTTTATAATAAATATTTGTTTATCGGAATGAAAAAACTTACAATCTACAACACTAAAGATTAAATACAAAAGCAATGGCGTTCTGATTCATGAACCGTATAACAAGTAATTTTAACTAAAACGCATCGAGTTCAGTAGAATACTAATGCCTATGAAGACACGGACAGAAAGGTAGAGTAGGGTACAATTCTAAACAGAAACCCATTTGCAGAATATTCGGCAACGCCTTGTCTGAGAGACCATAGCGCGACCAATGAAAGGTTTTAAGAAATGTGGATTTATTATTAGCTGATTGTGATAAGTTATTTTTAGATTAATGATAGTAGGAGTCGAGACTGTTTAGTGTTATTTTAGGTTGGATTCCTGTGTTAGCAGAATGGCTTAGTGACAACGACATTGAATTATCCAGTATTGCTGCAAAAATTTTAGCGAATCTGGATGACAACAACTATGACGCTTTATATCAAAGCCCGGTTCATCTGTTATATCCTTTACATCAGTTAGACGAAAACGCACTTGTTGATGTAATATTTGTGCATGGGTTATTAGGAGGTGTGTTTTTTACTTGGAGACAAAGAAGAAGAAAGCATAAACTCAGCGGATTCTTTACAAATGGGATATTTAAACGTAAGTTATTTAAACAGTAAATATTTTGAAGCATTGAATAATTGTACGGAATACCATGTTTGAGTCATTCGCTTAATTTTTTATTTTCGTAAATGCCCTAGGCCATACTTGACCTTTGGATTTGAATCAAAGTTACGCATTTATGCACTCAAACACGATTAGGGATATACGTCATCTTTACAACAAAGCAGTTCCAAAAACGACATCAGCAATCGACAACGTTGTCATCTCAGAATTAAATAAACTATTCTCATTAATATGTTGGAGTTCAATATGGCGTCTGTTTATAGTATTTTACATTATTAGCATGGTAAGGAGGTTTTTACTGGCGATAGAAGAAGTGGATTGGCCAGGCGTTAGGTGAATCTGTAGTCTCGTAATGCCAGTATAAACTGTTACCTTGCATATAGTGTATATTTTACGTGTTATTCATTCGTAAGTTACATTAAACATGTGAATTTATGATGTAAATCTATTCATAGTGACATTTCTAAATATCTCGTCAGCCGTGACGCATGCACACACACGCGCGCGAGCACGCACATACACGCACACACGCATACAGCGCGCGCGCACGCACGCACGCACGCACGCACACACACACACACACACACACATCGCACGCACGCGCAAAAGTAATACAATATTTTTTTTATATTTCAGGATCCATTAATGACGTAGATGCCAAATTGTTGCGTATAAGTGATCCTCTAGTACGAGAATATATCCAGGATACAGAAGTTACAGATCAGTATGATTTACATCAAGTTGGAAAAGATTTTGAATTTGTTTTAAACGATATCCCAACTGATACAAATGCTGAAGCTAAAGGACCATACAGTTGCCCTGGGTACGCATTTTAACTACAATTTGGAAAAAAGCTTGGAACACCTGAAATATCTCGTAAAATACGTTTTTCTGGAAAAAACGCTCGGAGGGGTGAAAAGGTATTTTAAACTTGTTTTTTGAAATACTTTAATTCTATGTACAGTGGCGTACGTTGAAGGGGCCAAAGGGGGCGTCTTTTTTTTTAATGAGAACCCCTACTTTTTTGTTAAATATAATGAAGAGCACATTTTTTTGAATATTGTAGTACAAAAGTTTTCGTATGTTACATAAACAAAGTTTTAAAAAAATGCAAATAAGGTTTTAATTGTGAAGATTCATTTAAACAAGTGATTTAATGTCAGTCATGTTGCTGTAGCTAATGTCTCTTTTGGAAAAGGATCGTATAGAAATCCTTATGATGTATGGCTATGGAGATAGGAGAAGAACTGTGTTCTCTTTAATGAAGCGCATCAAGATCGTTCGCATATAGCACGTTCTACAGTTGGTAAAATTTTAAGTAAATACAGAGTACATAGACATGTACGTGACAAACACAGAACTGGCCGCCGAACATTCAATGCTGACACACAACGTGGTATTTTATGAGAGTTGAAGAAAATCCACATTCTAGTTATTGTCTTGATTGGTTTGGACATGAATTTAATGCTACAGTGCTGAACGTTTTACATAAACATTTACTCAAGAATTATCAAGATGATTTTGATCGACGGGTGCAATTCTGCCTTAATGGTACTATCAAGAGACAGAACTATAGAAATTGGGCTTCACACAATCACTGGTGGATGCAGGAGTAACATACTAAGCATCCAAAAAATGTTAACGTTTGGACAGGTGTAAGGTGCTTTCGTTTACTTTAATTAAATTTTACTTTAATTTACCTCGGTCTAGCTCAACTGGTTTTTAAATTCTATAAAAAAGGGTAGTTGTTCATTGTTACTGGGGTTGATCACTAATGACCAGGTTCGTCCACACTGATCAATATACTTGTAAAGGTTTTAGGCATATATTATTCCTGTTTGGTTTATAATATCTAAATACTTACACTTAATATTACTACAACTAACATAAAAACGATAAGTAAAAAAATAACAAGGTACTTCAGGTAAAATAAACACAAATATCAGGATGTACCAATGATCGGCAATTCTAGCCTCCCTCAGGATGTCGAACGTTGGTCCAGGATTCTCTCGGTGGGCGCCTTTTGTATAAGGATTGGAGCGGAGATCTTGAAGTTTTCTGTGAAAATACGGTTAGCGAGATGTTTATGCACTCAAAAAGAACAGATCTTAATTTATATTACGATATAACGGGAAATTTTATTTTGTAATAATAAATTTAAAATTGTAAAAGCCGAACCTGTCGGCTACCAGATAGCAGCAAAATTTTATAGTTATTAAAACTGTGTTTATAATAGTTGGCTGGTGCATGTGGTAATAAGATAACGAGGGTAATACTCTCTCTACCTGCTTTTATGGTCAAACAGAAAATCAATACTTTTAAAGGGGGTATTTTCGCTTTATGCGTTCTACAAACAATACGAGCTTAAATTGTATAAATGCAACTCTAGCTTTTATGAAAGTGAGTTTTCAAGAAACTAAATAATATTTACAGGATTTTTATTAACTAACTATCCATTTACAGTAGGTTATTAATTACCGTGGAATAATATATTTTTAATTACTCTTAGTAATCTGCGGAAGTTTAGTAAAACAGAATTGGTGGGGTTTATGAGTTATTAAACTCTTTGATACAGGCGTAGTAGCTGGGGTGGCTCTAACTCGGGGCCGGTTTTAATTATAACAATGATAAGATATTTAAACCTTCCAGAACGATTAAGTTTAAAGCTTTTCAGGTACTGGATAAATTAAAAGTTTTACAGGTACGGTAGACTGGAAGAAGGGTTTCTTCTTCAAATATCGCGATCAGGTTCGGATACAGGTTCAGGACCGATAAGAAGTTAAGTTTTCTCTTAGCCTGGGAATGGCGTAAGACCTTAAAATCTTCGGGACCTTTCTGTATTCAGCGCCGTTAAATAAACAGGCTGACGGCATTTAACAAAGATGTTAAATCAGGATGTTGCTATCCTCTGGATATCTCACGATAAATGAGCGGGTATGAAAGCGGTTTATTACGTTTAGCGAGATTGATAGGTAATATCCACTGTTACGTATGGGATTCGTAATTTACGAAACTGGGTGTCCGAAATATGGTGTAATTGCGGGCGGCTTGTTGCTTTCAACCTGTCAGCTTCCTGCACTTCGGTGTTTAATTATCTTGCCTGAGTCGTGTTTGTGTGAGTCGGTGTGCGGTGGTAGGTGGAGTATCAATTACAAGAATTTGGGCAAATACGTGTTGCGCTGTTTAATTAATACCTAGAAGATTGGCAGAATTTAGGCGAGAACTAATGGAGGAAGTAAAAGACTATATCGAGTGGTTTGCTCGACGTGAAATCGTTCACTGGTGTAAGTGTGGTGTTTTATGTTTAACTTACATGCAGGTGACCGCAGATTGGGGCAGTGATAAATCCTAGTGGATAACATAAGTTTAGGCTGGCGGTGCCGAATCAAAGATTGAGGAGACAGGGTCGGTCTGGGCTCTTGAAAGAGACCCAGCAGAAAGAGAATCTGTTTTTTTTTATTTGTATGTTTATGCTTATAGTAGTAGTAGTTACTTATTTTAGCTTATGTAGATCTTGTTCGTACACTGTTCAGGAGTCCTTTTCCTCTTCGGTCCTTATCATTCATTTCTTGTTGGTGTTCCACTGTTTTGTGTAATTGTATAGTTTACAATCATGCGTTGTGACTATTTGGTGTAAAAAAAAGAAAAAAATTAATTTAGAATTTATTTGAATATTTATGTTAGTCGGTTTAAGAGTGGGTGTTGCTTAGCTAGGTGTAGCGTGCTGCGTGTGGTTAATCCAATTCGTTTGCCGGTATCTTACGAGGTCGTCATCGAACAGACGGGGGGTTGAATTTTAGTTTGAGTTTTTTCCGTGGGAAGTCGATAATTGTAGGGAGTGGTTAGGATCTCTCTAGTTGGGATTGTGTCACCGAAAATTGTCTTGTGTGCAAAATTTCATTGTAATATCTGCATTCAGTGTGTGATGTGGATCGGAGAAGGTTTTGCCTCCTTTGAATCGAACTGACTGATTAGTCAGATACGAGAGTAGGAGTTTGGAGAAGGGATCGGGTATGTTGAGGTTGCGGATCTTGGGTAGGAGACCGACATGCCAGATACTGTCAAATGCTTGCTTAATGTCCAGAAACACAGCAGGTTGCATTACCGGTGATTGTTGGTTTCTGTAAGCAGCTTCAACAAGAGATCGTGACACGTTCGATTGGCACGGAAGCCGAATTGGCTGTTAGGAAGGAGTTTGTTAAATTCAAGGTGGTCTCTGAGTCGCGTGGCTAGAATTTGCTCAAAGCATTTTCCGCCTCGGAAATGGGTCTGTAGGAGGAGGGTGTGGTTAGGTTGGAGTTGGATGACAGCATTAGTGAGGCTGGAGGCGTAAATTAAGATTTCTGTAAATTTTAATTAAACAGGATAATTAGCAAATAATTAATTCAAAAAAATTTGGTAAAAGATGCTGGCTCTACACAGGCATAGTCAGAAATAGAATTTTGGGTCCGTTTTTTTTGTGATGTCAGCTTGACTGGCGCAAGGTATTTGCAATTTTTTACAAGGTTTGATTCCAACACTGACTGCTTTAAACCCAAATGGAAATGAACCAGACATACCTGACATCGGGGCTTGGTACCATCAGGACGGTGCGCTTCATTATTCTCTTCCAATTAGCACTTAATTGAATAACGTCTTTCCGCAACTATGGGTAAGGCGATGTGGGCCTATAAAGTGGCCGCCCATCCCCCGGATGTCACACCTCATGATTTCTTCTTATGGGGTTATTTATTGCAATAAACACGAAACAGAAGATTTGAAGGCACGGATTCGGCAGGAAATCACAATATCGAGCCGGTAATACTTGGCAGAGTGTAGAAAGAATTTATTTTTAGACTAGGATATTTGAACACCTTATTAATTAATGTATTTTGTTTCATTGTATTTATAAGTAAATCAGTCTTCACGATTAAAACTGAATTTGCATTTTTCTCGAAACTTTGTTTATGTAACATATTTTTTGTACTACAATATTAAAAAAAAATGTGCTCTTTCACTATATTGAACAAAAAATAGATGTTGCCATTTAAAAAAAAAAGGCACCTCCTTTGGCTTCTTCAACGTACACCACTGTACATGCAATTAAAGTATTTCAAAAGACGACAAATTTAAAATATCTTTTGACCCCCTCGAGCTTTTTTCAAGAAAAACGTATTTTGTGAGATATTTCAACTGACTGTTCCAGACTTTTTTCCACACAGTATAATTATGGCAATATGCCTATCATTTATTGTAAGTTTTGTTCTTTTTGAATAATTTTTTGTATCACTGCTTGTCCGCATACATTTTTGGAAGTGTAAAATGTTTAAAGAAGGTTTTATAGTGTAAAATGTAATAATTTTCAATATTATGAATATGGAGTAAGTGTTAAGTTAGGTGTGAAAATTTTTTAGAAGTAATTGGTACACCATGCAGCATTTTAGAGGCAATCATATGATTCTGTGTAGGATTTCTACTAGGCCTTATGTTTGCAAAGAATAAAACAGACGGTAACAAAACAACAAATCAAATTATATTGATGTATTCTGATTTAATGTTATTGCATTTTTATATACATTTTTACGAATCTATAATACTGTATCCCTATGGAAAGCCCAAGCGGTACAACGCACTAGGGAAAAATAGCATTTCTGATAACTCCAGATCTGTGTATACTTTGCACTCGCATTTGCTTTTACCTAGCTTTTTACAGATTTAAGAGTGGATATCAATAATTGGTATCAACTGATTCGTAAAAATATAATTCTATTTGGAGTATATTTAAAAAGAGAAGCAAACGTACTTCTAATGAATAGTAGGTTAATCTTTAAGTACGAATGTTGTCTTTGTCCAATATGCCCATAAAACCTTAATTCACTGCCCTCTATTTTAAAATAAAAACAGACGTAACTATCTGTTTAAATTTGAATTACATTCCATCAACTATTGTTCTTTGAGATATTTATAATTCCACAAGTGATTCACCTTGTTTAAAGTCGAAGAAACTTCTGTGTTTATATAAAAATAAATAATGACTAAAAATGCGATAAATAGAAACCGAGAATAAGATCTGTATTTTATAATTGTTCAATTTGATAAACAAATAAAAGTTAAGTTTTGTAATGGCTAAAGAAACCAAATTTCAAGCCAACTTCAAAAGTAACAAAAAAATTATTAGACAGAACTGTCGCGACCCTTGGTATAACTTTACAAATTAAAAAAAATACAAAGAAATCTGATAAAGCACTACTGACTTGTAACACTTAAATTTGCTATTTGTTTTAGATAAGCCTAAAAAAATGTTGGAGTAGGTCCACATATTCCAAATTGAAGAATGAATTGAATAATTAACTCTATTAAAGCAAACATACATTAATATAACTACATTAACCGCAATGAAGTAAAAAATCTTAATTATATTGGCTGTTACTGACCTAAACTAGATTTAGCCTAATACACACAAAAACCAAAATAACAATTCTATTTGGTTGTCTTTGTAGCCTAATTAAATTCCAATACAAGCAAAGACCCCTGTTTAGGAAAATCAATCTTTCACTACACAACAATATACAAATTAGGTCTTACTTATTAATTTCCTTCTCCTTTTTTTTCGAAGTATCCTAATTAACGGGGATTAACTCCTCTAATTAACCCTTGAAATGGTGAACTCACGCATAATCAGGCCACAATTGATGTACACTCGGCTCAATCTCTTTTAGGTGTTCCGCGTTCACGCTTCTATGAATTAGGCAATTATACTGAATAACCCCTTTAATGGTTCTAACTATAACTTAATATTTTAATTGTTACTGTGACAATATTCTGAATACGCTATACACTTGATTTCTTTTATAATGTCAATTTACAATCCATAAATGCTCTATTTAGTTAGAAAGTGTCACTTTAATATGTAGTTACTTTGACTATCGAGCGAATTTATATACACAATATTCACGTAGCATAACGGTTATTGTTTATTTCAAATCTGTCTTTGAAAAAGTTTAACAACATAATCTCCAAACTAAATCGACTTTACCAGTAAACGTTTATGGTTTTACATCTCCAAAAATTGGATATGGCAATAAAAAAACATCACCCATATGTCAAATAATCAAACTACATTTTATTTTGACTTCGACAACATCTTTTTACACCAACATTGCAAATTATACAAACAAAAAACCGCACGTAAATCGTTATTTACGCTGTTTCTATTTTACTTAACGTTACCTTCCTAACCAACTATTGCGGTTGTTATCGTCCTGAATTAAAAGAACCTGACAATTTTACTAGGCCGATGGCATACGTATTTTTATCAATACCTAATCGTTTTCTTTAATTTTGTTTTCCGTCATTTTCCATTTGTACCGTTGTTGTAGGTTGCGAAAGTACTCTTTTGACCCAGATTTACAACATCTATTTCTGTTTTATGCACGCTGCAATTAACAACTTCTAAGTAAACTTCTCGTGTTATATGGGGTACAAATAGTGTTATGTATCCTTTAGATAATGTATCCCTTACCTTTCCATGCTCTCACTGGTAATATCTCTGTGTGCCCTACCTTTCCATGCTCAATGGTAATATATTTTTGTCTTAGGGCTAGTATGATTTGAAGACTCCCATTGTAGTGCCTTTTTGAATCTAGGACGAGTGGGTGTGTTTGTACATATAATGTAATAGCAAGTTACATAGTCTCCTTTTCACTCCCTGTAGACCGTCTGGATCTTTAAATGTAGTTACCGACAGGGCTTACTGTCTGGTCACTTGTTTGTTGTTTGACAGTGCTTGACATTCCTATTTTTGCAGTAAGCAGTTACATGAACCAGTCGTGTTAATTATGAGAACGGTTCCATGAAGCTACAGGATCCTGCCACTTGTGTTATTTCTAGACGTTGATGTCGTCCAGTTCTGTGATGGATTAGGATTTATAATGTTCTTTCAGTTATTTGTTGTAGCGAAGCAGACCCATTCCACCATGGGGCGATCGTTCTTCTGGAGATTATCTCTGCAGGATTTTCTTTCATGCTGATGTGCCTTCATTCGATGTCACGTCATGTATTTCTATTAGTCGATTGGCTACAAGTGTTTTCCACCTGGCTGGGACTTTTATCCACGCCAATATTATAATAGTCAGTTAAAGTGTATTACAACATTTGTTATCTGCAATGCTTCTGTTCTTTGATCAGTCTTGCTAGTAGTATTACAGCACATCTCCAAGTTTGGTAGTGTGGGTTTTGTTCTTGACCGTGTAACTTTTGATTTTCTTGTTAGTTACTTTTCCACACTGTATTTTTGTATCAATAATTCCTCCATAAAAATCTTTAGGCACATCGCAGAATCGATGTGTTCTATATACTTTTTTGTTGCATCAACCCTATTTCGTATTGAATTTTAATCAATTCTTTCGTTACTGACTCCGGTATTTCTTCATTGCATGTTAATTTTTGAAATGTCAGTTTCGCTGTTATCGTTAGAAGATATAGCCAACGTGGCGGAACAGAGAACCTCGCAACTTTTGACAATATGTTGCGTTTTATCATCTTACAGCATGGTATACGCAGAGGTCTTTTATCTATTTTTTTTTTTTAAATTGGACACGGAAGTACCTCTTGCTTCGATTGCATCGTTGTTTAATAGTTCCTCTTTGTTCGCTGACCATTTGTGTAACATGAATTTTTCTTTTGTATAATATTTTTTACCTCGTTCTGTGGTTTTGTACCCTTGTCAATAATGTTGGCAACGGGCAACACACCATTTACACAGCGATTTTGTAATGCTACTTGCGCAGCGTTTAGGTAGCACCCGTTTCATTCTTTCCTAGTGTTGTAATATTCTTATCGTCAGAAATGAAGCCGATGTTATGACTGAGTGATACTCACTTATAGGCCGATGGTGATAGAAGCTAAATGCTTTGTGCTAGTACTTTTCTTCGTGTATATTTGGCGATACATTTTTTGGATGCCAGCTATCAATGCAAATCTCACTAGAACGTTTGTTAACTTTTGCCGTAACCTTGGGTACCCACATGCATAATTTCGTTTAAACTTTTCTCTATGCTGTGGAGGATGATGCATCGAAAATTACTTTTAGTTTTGTAGTAGATATGACTTTTCTTGCCACTGGTTGATGCGGAATGTAGCATTGCTTCTCTTTTCCTATAGGGGATATCAATTTCATACATCCCTGGTCAGTACAGTCTTGTATGAATGTCTGATTTTTCCGAACTCTACGCTTTCTGATAATTTGTTTTCTAGCTGCAGTCGTCGTTTTGTAACTAGCGGACGTGAGTTCTCTACTTCCTTTCGTTCTCCTTTGGAAAGGATTGTAATTTTGTAGCGCCTTCGAGACCTCGTCTTGTTGCTTTGGTTTGAATTATTACAATAAGCACCTTACTCTTGATATTACTAATGATAAGTTTATTTTTAATAACTATAATGTTTCAGAAGAAATATTTCTGTAATAGGTATATTTTGGTCATATTCGAAATATTCTAGAAACAATAGACGAGAGATGTACTCGATAACTTAAATCGTTAATTAATTTTGACATTTTAGGTTCGCAGTAAATGACATAAAACTACTTTGGTTAATT